>JAWWMS010000031.1:1703632-1723874 GCA_035048045.1 Chlorospingus semifuscus
GGCTGGGCTCTGGTGCTGCCCAAGGTGGATCCATGGAGGAGATGCTTTGAATGAATCCCTGCTTTATTCTGTGACTCTGCCCAGCCTCTGCTCTAGGGCAGCCTGCACAGGGCACCAGTGGCAGTGCCAGTCCAGCCTGGCAGAGCCCAATTCCTGCAGAGACCACAGACACTGCAGAGGGAACATGGCACAGAGCATTCCATGGAAAACCATGGACAACTGGGGTCCTACACTGTCAAAGACTGGAATTCAAAGCAGCAGAATGATGTTTCCCTTTGTTACAATAATTCCAATTCCAGGTGTGTAGATTTTTTAAATTCTCTTTTTTTCTAATTCTGCTTCAAATTGGCACTCGGTGATTGCCAGGAATGAGGAATGGATTGGGTTTTCCACGGTGCTGTGCTCCAGGTCAGCCTGGAAACACGGGAAATGGCAGGTTAATGGCAGTTTAACACCAATTAACAGGCCACTTTATAATAGATTAGCATTCGGAGCCTGTTCAATGGGTAATTACAATAATTAACTCTCGGAGCTTGCCTGCAGAAATTTGGTGCCTGTTTACTGTGGAGAAGGCAATGCAGGAGCAGCCATGGATCTTTTGGAGTGCTGGAGCCAGGCAGGATGGCAAGCGCACTAAATTTGGGTTTGCTCTTGAAAAGTGCTCACAGGTGACATCCCCGGGTGGAGGGGCCTCTGTCAGGGACTGTTCCAGGCCTGGCTGAGCACAGCTGAGATTTAATGTGTCGCACCTGTGCTGCAGAGCAGCCTCTGCACCCCTGGCCTCACACTGATGGACTTCCCACCTCCTCGGGCCGGTTCCTTTCAGCATTCAGCACAACAAATCCCCTCCTGTTGGGAGCACTGATGGGGAGGAGTGTTTGAGCATCCATCCCGGCGCTCAAAAAGAGCTCAGCATGCAGCAGGATGGTGTTCCAAAATCCTGGGGAAAGCTGTGAATCCTTCAGGAAATGCAGTGCTTTCCTGTGGGGCTGGAATGAGGGCAGGGATGGACCTGCTGGCTCTGGGAGCAGGACTCTGCTCACCTTCTGCTGCGGGGTTAAAGGTTGTAAAGTCTTTGTAAATCTTGAGTTCCTGTTGAGTTGACGCATCTCATTTAATTTCACTGACCTTATCTCTTAAATAGTGTGAAATCTGCTGAGAAATGCTAAAGTGAGCTCCAGTTGTGGTTATTTTTTAAATATTCAGGCGGTGGACAGAGCTAACGCAGCAAATGTAGCTTGTGTGTGTGTATGGCTTCACTCCTGCATTGATTAAATAAATTAATAAAACCAATGGATCATGAGGCACCTGCATTAATTAAATAAATGAATAAAAACACTGGATTGTGAGGCACAACCCTGGGGAGCCACAACCCAAATCCTATTTCCTCTGGGGGATGGGTTCCAGTATCATCCGGGAACCAGGACCTGTTCTGGCAATGGGGAAAAAGAGGTTCAAAATCAAAACTGGGATTTTTAGTAGGATTGTATTGCTCAGATTGTGGGGCTGGATTTCTGTCCTCCAGGTGCAGCAATGGGCCAGGCCAAAAGCCATTTGGGGAAAAAGAATTTGGCAGAGAAATGAGAATAATTGGCAAAGCTGAAGAAAGGTTCAAAACTCCTCAGTCCAGGCGGTGAGAAACCTCAGCCTTGTTCAGAAAATTGGAAATTTAGCTTCCTTCAACTTTAATAAGAAGGTTTTTTCCTTCTCCTGCCTGTTCCAGGGCCTTCCCTTGCTGCTCAGCAGAAGGGGAACCCTCTGCAGAGCCTCTTCAAACACAAACAAGTCCTGCAGGCACTCCGGGGGTGTGCAGCAGCTGTTCCAGAGCTCAGCTGCCTCCTTGTTACTCACTCCTGGCTTTTTAGAGCCAATCTCTCCCCGTGGGTGTGTCAGAGCACATTTCCCATCCCCGAGGTGCCCTGGATGAGCTGGAGATGGGTCCTGGCCTGGCATCACTGGTGCTGGGGAGGAGCTGCTGCTCTGGGGCTGGAAAAGGAGCCAATTTCAGCTGTTCTCAGCACCACATCTCTGGCACTGGGGTGATGAAGCAGCTCATGAAACAGGGAGATCTTTGTGAGGCACTTCCCAAAGGAGCAGGGCAGCTCCTGGATGCAGGTGAGCAAAGGCTGCCGAGGTGGCACAGGTTATTAACCCTTAATAACCAATATTTTATATTCCATAGATCAAACATTGCAGTGGGTTTGGAGCGCTGTCCAGGGAGGGTAACACCTCGGACCTCTGAGCCCTTGCTGTGATAAAAAGCTGCACACAAAACTCCCCAACAAATGTCTTCAGAATACTTAACATTCAAGGGAGCAAAAGGAGAATAATGAGCACTGCAGCCATCCCAGGTCAGTAATTACCGCCGTCATTATTAATTTTCCAGAGCAATCTCGTCAAACGAGTCATTATTATCTCAATTCCTTAGCCAGGACTGATTGATTCTTTCTCCCTGTTGTGACTAATTCCATATAATGTCTGAGTACAATATAGAACTATAGAGGCAGTGTAATTCTGAGGCAGGATAATTCTAAATAACCAAATCCCTTGCCTTCAGCTCTGTTTAGATCCAATGCTTTACACTACTTAATTGAAATAAATACCCCAATCCTGTCACTCCCTGCTCTCCACAGGCCCTGGAATTCCACTGGAGACAGGGATCCTGTCAGCCTGGCTCTGCCCTGTGTGTTCCAGGGCTGGGTCTGTGCTGCCACCAGGCAGGAGCTTCACAGGAGCAGCAGGTGTGGTCTGGAGGAAGTGCTGCTCATCCTCAGCTCTTCCTGGTGGGGATTTTGACCATTTTTAAGGAAGGTTTTGTTGGTTTGTCTGTCTGTGAAGGGTTTTTTTGGAGGAGAGGCTAAAAGTGATTTTTTTTAGCTCTATCCATTATTCTGTCTGCAGCTGAGTGTCAGCAGAGCCGAGCATGAAGAAGTTCAGTGCAGGACAAGGGGAGGTTGGCTGTGGGGTGGGAATGTGGGTCCTGCCTCTCTGGAAAGGGTGAGCAGAACAATTACCTTTCCTTCAGAGGAACTGGAAGCTCAGTCCTTGCATTCCCTTGAGCTGCAGGGAAGGGAAGGAGGAGGAGACCACAGCTATTTTACAGCTCTGACCTTTCTGTCTCCCAGACTTCAAACACGACCAGACTGGGGAGGGAAAGGAGGAGGCTGCAGAGCCAGGAGGAGCAGCTCAGGGGCTGTCAGGGGAACCCTCAGCACTGGAACTTTTATTTCAGAAAAAAAACCCCAGTGTTTTTCAGAAAAAGAACCAGAAGAAGTGATGGTTTCATCCTGAACCACAGGCAGGGGTGAGACACTCCCTGTCCCTGCTCTCAGCCTTGGCTTTGCCTCCCCAAAACCAGCCCAGCCTCCTCCTCCTGCCGGCAGGGATTGTGCCTCTGCTGACATTTAGGGATATTGGTGTGGGTTGCTCTGGATTGCATTGGGAGAATTGAAGATATTGAATTGGACAGTAAATAAAGGAGGAGAGGTCACTGCCACCCAGCACTCCTCTATTTCTGGTTATTTATTGAGGCAGTTCCATACCGAGTCCATTAGTGCTGAGTTCAAAGTTCACTTCAGAGCCCCTGGGAGCAGAACTTGGCTGTGCCCTGAGCCTCTCCCCTGGTGGGTGTCAGGATGGAAATCCAGCAGGGTCTGCAGCAGGGATTGATGCTGGCATTCAGGCAGGTCCAGCCAGCCCTGTGTCACCGTGTCCCCAACGGGAGTGTCCTGGCCTTTCCTCAAGGTGTTAAAATGTCATGATTTCCAGATTTTAATAGGAACACCCCATAATATTGTGCCTCCTTCTTGGAGGTGTGTCTGCTGTAAATTCCTGCTTTTTCTGATGTTCCTCCCTGCATTCAGCCAGCAAGAACAAACTGAGAGGATAATTTTACATATTATTTCTCTTATTTGCAGTAAAAACAACACCCTGTTTATCATTATTAATTAGATATTTCCTGGGCTTGAGATGCTGAAATTAAAGCAAACCTTGAGCTGATGGGAGGGTCCTTTTGGGCTCGTGGAGCCCCGTGCTGGATCAGAGGTGGCCCCTTCTGTCAGCCACAGATGTCCCAGAGCTGGTGACACTCCTGGTGCCCCAGAGCAGGAGCTGACCTGTGCCCAAACCCCTCCTGCACCCAGGGCTGAGCAGCTCAGCTGGAACCAGTGGAAAACAGCCTGCTCAAGGATGGATTTGTAGGAAAAACAAGCTGAGGTTTGGCTTGGTACAACCTCCCTCCCACCCCAGTTCTGGTATTACAACAATCTGAATATCAGTTAAAGTAAATGTAACTTCTTGCATCCAACCAAGCTGGGAGATAAATCTCTGTGTTTTTATAATAAATGTACTTTATAGCAATCACCATATGCTACCTCTGGTCCTGTTTGGAGTGTAAATCATAACAAATGCGGACCCTAAAATGCTTTATTGTCTTTTTATGGCCACATATGGCTGCTGCTCCTTCCATTTGTGATTAATTTTTTTAATGGTTCCCCTTAGAACCTAAAAAATAATTAAAGCTAATGAATACTCTGTGGTGACAGTAAAGGAAGGAGCATATTGCATCTCTCCTCACTCCCCAGATCTGATCAAAAGCGGGCTGGAGCTGTGAAGTTGTGACACTGACATTTTGTACTGAGCTGCCGACCACCTCCTGAGACCAAATGATGACTTTGGGGAAGAGCAGGAATTAGAGTTCGCATTGTTTCACAGCAATAGTGCTGAGAGGGTGGAATTAAAAGCAGTTGAAGTCACAATGTTTATTTCTTAGCCAATCCGCTTTAAAGAATCAATCCAAGATGTAAAGGACTTTAAGACAGATTTTTTTCCCTTTGTCCTTGCCCCTGGCTGCATGAAGTGAGATATTTTATGCGCTGTGACTGGCCAAAATACTGATTTCAGCCCAGAGCACAGCCCCCTTTCCTTTGCAAGGCTGCAAGCCACAGGTCTGTGTGTCCTTCCAGGCTGGGCTCCCTCTCAGGGAGCTGCAGAGAACCAGAGGAAATGCCCAGGACAGCCCTGGCAAAGGGCTTTAATGTGCCATTAAATGCCATTAATGGCATTAATTAAGTGCCATTAATGCCCCACCTCACTCCAGAGCCAGAGCTGGGGCTCTGCTGCCTCCCACCAGGGTTCATCTGCCCTCCAGAAACTCTTGAGTTTGATTCCCTTGAGTTTGATTCCCTTGAGTTTGATTCCCTTGAGTTTGATTCCATTGAGTTTGATTCCCTTGAGTTTGATTCCCTTGAGTTTGATTCCCTTGAGTTTGATTTCCTTGTTTTTCCCCTCCAGTGCACTTGGGTGTTAAACTTCTGCATGTTCTGCATGGGAGCACAGCCAGTGTTGAGCACTGCTCAAAAATCTTTAAAAAATTCACTTCTCAAAACGAATATTTATCTGTAAAGGCTGTAATTAGAGTGTGGGGGGTGTTGCTGTGCATGTTCCTCTCTCTGCGCTTCCTGCAGCTCCCAGCAGCTTTGAACTGAAACTTGAGGGGAATAATTGACAGCCGAGTGCTGGCCTGGGGTTAAAGTGTCGGTGCTGCAGGAGGAACCCCAAGGGTCCCATCCCGTGGGGGAATGGTCAGAGCTGCAGCTGTGGGGACAGATGGAAAACAAACTCCCCAGGTAGCTCCTGGCACGGTGTCACCTCCTCCCTCACTGCTGGGTGTGAGCACACGGGGCTTGGAACTCGCTGGGAAATTTCCATCTCTGCTTTTCAGGCCCTGAGTGACACTGGCTCCTTCTCCTTCCTTCTCCTTCCTTCTTCCTTCTCCTTCCTTCTCCTCCCTTCTCCTCCCTTCTCCTTCTTTTTCCTTCCTTCTCCTCCCTTCTCCTTCCTTTTCCTTCCTTCTCCTCCCTTCTCCTCCCTTCTCCTTCCTTTTCCTCCCTTCTCCTCCCTTCTCCTTCCTTCTCCTCCCTTCTCCTTCCTTTTCCTTCCTTCTCCTCCCTTCTCCTCCCTTCTCCTTCCTTCTCCTCCCTTCTCCTCCCTTCTCCTTCCTTCTCCTCCCTTCTCCTTCCTTTTCCTTCCTTTTCCTTCCTTCTCCTTCCTTCTTCCTTCTCCTTCCTTCTCCTCCCTTCTCCTTCCTTTTCCTTCCTTCTCTCTTCTCCTTCCTTTTCCTTCCTTCTCCTTCCTTCTCCTCCTCCTCCATTGCAGCTTCAACCTTTCTGCACTCCCAAGTTCATGGCCAGTTCCCAATTACACCAATTAATAATTTTCTTCTAGAACAGCTTCGATTACAAAACCAAGTAAATAAAGGATAATTAGGAATTACCATCATCTGCAGAACAGGTGGGAGAAGGAGGTGCCTTGCAGTTAAGTCACTGGTAGAGCCCTAAAATTGAATCCCACCTTCTGAATTCCAATTTGACATCTTAAGCTGGATATTCCTGCTTCCTTTTAATGCTTTATGTTGATTCATTTCTGGTTATATGAGTTTTAATTGGTTAAGTCAATTTGTTTTGCGAGATAAAACCGGAGCTTCAAGAAAGAACTTTTTGATTTGCAAATGTTCATTCCAAAGGGAGAACTATTTATAGTTAAAACCTGAAGTGTATATGGAAAAGGGTCATTGAAGTCAATGTCAAGGTGGTCAAACTTTACTGTCCTGGCTTCTTTTAAAAAAAAACCAACTCTGAGGACCATAAAGTTGCCATTTTCTGTAGTAGGTTCCCCGTGAGCTTCCCCCTGTACAGTGGTACAGTATCATGAGTTAAAGTGAACCAAATTAAACTGTTGTGGCATATAAAAACAGCCAACAAAGGCAGGCAGCTTTTTTTCCTGAGCCCCCTGAGATTTATTCTGACAGTTTGCAACTCGATGAAATGGATAATGGAAGTCCCTTGTCACAATAACTCAGCTTTAAATGTATTGTTGGATTAATAGACTCAGTTATCCACTCTTCCAAGGAGAAAAATGACTTGTGGTTTCAAATCAGGCCCTCACTCGTGGCATCCCATCAAATTAGCCAAACAGGCCAAATTTACACTCCTGGCAGAAGCCAGGCACTCTATGAGTTGTGTCATAAAAATGGGTTTATTTATTTTTAATGATTTCCAGTTGCCATGGCAGCAGCTGTGGGTGACACAGGGTGGTGGCCGTGCATCCCCAGAGTCAGGAGTGGCACCTGGTGATGGATGTCCCTGTCCCCTGCTCAGGTGTCCCCTGCCACCCCCTCTGCAGCAGCCCGTTCAGGGAGGGAGCTCACTGGGGATGGGGCACACCTGGGAAGGGCTCAGGGCTGATGTGCTCTGCTGGAAGCAGCTCTCTGCCTTTCCCTGGGGTCTGTGGAGCATTCCTGGGATTTGCTCTCACACACCTGGGAAGGGCTCAGGGCTGATTGCCTCTGCTGGAAGCAGCTCTCTGCCTTTCCCTGGGGTCTGTGGAGCATTCCTGGGATTCAGCTCTCACACACCTGGGAAGGCTCTCCAGGCAGAAACCACCTTGGCCATGTCCCTCCTCCTCTCTTGTCCTTGCCCTAAATAACCTCAGGAGAGGATTTCACTCTTTGCAAGGTCACGGCTCAGCCCTACAGAGCCAGACACAAACCCCTCACTGGCACAGGTGCCCACAGCAGCTGGGGCTGCCCCTGGTCCCTCAAGTGTCCCAGGCCAGGTTGGACATTGGGCCTTGGGGACACCTGGGATGGTGGAAGGTGTCCCTGCCCGTGGTCTGCCCAGGTCTGGAAGGGTTCTCCACGTGGCTGTGTGGAAATTGGTGATGGGAGCATTCAAAGGACCCTCCGAGGAGCAGCAAAACTGCTGAGCTCAGCACATCCCTGAAGTGCAGGGAACAGCTTTTATTTTAAACTGTGGCCAAGAAACAGGAAAAAGCTTCTGCTTTTTGATTTTTGCCTTTAACATGTTAAAGTAGAAGCACCTGCTGCCTGCTGGGCTCATTAAATATGTCTTTTTATTTTCATAAATCACCAGGGCAGAATTTGAATTATTTACTCGGTAAAGTCGAGGCTACATTCATTTACATTCTCCAAGGTTTTTGTGCGTTAGCTTTGGAACCTTTTTCTTGCCACCTTTTGTTCAGTGCCCACCTTGGCTCCCCAGGCAGGATCCCTCCCCTTGGTGACTGCAGGGGTTTCATGAACTTCAAAAGCAGAAATGTCAGGCACACGCAGCCGTTGTGCCGCCGCTGAATTATGGATCAGAATACAGCACATCAAACATTCAGGATTATTCACTTGTGGGTCTTTGCTTGGTAAAGCAATAAAAATCCCCGCGTTTCTCCTTTGCTAAGATGCGGGGTGGTTGTTTTACATGCTCCAGAGTAATGTTAGCAGGGGTGTGGGGGGGTATGTGGAATTTTTTTTTTTTAAGCGAGGCACTTCAATCAAAGGTTCACTCTACTGTAAACCCAATTAGCTCCAGTCTGCCAAGTCAGCTAGAATGTGTGTGAGGCTATGAATAATTGCTAAACTCGGGCTTCATTCTATCTAGGAAATGCCACGAGGCTTTTGTTAGCCCCAGATAAACCCCCTGCGCTTGGCTCTGAGGTTCCAGCTGAAAACACACGTTCAGAGCCCATAAATGTGTTTGAGCAGGGCTCTGTGTGTGGAGAGGCTCTGCTGCCTTTGCTCTGGAGCAGGTCCTGGATCCTGGGCTCTCCAAACACTCAGGGATGGTGCCAGGAGCTGAAGTGGGGGCAGAGGGAGAGGTTCCATGGCTCTGCTCAGGTGGCTGCAGACCAAGCCCATTTCTGTAGGAAAAGTCGCTGTGCCCTCCAGGAGGAAGGGCTGGAAAATGAAATTATCCAACAAAACGTGTGGGAAATGGGTCACCTGCTTTAGGAGAGGGAGTGCACAGGGTGTTCAGCTGAATTTTAGGCGCCACGTGCTGCTTTGTGTCAGTTTGGATGTGGTTCCAGAGCTGGGATGGGAATTTGGGTCCTGGCGTGGGGCAGTCAGGGCTCTGGGCTCTTGGAGAAAATCCTGGGCAAAGAGGATCTTTCAGAAAGTATCATGGTGACAGGGGTGGCTCTGAGGAGCAGGTGGCACCTGAGAACAGAACAGCATCCACAGGGACAGGGTTCTCTTTAAATAGAAGAAATGTCTGGAGAGCTGTGAGACTCCCAGACGCTGAAATCCAGAGGGAGATTTTAATCTTAGCTCGTGCTGTGGGATAACCTAAAAACCACATGCACGGCCCAGTTCCTTTGGAAAATGTATTACCTTGTCACTGCTGCTCCTAAATCGGGGTGTGAACAGCCCCACAGAGCCCAGGCAGGGTGGGTGGGTGGCTCTGGGGGCTCCTCCAGCACCACACAGGGTGTGGGAATGCAGGGCAGCCCTCAGAAACACCAGGAGCTTCCAATAGTACTGCTGTTAATTAGGGGCAGAAGTTTTATTTTCATTTATTTGAAGTGCTGGCTGATTCTGGAGTCTCTCTGTGTCTGTGTCAGCTCCACAGGTCTCAGCTGGGATGTTCTGGACACATCCAGGGGAGCCCATCCAGGACTGCCTGTTCAGAGCTGTGCAGGAGGTCCTGCTCCTCTGCAGAGCTCCTGCAGCAGCTTCCTGGAGCTATTTATATATTTATATATTTATATATTTATTTATATATTTATATATTTATGTATTTATATATTTAATTTATGTACTTGTATATCTATATATATATTTTAATATAACTATATATTTATGTATTGATATATTTAGAGATATATTTATATATAGATATTTTAAATATATTTAAAACATATTTTAAATATATGTTTTATATATTTGTATATAAATATAATTTTTATATTTTTACATTTAAATATTTATATATACATTTTACATATTTACATATATTTACATATACATGTATATTTTTATATACATTTTATATATTTACATATATAAACAGAAAATATATAAACATATATTAATGTTTATCTATTTTCTGTTTATATGGCACTGCTCAGAGTGAGTTTTTATAATGCTTTGCAATTGGAAGTAGACTCAGAGCCTAACTCAGGTTGGGTTTTGTGGTGGGGACTGAATTGAATGCTCTTAGCTCGGTGCTCTCTGGCTGAAGACAACTCTGGGATGGGAGAACGTGTGGAAGCTCTTTCAGAAGATTTACATGTACACAAATATGGGGTGCTTTAAGTGCAGGGATTCTGCTCCAGTTCTGCACTGGGCATTGCAGGGTGGAATGATCCTGGAATTCCAGCTGGAAGTGATCCTGCTGCAAGGGGGGTCCGTGGAGAAACCCCTGCCCTGCCCTGTCCTGGAGCATCCCTGGAGCAGACAGGCTCCTGCCAGGAATCCCAGCCATCTGCTGAGATGGATTTTGCAGCATTTTGTTGGATTGTAGCATTTAGGATCAGTGCATGGAGCACTGTTTGCTGGGCTGGAAGGAGCAGGGGGAGCAGGCACAGGCAGCCCTGGGTCTGTGCACAGAGTTCTGGCACTGGGCTGGCACTGGTGGCCAGGTAAAGTGTGGATGGCACCTTATGTGCCTGCTGAGGCAGAGCTGGGGTTTGGGGTCCATCAGGAGCCATGGGGGGGTCCCTGCAGCATGCAGAAGCTCCAGGCTCTGCTGCAGCATCCCTGCCCTTTTTGGGAGGCAGAGCTGCTCTGGGGCAGCACAAACGGGACAAGGTGGAGCTTGGGAGCCCTGGGGAGGTGGCAGTGGTGGCAGTGGTGGCAGGGCTCTGCAGGAGCCAAACCCTGAGTGCTCCAGCCTGGCCCTGCTGTCCCCAGGGCTGTCCCAGGGGAAGGACATGCTGTGGCCACTCCTCACCTTTAGTGGCTCCACACCGCTGCAGCTCACACCAATTAATTTTATGAATCCTATTTGTAGCTCATGTCCCTCCTTATATAATCCTCATTTGTTTCAAATGAGCAGCGAGTGTGCCCCTGAGATTCTAAACATACCTCTTTATTAGTTCAAACAGAAACTGTTACCTACAGAAGCTAAACTTGGCACTAATGTACGAAATGAGATGAAGAGTTCCTTTGAAATCCCCTCCCAGGTGTTAGATAACGGGGACTGTGCTGGGAGGGGAGCAGGGGACTGCAGAGGGCTGGGAACAGCACTTCAGTGATCTCTTGGATTTATTTCTCCAATAAGAAACAGATTAAGCCCCAAAATGCAGCATTGGGGGTGGGTGCACAGCAATCAGTCCTGCTCCCCCAAATGTCACACTCGCCAAGGCTGGCCCCCCTCTGCCCTCGGGATCTCAGGAGCAGTTTTACAGCTGATAACCCCATTGGAATGAGCTTTATTTCTGTCACACCCAGGGTCTCACACTGCTGAGCTTGCTGGGTGCCCTGGCTGGATTATGGGTCTCCCATCTCCAAGATTCCCTTCCCAGCCTGGAGGTTCCTCTCCCAAGGACATTCCTGTACATCAAAGTGTGAGAGAACCCAGAATGTTTGAGGTATTGAAGATTTTAACGAGCCAAGCTGGGAATGTTCATCTTTCCTAAAAGCAGAGGTAGAGAGCACGAGGAGGAGGGAGAGGGAGGAACCACAGCCCAGGGAATTCTGGCTGGGCTGAGTTGTGGCTGGGGCACCCTCCAAAATCCACACGCACAGCTCGTGCACAGGGTGGGTGACACATTGCTTGGACATCCCAGGAGGAGTTTTCTCCAGACTGCAGCTCCTGGAAGGCCTGGGTTCAGCCACCCCTGGGTTCATTTTCTGTGCCACAGCCAGAAATGAGGAAGAGCAGAGGTGATCTCTGGGATTTCTGCACTGTGAGAAGTGGGGCTGGGAAAACTGGGGGTGATGGAGAGCTGGGACTGCCCCAGGTTTGAGAAAGAGGCTTCTTTAGAGGCTTTTGGGGATGTTTTAGCAAGGTGGTTTTTGCCATCCTCCAGCCCAGCTTACAGCTGGCTCTGTGTGTGTGTGTCAAAGGCAAATTCCTGACTTCCCCAAGCAGCTCCTCCTGCAAGAGCTGCTACTTGAATTAAGTTGCAGGAGTGTAGATGAGAAAAAAATTGCTTTTCCTCTGAGGAATATGAGGATGTTTGTCAATTCCTCTCCATTAGGAGCCCGGCGCACTCGGAGGCAGAGATGAAAAGTGAGGATCAGATGAAAGGATGGCAATGATCACTCAGGTAGCTCAGGGATGTGACACACGCTGTCACCATGGAGACCCCAGCACCGGGGGCACATTTGGCATCTCACTGCTCTGGGAATGCTAAACCTGCCTGTGCAGTGGTGCCCACCAGGCCTGGAATGGTTCTGGATCACTGGCAGCCATAAATTGGTCAGATGGATATTATGGTTTTGAATCCAGGGGTTATCCCAGGTGTTTCCATGTGCAGGGGGTGCAGTTCAGGTGTTCTGGGGTGTGTGGCTGCTCAGGAAACTGGCTTTGACTGCTGCACAAAACAGGATAACATTTGCTGTGGCTTACCCTACATTCCTTTTATTTTCAGGTATCTCTACACTCATTTTCCTGGATTTCTCACTTGGAAAGCCTCTGTGTTGCGGTACCTGCTCCCAAGGTGGGTGGGCCCAGCCTTAACAAAGCTTTAAGCCAAGGAATACAATCAGATGTAGCTTTTTAGCTTGTCTTTACAATCACCCACGTGTCTGGATATGGCTGGAATTTTCAAGGAGTTGGATGGATCCAATCTCTGATGGATTCGGGTGCATTTCCTCCTTCAGGGCTGGCAGCAGAAAGGTGGCTGTGGCTTTAAATGACATTAAAACGTGGCTCCCATCCTCCTGTGTCCCTAAAACAATTTAGTGCCACTGTAATTATTAGCATTCTCATTAAGAAGAGTTTAGCTGAAAACCAAGACACAAAGACGCAGTGACTTCATCAGAGCGAGCAAATCCAGATAAAGCAGGTTCCTAATTCACTTCCATGCTTTCAAATAAATCCTCAGAGCATCAATTACTGTATCTCTTGTAAAGCAATTACGATCAGCCCCCATTGCTCCCCTTTACACATTTTAATTTCATCATTATTTTTGCTTTAAAATACAGGGTAAGGAATTTCACAGCTCCTCAGGAAGAACTAAAGCAGACAACAACAACAAAAACCCTGTAAAAGCAGAAATTACTTTCTTTTGTAATCAGGTTGATTAGACTCGTGTATAATCATACACAGCAGGTGGGAAGATTAACATTTCACTAATTCCTAGTGGTCATTACTGCAAGGAAATTTAATCTGCAGAGTTCACAAGGATTGCAGTTGCATGCTGGTAAAGCTCATTTAAAAGACAGAGCAAAAACAACACAACTTTGTGTTCTGGAATCCAGTTTTGCTCTGAACTCTTTTGGCCTGCAGGCCATACACATACACCAGGATCTTCTACTTAATTGAGAAATAGATTTGTATTGATCAGGCCCACTTAACAAGCACATTCAGAGCTGTTCCTGCTCTCAGTTACTGGGGTGGGGAATGCAGGCAGACCCCAGAGGCTTGAGCTACCTGATAAAATTGATATTTTTACAGCAATTGCATTTTTCTCTGTGGGGGCTGCGCTAGTACACAACACTGAGAGTCACTTCTCATATTTGGATCAATTCAGAGTAGTTCTGCTGAAGTCGAACAACTTATTAATTTCTTCCTGTGAAAACAAAAAGTGACATCATTATTATGATCAGGTTCTGCTTCACTAACCTGGACGTGGGTTACTCCAAAATGAAATGCCCAGCAGCTCACAGTGAGCAGGCTCTGGTCATCTCCATCCCTGCACCTCTGATCTCTGCCCTCCTTATTCCCAGCAGGAGCCTTCCCAGCCCCTCCGTGCTGCAGCCCAGGGTGCTCTGGCACTGAGCTGGGAATGCTTGAAGGGATATTGGATGGGTAAATGGGGGTGACTGCTCTGCCTTCCCCTCGTGTGGGGTCTCTGGAATGAGCTGGGAGATGAAAGGGCAGAGGGAAGGCAGAGCTGAGCCCAAACTGGGCAGGGTTTCTGGGTGGGAGGTGGATGCAGACCCCAGGGAAGCAGGAATTGGGAATTGCAGGGCATTACTGAGTTCAGGGTGACCCCAACGTCTGGGAATGATTGTGTGATAGATGAGTAATGCATGATTGACTCTCACAATGAATGGACAAATATCATGGATATAGGTTAAGAAAAGTTTTATAGATTTATAGAGAAGTGTACAGATTTATAGTGATGTTGTACCCCCTTGTGTGGTTATCAAGGGACATCTGTGAGGCCAGCTTGTCACTGTGGAACACCTGACCTCCAATCAGGATTTGAGGAAGAGATCTCCACCACTGGACAGCAAAGAAGGGGTTGATGGACAGAACTTTGGGAGGCGTTAAAGGGTTAAAAAGGGTCCATTGTGTGGGAGAGAGAGCACATGGTGGGGAAAACCTTTGCTCCCTGCACTGTAAACTTTTTTCTCTATTCAGTCTTCTGTTGTATTTTTGATAAGGTTTAATAGACCTTCCTAAACTATGAAAAGTGAGGAACCAATTCTCACACTCCTGGACCTGGACACTTCCAGGGATCCAGAGGCAGCCATAGCTTCTCTGGGCACCCTGTGCCAGGGCTTGACCACCCTGTGAGTAAAGAATTACCTAAATTAAAACTGTCCCCTCTTGGCTGTATTTAAACTCCCTACAAAATTCAACAGCTGTTTTCTTATTTCTAATTCATTAATTATGAAAACATAAGTAAAGCATCCAAGTTGGTTTTGTTTTCCCTTCTCATCTGTTGATGTGTGGGAGCAAAGGGAACCCCTCAGCTCAGTGCTGAGGGCAGTGTCTGCTCAGCCTGGCAGGATGGGGTTAATTAACCAGGAGCAGCCTGGTTAATTGAGCTCTTGTTTTGCATTTCAGTTATATGAGAGTGCCCTGTCTGAAAATCAAAAGCTGAAGTCAAAGCTGCAAGAAGCCCAGCTTGAGCTGGCTGATATCAAAGCAAAGTTGGAAAAAGCAGCCCAGGTAAGGGAAAATCCAGGTTCTGACCGGAGAAACTGAGCACTGGCCATGACAAAGCAACACTTGTTCCAGAATGGGAAAGGGAGGGAAGGTGCCATAGAGGAAACAGAAATAAGCAAATAATTTTGTAAATCAACATGTTGCATCCCAAGCAAGAGCATCTGCAGGCTGTCTTGGCCTTTGTGCAGCACCCTGTGAGAGCTCTCGGGTTTAATCACTTTCTATTTTTAATTTCCATAGCAGAAACAGGAGAAAACTTCTGACCGGTCCAGCATGCTGGAGATGGAGAAGAGGGTACGTGTCTCTGCTTTCTTCTGAGTCACAGCTGTGCCTCGTGCAGGGCAGTCATTTCTAGAAGGGAAGTGTTAATTAAAAGATAAGTTGTATTTTTGCCTTGAGAAGCAATGCACAATGATAATTGTGTTCTGACCTTTGCAGGGCCTGAGACTCTGCTGCTCTCAGCTTATTCTGATTCCTCTCTTTGGTTCTAAGCAGCTGAGGACCAATGGATTGTATCACACTGGGAGACTGTTGGTCCATTATGCTTTAAAACATTCTTGATCCTTACAAATAAAGGCTGCTTTGGGGTGGT
Source organism: Chlorospingus semifuscus (assembly GCA_035048045.1). NCBI lineage: Eukaryota > Metazoa > Chordata > Aves > Passeriformes > Passerellidae > Chlorospingus > Chlorospingus semifuscus. Next base: position 1,719,083 of record JAWWMS010000031.1, read on the forward strand.
GGAGGAACAAGGCAGAATCCTGGAAGGGTTGCTCTCAATCCCTTCTTTCCCCAGCCTGGGTTGATACCAAGGATTGCCCCAACCCAGGGACAGGACCTTGAACTTGGCCTTATTGGAGTCAGGGCAGCATCCTGTAAAACTTCTGTTGAATTAGGGTCACAACAGCCACAAATTCTGTGAGTTAGAAAGTGAAAACATATCCAGCTGTTCTCAGTGAAGATGCATTAACTGTTTCCAGGACAGCTCATGCATTTTGCACTGATGAATCCCTGGATGAACTGTGCTGTGGGCAAAAAGTGACCCAGAACTCATCATCCACAGCACGCTCAGAAGCTGCCTTTTCCTCACTGTCCTGGCCTCATGGCTCGTTGCACAGGGCAAAGGAGCAGGGCAGAGAGTGTAAATCTTGTTCTTGATGCATGTTTTCCACTTCCCCCTTCTCAGAGCATGTCCCTGGAGCAGTTTGAGCCCCTTCATGTTGGGAAAGTCACTGAGGAATGCACTTCTCCTCACCTGGGCACAGGTGTAGCTGAGGCCACTCAGCAGAGTCTAATCCTCGCTTTCTGAAATGCACTGAAAGTAGTCAGCTCTGCAGCCCTGGATTATCTGGGAGGAGCAGGATTTCCAGGCAGGGAATTTCCATGTGCTGTTTCCTATTTGAGCGGCTCAGGGACTTTCCTCATTGCCACCTTCAGTGGAGTATAAGTAAATCCATGGCTTCACCTACAGAGCTCAAAATCACATTATATCAGCAGCTCCTGAGAACTGGGATCACTGAAAATGGGGAATAATTTCATTAGGGGTATGAGCAGAGCTTGTGCTCTGCCCAAACAGGCTCAGCTTATATCCCTGCTGGTTTGCCAGCTGCCCTCTCCCATCTGATCAGCTCCTGGTCATAACCTCTGCCTTGCATTCCCCTCTTCAGGGAATGCTGCTACAGAAACACAAGATTTCTATTTTTCTTTAAAAGAAAATATACTGTAAATTTTTCTTCCAAATCCTTGTGACCTTCTTTGTCATGAATCCTTGTAAACAGGAGAAGCGAGCCCTGGAGCGGAAACTCTCTGAAATGGAGGAGGAAATGAAGGTAAGAAATAATCTTCACTGTGTCTATTCCATTTTATATGCTTTGTATTCATGTCTTTGGGGATTGTCACCCAGGAGGAGGATGTTAAAGGTGTCCATGGGAAGGATCTCATTTTCCTTTCTGCAGTCAGAACTTGCTTTAATGGCCCTGTTCTCCAAACATGAAATGCTAATAAACTGTCCTGGTTCTTATTCATCTGATTGCTCCTATGTTTGATTTGTTCTGCTGTTTAATCTGAGAATGGTGAAAGCTGTTCTCCTTAAATGCCTTCTCAAACTAACTTTCTGTGGCATCGCTGAGTTCCAGTGTGCTGACCCCCTGTGCTCTGACTAGTCTGCAGCCCGAGTAAAGGCGCTGAGGTTCTCTCCGGATGGGTAAGAAGACAAAGCTGGCTTTGAGCTCACGCACACTGGCCAGGAGAAAACACAGAGTGGTTGTGTTCCTGTGCTCCCTTCCCACAGCATGTCACTGGGAGGCCACAGCAGCCTGGGATGGATAATTCCAGCAGAGAGGAATTTGCTTCCTGATGGGATGTGCAGCATGGCTTGCTGTCACCAGCCATGGCCACTGGTGCTGTGGCACGTTCTTGCTGCCATGGTGTGGCTTCCAGGATGGCTGTGGCCATGAGGGGAGCCCTGCAGGGCCCAGCAGTGTCTGGCTGCCCTCACACCCCCACAGCCTCACCCAGCTCAGCAGCACTGCAGTTCTGCTGGATGTCAGTGCTGTGTTCACAGAGTGGGTGCCCCTCTGCTCTGCCCCTGCTTTCCTTTGCTTTCAACATCAGCAGGTGGGACCAAGCTGCTCTCAGACAGAAGGAAGGACCCACCTGAGAGCTCTCCCTGCACCATGTACTGACAGAAACGACTTCCTGCCACCCTGGAGGAGGCTCCAGCTCTGTTTCTGTTTGAAGCTTTTGTTTCTACCAAGCACATAACTATGAAAGACCTGTGCTGCATCTTCTGCTGCAATAAGTAGCACAACAGTATGGTGGATTCTTGCTGTAAGGCTCTTGTTCTCTCAGAGAGGGGAAAATAAGCCTGGATGTGTGAACCAGGAGGAGAAAGGATTGAATATGTCTGAATTCCAAACTCTTTGTTCAGTGAGCAGGTAGGAGCCTTCAACTGCACAGAGACTTTCCTGTAATTACAGCACTGTGGTCTTCAAGAGAGATTCATTCATGAGCAGTTTGTGTTGGTCCTTCAGCTCTGCAGATCACTGCAAACCTGCAGCTTCAGCCCGTGGAGTAAGAAGAAAAGGTGGTGGCCTCTAGTGGCCTCAGTTTGGAAACATACTGCTCTGGAAGAAGTAATGAGGGAAGGTTCCTGCAGGGTCTGTTGGACACAGCCAGGGCACCTCCAGGTCAGGTGGAGCTGCAGAGCCATGGAAGCCAAGGGAGTGCAGGAGGAGAAGCATTGCTGGAGGTTGGACGTGTTCTCATACTGCCTTGAGAGACATGGGCTGAAGGAACCTGTGCTCCAGCTGAAAATGAGTTTCAGCTCCTTGAGAGTGGTGCTGACTCTGCTCTGTCTGTTCTTGCTGCATTGGACAACCAGAGTGGCCTTTTGTTACCAGAACAAATAGCCAAGGATTTGGAAAATCTCTCTTCTGAGGTGCTACTACATTTTTACTAGTTTTTGCAAGGCCTTAAACATGCAGTGAGTACCTGAGGGCACTGTGACATGTCTTGTTTGACATCTACTAAAAAAAAGGAATATAAAATCTCTTAAGAAAGAAGCATTGAACTGGACCTTTCCAAAGGGAAACTGTTGTGTCCATTTTCATGATGCCTTGAAGTGGGAGAAGCAGCCCTGCTGTGTTTGCCTAGAGGGAGATAACCTCTGCAGAGCATCCCTGTTAGTCACTTCTGTGGGAGTTGAGCCAGGAAAATCTGCAAATTCTGGCTGGGCTTTCATTTTTGCTCCTTGCACTACCTGAGTAGCTGTTGTGCAGAGTCAGAATATGGAAGGAGTTGTGAAGGAAAAGGCAATTCCACCAATTTCCTTTCATGTGGAAACAACAAACCTGTCAGGTGATGAGGTCTCAGGCTGTTTTTGGGAATTCTTCCCACTAGTCTTTGAATCCAGCAAGACTCACATCCAGCTGTTGGATCCAGGAGTGTCTATGTCCAGTTGTGCACATGAGATGTCCTGGCCAGGGCTGTCCTCTCCCTGCAGCTGACTTCTGAGGAAGAGGAGGCAGAGGTGGCAGAAATGTGCAGTACTTCAGCCTGTGTTTGAGGGAGTGAGCTTTGTTCCTGTCTGGAATGTGACCCCTGCTACCAAAGCCATAGAGAAGTGAAGAGAGCAAGACAGGCTTGGTAACTTCAAGAACCTTGGTGGCAGAGCTGCTCCTCAGAGCTGTTCTTGCAAAGTTGACAGACAATCAGCATTCCCTGACTGACTGCACAATTCAGCTGGAGATCCAGAACCTTGGCTGAGGCAGGAGAAAGAAAATTAACATTTGAGCTGAATTCAATGCCAAGTGCCTGAGGTCCCAGCTTAACACAGCAATTGTTCTTGAAGGTCACAGAAGCTCCTTTGTTCCATGGCAGTGCTGCAGCATCGTGCAGGCTCTGGGCATTTTTATTTAGTGTTGCAGGCACAAAATCTGTTAATTGAAGGCAGGTACAGAGAACTGAGAAACCTGCTTTTGCTAAGCCAAGTATCAAGCAGAGTGATAAGCAATCACAGCGGTATCATCCAGATCCTGCTCTTTGCCCTTGGCTTCAGTCCCAGCCTCCCAGCCCTTGCTGGATTTGGTGCATAAACAGGAGCCTGGCCTACCTGCAGCACACAGACATTTTTACATAAATGATCCTTTCTGAGGGCTGTGCAGGTGTGGAGGCTGAGCAGGGGCTGATGGGACCGTGCTGAGGTTCTGTGCTGTGCTGGTGTGGAAAAACAAAGGTGGTCTCTGAAATGGTCACAGTCCTTTCCACCTCACACAGCACCATGCCCCTGCTATGTGTGTTTGATGCTTTCTGCCAGCTGTGAGCCATGTTATAAAACACAGGGGCTTTATTATCTTTGTGTCATAAAATCAGGGAATATCCTGAATTGAAAGGGACCCACAGTCCAACCCCTGCCCTGCACAGACACCCCAACAATACCACCCTGGGCATCCCTGAGAGCATTGTCCAAGCACTCCTGGAGCTCTGGCAGCCTTGGGACTTTGATCATTCCCTGGGGAGCCTGGGCAGTGCCAGCACCCTCTGCGGGAAGAGCCTTTCCTGAGATCCAGCCTGACCCTGCCCTGGCCCAGCTCCAGCCATTTCCTGGGGTCCTGTCCCTGCTCACAGAGAGCAGAGATCAGAGCTGCCCCTTGGGAGGAGCTGCAGCCCCCAGTGGGGCCTGACCTCAGGCTCCTCCAGGGTGAACAGACCAAGTATCCTCAGCTGGTTTTGGTACTATCAGAAGAAGGGACTATTCCAGTACAGCCATCTTCCAGCAGCTCCTGCTGTGATGTATCACAGGACACTGTGCCATGTCTGTCTGTCTGTCCTCACTGAGCACGGTGGCAGCCAGCAAATCTTGGGCTGTGAAGGGATGGATGATGGATGGATGGATGGATGGATGGATGGATGGATGGATGGATGGATGGATGGATGATGGTTGGATGGATGGATGGGTGGATGGATGGATGATGGATGGATGGATGGATGGATGGATGGATGGATGGATGGATGATGGATGGATGGATGGATGG
>JAWWMS010000031.1:1727548-1739862 GCA_035048045.1 Chlorospingus semifuscus
GCCCCAGTGTCCAGCCTGGCCTTGGGCACTGCCAGGGATCCAGGGGCAGCCCCGGCTGCTCTGGGCACCTGTGCCAGGGCTGCCCACCCTGCCAGGGAACAATTCCTGCCCAATATTCCATCTCCTGCTGCCCTCTGGCAGTTTAAATCCATTCCCCTTGTCCTGTCACTCCATCCCTTGTAAAAACATCCTCTCCACCCTTCTTGTTTCATTTTAAAACAAGTTTCACAGAAGAAGCAGGAACATAAACATTTCCTCTTCAGTGTTTCTAACCCAAATCCAGAAGCCTCATGTCTGTGTGTGGGATTGCTGAGTGGGTATGTAGGAAGTCTTTGTTTTCAGTTCATACATGAATCTTGATGTTTTAGAAGTGTATTTATATGCACCTATTTTCCTACACATTGTGCACAAAGTAAGGATCCCACTCACTGCTCTTGCAGCATTTCCTCAGCTCTCTGCTGAGTGCTGTTTATTACATTTTTAATTTTGAGTCAGGTCACAAAGGAGACTTGCCTGGGATTTTCACTGGGGTTTTGCCACCCAGTTCCCCCTGAAGCTGTGTGTGATTTTGCTGTAAAATAAAACCCAAAGAGATGCTGATTTTGCAAGAATGCAAAAGCTGTGCTGCTATCAGTGGGAGTTGTGTCTCTGGAGTGATTAAAGACCAAAGGCACTGGTATGGAACCAGCCTGGGCTCTGGGCTGAGCTCCCAGAGAGATTCCCTGGCTCAGGTACTTTGGGAAGAAGGCTCTCTCAGACTGCCATGCCTGTAGATAACTTCCACTCCTATTTTCCCCCACCATCACTGATTTACTCCAGTGATAAATCCAGTGTGCTGTATAAACATTTATTTCTTTGACAACCCCCTTTGCTGTTAGAAAAATGCTCAAAGCTGGGACCTGTTGTGGGAAGTGGCTGCTCCAGACCTGCTCCAGAGCTGCTGGAACACAAACTCCTCTCTGCTGCTTCCTCAGTGCTTTCCACGTGAAGAGCATTTTGGAAGGAGCAGAAAGATGCTTTGTGCAATTAAAAACTCCCCAAAAGGATTTGGGCTGGTAGGATGGAAATAAGGAAATGCCCAAATCAGCTTTCTCTGCTTGGAAGAGAAGCAGAACACAGATGCTGGTGGGTGTTCTGTGTTTTGGGCGGCTCTGTCCTGTCCTTCCTGTGCTCCTTGGCCCTCCTGCTCTGCCCTGACTGAGTGCTGCGCTTGATTTATCCAAATAATGGCCTTTGGAGGAAAATGCTGCTTTGCTCAGGGCTGAGGGATGGCTGAGTCAGGGAAAGCAGCACCTGGGGGTTTTCCTGGGAGGAAAGGAGGTTGTTGTGTCCAGTGCTGCTCAGGCCTGGTGCAGCTCAGCCCTGGGGGCTGCTGGTGCTGCACAGCTCCAGGGAGGGCTCACTGCAGCTCTTCCTCTTAAGAACCCCCAGACAACCTCTCTCCCTGCAGGATGGAACGGGAACTTGCATTTTTCCTGATTTCCACAAAGCAGCCATTAACCCCAGGCTGCACAGCCTTTTCCACGTGGGCAGCCATCCAACCCAGGTGTGATCCAAGTGAAATCTGAACTAAAGGGATGGAGTGTGGCATTGGCAGGTTTGGGAAGCTGAGGAGAAGGAGATTGTGGTCACCTCGATGGGCCCAGAGCACCCCAGCTGTCTTCTGTGAGTGTTTGGGCCAGATTGGATGGGCTTTGGTTCCTGTCAGGGGCTGCAAGTGCAAACCTTCACTTCTGTTCTCATCAAAATGAAATCCAGATCATTAAGAGGCAGCTCTGTTCTTGGCACCTGGTTTGTTCCATTAAAATACAGCTATCTTTTAAAAATTAATAATTATAATAGTCATTTAACTATGTGGAATGCTCACACTTACTGCTCTGACTTTTCTCATGCAAATAATTATAATTAAAAGGAAAGGAAGTGACTATTACTGGCCAAATGGTGCCACCATTGATGAGATACGGCTTTTCAACTGGGCAAAACATTCTGCCCTGCAGGAGCTCCAAGAACAGTTTTATTCCTTTAAATCCAATGATTTTTGAATGAAGAGGATTAATCAGCCACTGCTGAAGAACATTCAGCTGTTCTTTCTGCTGCTGCCACAAGGAATCTCCTCTTTTACTCTAAAAGAGTTTTTACTGAAGTCCCTGTTTGCTCAAAGGTTTGTGCTGAGAAATTTTTGAGAGGTTGAGGAATTGGGTGTGAAGTGGAGGGTACTGCATCCTCCCAGGACAAACTGAGTCCACATGGGGGTATGGTGCTCAAAAAACAACTCCAGAATTGCCTCCTCTGGGGGCTGGGGCTGTGTAAGAACAAACTACAGCAGAAATAAATGATGAGATGGGAGGTCTGAGGTGGGCTGGGAGGAGGCAGGAGTGGCAGTGGGGAAAAAATTGTAATTTTTCCATGGCAGCTGAGCAGTCCCCTGTGTGCTGCCTAATTTCAGAGGTAATTGGTGCAGGATTTCCTGCACAGGATCCATTGTTATCTGTGCCCTGCAAAGCCAACCAAGCCCTGGCTAATTCTGGATAACCAGGGGGTGATTCCATGGTTACACTGCAGTGAGGGTGGGGACTGGCTAATGATCTTTAAAGATCCCATCAGTTAATTGGGAGCTGCTGGTGGTTAAAGCAGACTGGTCACCCAGGGGGCTGTGAGCAGCCTGGCAGAAAGGAAATGCTGCTGGTCCCACCGTGGTGTGCCAGGATCAGCCACTGCTGGGGTAATTAATTCACTATTTTGTGTGCAGAGCTGCTCCTCAACCCTCTGAAGGGCTCAGAGAGCTCCTGCCTGAACAGGGAGCGTGTGGCAGGTTTGGAGCAGGTGGGAATCCCCATCCAGAACAGGCTCAACTCCAACAGGACATCTGGGAATGGTGGGAGCTGCTGGGCACTCGATGGGCTGGAGGTAAAAAAACCCACAATACAAAAGTACCAACCCTCAGGAGATGCTGCTGCTGCTTTCCCTGTTTTCCAGGGTTTTCCTGGCTTCAGGTGGGATTCTCCACCTTAATGAAACCTTTGGCTGATGAGGGAGAAGGATGGAGTCACATTTCTCTGTGGTTTCCAGGAGAAAAGGAGGGAACAATCCCAAACTCCTCTCCACAACTCAGAGAGCTCAGAACCTGATGAAAACCCACAGCTCACCCAACCAAAGCAGGTAAATGATTTTCAGCTTACTCAAAATCATTCATAGGTTTAGACAAAATTTGTTGAAAAAGTCTCAACAAAAAGGAAAGAAAATGATCAGAAAAACCAACAGCTTTGAGATGTTTCTGGTTTTGGTTTGAAAATGGTGCTTCCATTTCAGAGATATGGAACTGACTCCCAATTTAACCAGTCCTGTGGTGTTTAAATTCAATAAAAAGGTAAAACTCGCTTAGAAGCAGTTTTTTTGAAATCCTGCTCCCTCTTTTTTGGAAGCCTGGAAGGAACATAAAATGCAGTTCTCAGCAGAAGGATGTAATTGGGAGGAACTGTAATGGATGGGCTGTGTTTCTCTTTGAAGTTCCCATTGATCAGTGCTGCTGAGCTGATTTTTCTAATCCATAACTCAGGAACATGAAGGAATTGTCACTTAATTCTTTGGGTGTTTGTATTTCACCTCCTATGAAAGCAGACTCTGGCCTTGATTCAAGTTGTTCTGTGTAAAGTGGGGAAGAATCACCCAGTTCTAGTGGGGTTTTTTAATATAAATTTTCCTCCTGTTAGCCAAAACAGTTCTGTGATTTCTTTTTTACGTCTGACTTTGGTGTAAGAAAACTCCGTCTAATACCTTCTGCTCCAAGAACGTGCTTTCAGCCAGTGGAGCAGTAATTAAGAGATGATTCCCCCCCTTCTCTCCACTGGAGAGGCAGCTTGTGTTGAAAAACCAACCCTTCACAAGGAGGGAGAACCATCTGTCCTCTCTCTGAGGAAAGAGATCATTTTTGTATGCTCACATTAGCTGAACCTCCGTGCAATAACTCGTTTCCATAAGGAAGGACCCGCTGGGATGGATTTCCATGCCCCTCATTGACACATCTCATGGCAAAGCTGCCAGAGGAGCTCTGGCCACAGCTGCTGTGGAGATCAGGGAGTTCAGTCAGATCCTTGACCAGCCCTGGGACCACAGGAACAGCATCCCTCTGGAATTGTGGATGTGCAGAAAAAAAGTGGTGGTTAAAGTGGCACTTGTACTGACCAAACACCTTCTCTGCATGGCCAGCTCCTGCCAGGTTGTGATCTCTGAATTTCATTATCTCAGCTGAAACCAAATGCCCTTGGCAGGAATTTCTAAAGAGAAAACATTGAAGACTGAGGATGTCACATAAATTCCTGCTGGATCTTTGCAAGTTCTGGATATGAGGGCTCCTGGCTTGGGGAAAAGGGAGAACACTCAAACCCTGGGGCAGGTACTCGAGTTCCTGACTCTGTTTTGGTAAGAGAAGGAAAAACTATGCTCCTGCTTGAGGAAATGATGGTGATCCAGAATTCAGAATAACAGTCATTAATAAATAATGAGGAGAGTTGTGAAGAAAATGAATTTTTCAAGGACTCTGAAGAACATCTTTGGAGCTGAGGTCTGGAACCTGCAGGAGGTACAACCTTCATCCCACTGCACATCGATCACAGGTTTGGTAATTAGCTGCTTCTGAAATATCTTTTGCAGCTGATCTGATATTAGTGAAGTGCTTTGGAGCAATACTTTCCACTGGTTTGAAGTAAAAGAACGTGATTTGTGTTCTACCAGAACAAGCAGCAGTTTTTTATGGCTGATGTATTTGTAATGTGGGTTTGTCCTGCTGCTTACTCCTGCTTTTGCACCTCTTTATCAAGGACTGACTAATAATTCTTCATAACAGCATTTTGGATGGTTTTGGCATCTATTTTTGCCCAGAAATCTCCTCATCCTTCTCCCTTTCAGAATCCTCTCAAATCCCTCTCCGTGCTCAGACACTTGAGGACAAGCTGTGGCCATTGTGTAAGTGCAGAGCACAATCCAAATGGAAATGAAAACAATTAAATATACATGACAAGCAGGTATTTAGACGAGCCTGGATTTCTTAATGGTTCATTTCCACCTTTCAACTAAATTAAATGTTGCTTTCATCTATTTTTAAAGGAACGTCTATTTTTTGTCAGGAGCTGCCCTGCTCCATCTGCTCCTCAGATGGTTTTGCCTCATCCCAAGGACAGCCCCACTGGCTGTGTCAAAACCAGGAGATTTTTATGGCACCATGGATGGGGATTCACACAAACCAGGGCTCTGTTACCTCCAGGTAAGAAAAGTTCTCTGTAATTAATGATTGTTTATTTTAATGACGTGGTCCTGGCACTTACGGCATGGATTTTGGGACCTGCTTCCCCCAGTGCCCCTCAGCAGCTGGAAGCTTTGGGGGCTTCAAGTGCTGCCTGTATCAAACCCATTCCTGGTAATCCAAGACCCAGCCAGTGCTGTGCTGAAATTCCCACATCCATGGCTGGAATTCTGCTTCCATTCCCATATCTACAGCTGGAATTCTGCTTCCATTCCCATGTCTGCAGCTGGAATTCCCATGTAAATGGAATGCTTCCATTCCCATATCTATGACTGGAATTCCACTTCTGTTCCTATATCTATGGCTGGAATTCTGCTTCCATTCCCATATCTGTGGGTGGGATTCCCATATAAATGGAATGCATCCATTCTCATATCTGCAGCTGGAATTCTGCTTCCATTCCCATATCTAAACCTGGAATTCCCATATAAATGGAATGCTTCCATTCCCATATGTATGGCTGGAATTCTGCTTCCATATCCATATCTATGGCTGGAATCCCCATATAAATGGAATGCTTCCATGCCCATATCTGCAGCTGGAATTCTGCTTCCATATCCATATCTATGGCTGGAATTCCCATATAAATGGAATGCTTCCATGCCCATATCTGCAACTGGAATTCTGCTTCCATTCCCATATCCGTGGCTGGAATTCCCATATAAATGGAATGCTTCCATTCCCATATCTGCAGCTGGAATTCTGCTTCCATTCCCATATCTACAGCTGGAATTCCCATATAAATGGATGGATATATGGAATACTTCCATTCCCATATAAATGGCTGAGCAGGATGATAGGAACTGGTCAAGGGGCTCTTGGCAGTCACTGTGCTCCCATCTTGGGAATCTCATTGTCTGAAAATCAGGGACTGGGAAAACAATAACTTAAGGTTTTTTGCCTCTTAATGACAGGTAAAATGAGGGAAATAACAAGAGGAAAAGTGACAGTAAAATGCAGCATGTGAAAAGGATATCTGCATATCCCTCTCTCTTTCGGGTGGCTCAAGTGGACGTGGATCACGGATCTGTCTCCTTTGATGGAACAGGTACTGGGATTGGAATTCTGAGGGAGATTTCATGGATTCAATCCCTCCCATAGGTTTGAATGGATGCAGGTATGGGTGTCCTGCTGCCCCTGGGCATCCCTGGCTCCACAGCCTCTCCAGAGGCAGAACTCTTCTGTAATTCCCAGGCTGGGAGATGAATGTCCCTTGGCAGCTTCCCACGAGTCCGTATTGATCAGGGCAGCGCTGCCCTTTTGTTTTGTGCTGAACAACCCAGTGTTTGCAACTGAGACCTGTCAGGGGCTGAGGGACTCAACAGGGCGCGTTGGAAGGAGCAGGGCCATAAATTCCCCAGGAACTCACGCCGTGGTGAACGCTGGGGAGGAACAGGCTGCACACAAACTCCCTGCCATGCAAATCCCGATCGATGCGCTGACAAATACCTTGCTGCATCCCGCTGCCTCACTCAATATTTCTGCAAATAAACGGAATTCAGGAGGCAGGGAAAGGCAGAACGTTCCACCTGAAGTGGTGCAGGGATGGGAGGTGTTGTGGAACTAATCAGGAGTGGATGGATGAGCTTTGTGGCTGCCTCGCTGTTTATTTCATATCTCTGCTGCTAAACTGGATTCAAAGGGCTCTAATTGAAAAGGGGCCTGCTTGACACGTAAAGCACCTTTTCTCCAGTGTGTGTGCTGAAAAGGCAGTACAATATCTCTTCCTGGGGATAAATCCAGGAATTGACAGGAATCTAGGTCAATACATGGATGGAGGGAACAAGGAACCCTCTTCCAGCAGTTTCCCCCCAAGCCCCAGGACTGCACCAGGCATGGCCCAGCATCTCCATCCTTCCACCAGGCATTGCCCAGCATGTCCATCCTGCCAAGGGCTCTTGTGGAGCACCCAGCTCTCTGTGCCCTGCATCTCCCTCAGCTCCTCAGGTGTCTCAGCTCTCTGTGCTCTGCCACTGTCACCCAGCTCAGCCTCAACACCCCCTGCTCCTCTGTGCTGAAGCAGAAGATGGTGTCTGCAGAGGGGCAGAGCCTTCCAAAGGTGATGGCCAAAGTGTTTTAATGTTGGTGGGTTTGCTGGTTGGTGTTGGACAGTGAGGAAAATCAGGAAAAAAGGAGATATTTGATGTGCAAAAGGAACTCTAAAGGAGGGTGCCCACAGAAGCTGTGGGTGCCCCATCCCTGGAGGGTTCAGGGCCAGGCTGGATGAGACCTGAACAGCCTGGGATGGTGGAAGGTGCCAGGGGTGGGACTGGGATGAGCTTTAGCTGGAGGGACCTCCCCACTTTGGACACTCCAGGAGGGAGCTGGTTCTGCTGGAGAGGGATTCTCACTGAGCTCCCACTGCTGTGTGAGCTTGGGGGAGTTTTGGGGGGAGTGACAAACATGCACTGTAAGGAAAAACTTGGACTGACACTTGACAACTCCTCTGTTTTGTAAATTCCACAGGAATTTGAATTGCATGGTATTTTTTCACTTGCAAATGTTGCAGACTTGTTATTTTTCCCGTTTCCACATACTTTAAGCTTATGGCATTGCATAATTTTTTATAACTCTGTCCTTGTGAAGGAACAAGCAGAGAGCAATATCTCAGGAATAATTCCCTTGCAACAGCAATCTGCTTTTGCCTGCAGACAAAATAATCCAAACCATGTTAATAGTTTTAATTTCCAGTGATGTAAGAGCTGGTGCTTCTGGAAAGGTGATCTTTAAACCTGTGGTGAACTCAGATGCCTCCAGAAGAGCTCTGTGGGAGCTCCAGGTTTGTTAGTGGAGTAAAATATTGGAGCTACAAGCTTGTTTGGGAATACTTCGTGGAAGAGCCACTGGAGTAACTAAAGCAGGTGTTAAACTGAAAGGACTGCAGGGGATTTGGTCCTGGGCTGGTTGAAGCTAAGGAAGGGCAGGAGAAGCTGAATGTTTGAGGAGGGCTGGAAGGGAATACCAGGCAATGGCAGGAGATGGTTAGATAAACAATAAACAACTGCTGAAGGCAGGGATTGAGAGATGTGAAAATAAATGAATGGGGAGGGACAAAGGGTTGTAATGAAGTGCTGAGAGGACGTGGTCAGCCTGTGCCAGTGGGATTGAGTTCTGTGCCATCAGGGATCAGTGGCTCTTGGGACTGTCCCCAGCTCCTGGGGCAGTGACACGCTCAGGGCGAGCCAGAAGCTGCTCCAAACTGGTGGTGGAAAACACAAGTGAAGCTGAAACTCATGAATGTTTTGGTAGGGAGGAGGAGAGAAGAAAATGTGAGTTTTTTACTTAATGCCAGCTGGTGCCTTGTCTTTCATGGAAGAGGAGGCGGAGGAGGCAAGAGGAGGGAGGGAGGAGTTTGATTCTCCCATGGGAGAGGAGGAGGAGGATGGAAAGTTGCTGAGGAAACCATTGGATTTCCTGGCATGATGTGATGGGGGAATTTGACCATCCCTCACTAGCAACAAAGATGTCTTTGCACAAAATTCTGTTTAATCCTGGTTCAGGGTAAATCAGGAGAGCTGAGGGAGTTCTGTGCCCTCAGAGAGCAATGGGAGTAGTGCAAGTGTGGCCTTTGGAGACAGGACAAGGTGAATGGAGCATCCCTGCATCCACCCTGGTGAGGTGGGGCAGGGACAGCACAGGAGCAGCTCCCTGGGGCTGCTTTCCTTCTCTTGTCATTGCCCTCCATCTCCACTGCAGGGAATGCTCCTAGGGCACTGAAAATCAACAGCATCTCTTCTCCTACCATTTCCCAACAGCACTCCCAGTTCTGGGAGCCTCTGCCCTTGCAGGAGCCCAGGCCCTGGAGGTGCCCCTCACATCTGCTGGTGCCTGGCCTGGGCATCCCAGGCAATTCCCCCCAAATGGGAATTTTCCCCCATTTCCCCTCCCTCCCCTGGCTGCAGCTCTCCTGTTAATGGCCCCATTGCCATTCTGTGCAGTATAAATCCCACTGTAGCTCTGGGAGATCTCCTCTGGGCTCTGTGGGCTGTTGTGCAGTCATTCCACTGCTGCTGGGAGCATTTGGAGCCCTTCCTATTATTTGTCTTTATTCTGGGGAATAAATGCTCAGCGTTTGCTGCAGATGTGCCTCTTCTACCCAAAGAATCCCCCTCAGCAGCAGAAATCAGCACAGGCACAACAGGCAGAGGTGGAAACACTCTGGAAATGCCACCCTGGCTTTTCCCAAACGACAGTGGTGACATTTGGGACTGACAGGATCCAAACCATGGGAGTGCTTCAGGCAGCACAGAGAGGGGTGGGTGTCCCTGCTCCTCAGCTTCCCTGCACTTGTTTTTCTGGATTTTCTGTGTCCAGGACATTCCCCCAGTTGCCACTCTGGCTCTTCTCTGGTGTTTTATTTAGAAAATTAAATTGCTGTACTTAATTTTAAGTGTCCAGTGATGGTGTTTAATCCTGGGATAACATTTAAATGGGGAACAGCAAAGCAAGCTGGGAGGAACCTCTCACAGTGAGGCGAGGGCACACTCATTTACAAAAGTACTTCAGTAGGAATTAAAATAAAATTTCCATTTTCCACACCCTCATTCTGATCCTCATTGTCATTAACTTACTCCAAACCCCACTTGCTATTTCAAACTGGAGTAAATCATTCTGTCTTCCAATTAACTTCCATCCTCCAGACAACATAATGAGACTGATTTCATTCAGCGCTGTTGTTTAATAAACATCTGAACAGTTCTTTATCTCTGAGCCACGCAGAAATGTGCACTTCTGGTGTACTGAGCACGGGGTAATGGGCAAGAGGAAAATTACTGCAGAGAATTCATCTTGGGTTGGGTTTCTCAGCTCAGCCTGGGAGCCATGGCAAGGCCAGGGACTGAGCTGCTCTCCCTCAGTATTTCCATGGATAAAGCGTTGCACTCCTGTTCCAAACAGGCAAGGCCAGGGAATGAGCTGCTCTCCCTCAGTATTTCCATGGATAAAGCGTTGCACTCCTGTTCCAAACCCTGGCGTTTTTGGCTGCCTGAGCAAAGGCAGCACAGGGGTCACTGGAGGCTCAGCAGCCCCGAGGAGGCAGGGATGTAGCAGTGGCTATGAAATGGGATTATTTCCATCAGAGACAAGGCTGGGATGCTGGGACAGGCTGGAGCACTCTGTGTTCTGGGATCAGCCATGGCCATGTGCAGAGGGCCCAGCTCAATTTAAGGAATGAGAGCCATCAGAGTGATGTGAGCTGAGCAACACTGCAGTCACAGAACTGTGCTGTTAAATTATTCAGTGTTTAAAAGCTGAGAACGTGGCTGAAGGGGCAGAGTTGTGCTGCTGGTGTCCAGCCCAGGGCAGCAGCAGCACAGTGACCCCTCTGAGGGCTCTGCTAAAGGGGCAGGTTTGTACACCTGGCCCTGGGTACAAGGCTGCCAGCACCTTGTACAAAGGGAATTATTATCTGTCACTGCAGAGGCTCTGTGTGCTCACAGGGCTGAGTGCTGCTGGGTGACCTGAAAAGGGAATGTTAACAGTGAGGAAATGGCATTGTGCCTGATTGTTCCTTTTGGATTTTGTCTCCAGGAGAGCTTGAGCAGGTGTGTGGTCAGGGAGCAGAAAGAGTGTGGTGTCACCACAGAATCAGAGAGTGGTTTGTGTTGGCAGGGACATTAAAACTCATCCCATCCCAGTGGAGGGGACACCTTCCCCTCTCCCAGGTGGCTCCCAGTCCCATCCAGCCTGGTCTTGGGCACTTCCAGGGATCCAGGGACAGCCCCAGCTGCTCTGGGCACCTGTTCCAAAGCAGTTACTGAACTGATGGTACTTGAGTCTGGATTTTCAGCTTCTGTGGCCTTTCCCAGCCCAGCCTGTGAAATGAGATGGGCTAAATCCATTCCAATAATGAGTGTCTTTGAGGAGGACAATCTCCTCAGAGGATTCCTGGAGCAGGGAAGAAGAAAGACAGGATTCCTTGAGCTCTTTGCTAATTGCTGGCCTGGAGCTGGGCTGTGGTGTGTGCATCAAGCTCTGAGGTGGAAGGTTCTGGTTGGCATCACCCACCATCAGGAGCCTTGGGCTGAGCACTGTGGAAATCCCTCTGCTCCGTTTTGTGCCTGACAGCAGAAATGAGCATTTATTCCTGAAGGAAGGAATCCAGCCCTGCCTGAGCTGAGGGAAGGCATCTGCAGAGGCCAGGCTGCAGTGGAATGCAAACAGGGCCATATTGGCAAAAATGAGGAGTTAATTTAGTGGTGAATGCTCTGCTGTTTTTTCCCAGATGTGTTTGCAGAGCCATTAAGAGCTGTGTTTAATCTCAGCTCCATTTGCAATCTGATGCGCATTATGCTGCCTCCACACAGAGCAGGAGCAGCTAATGGCACTGGATGGGCTGGATGAGCTCTCCCGTCCAGGCTGCTCCCCCAGGGCACTCTGGGGACAGCTCTGACCCTGGCCCAGGGCTGTTCCCTGGCTGTGTGTGCCACTCTTGCACGCCAGCATTTGGGACTGAATGAAAACTTCCCTGAATTAGTAATGGCGTTTTTATTTTTAAGGGACTCGAGCTCAGGCAGCGCTTTGAAAAATGAATTTTAGGTGATTTCTTTCTGCTTGGATGCTCAGAGCTGCCTGAATATTGTCTGTTAGAGCTGCTGCAACTCCTGTCTCTAATGGAGGTGCTCACACTCACTAAACTGTTTGGCAAACACTGGCTGGCGTGGCTCATCCTCCTGATTAAATCCCATATTTGCATTTCCTTGGATATACAAAGAAAAAGCAAATCAGCAATGAGCAGCACAGTTAGAGCAGGAATAAGCAAACAGGGATAGAGGAGTAACTGCTGATGTGGAGATGCCACACTGCAGAGCCAGCCATGCATGTAAGGTCTGTGCAGCAGAGCATCCTGCATCCCTCAGAGCATCCTGCATCCCAGAGAGCATCCCTGCATCCCTCAGAGCATCCTGCATCCCAGAGAGCATCCTGCATCCCAGAGAGCATCGCTCAGAGCATCCCTGCATCCCTCAGAGCATCCTGCATCCCTCAGAGCATTCCTGAGAGCATCCATGCATCCATC
>JAWWMS010000031.1:1741757-1759812 GCA_035048045.1 Chlorospingus semifuscus
CCCTGGCAGTGCCCAAGGCCAGGCTGGACACTGGGGCTGGAGCAGCCTGGGACAGTGGGAGGTGTCCCTGCCATGGCGGGGTGGGAATTCTTCAATTCTCACTTTGAGGGATTGAAGAATTCAGGTGTTTGGGAAGTTTCCATTCACTAGTCCATTATTTAACTTGGATAAGTGTCACCCATTGGAGCTTTAGGAAGCCAGGCTGACAGAGTGCCAGGAAAATAGGAAGCAATAAAAAAGGCTGTTGAGACACTTAGCCAGTGCTGAGGGAATTTTCAGAACAGCTGCATTGAGTAATTATGAGCAGAACCCTTGTTTCTACTGGAAATAATGTATATTAGATTATTCCCTAATGATGAAGATTATTTCAAAGACAAAAGCTATAGAATAATAGACATTAGCAGATGTATCTATTTCCAATATCCCTGAAACCAGACTTAAATCTTGGGAGTTATTGCTCACCTTTAGCAGAGCTCTCCTCAGCTGCTGTAAGCCCCAGGGCTGACACTCCAGATAAGTACATGATATAGCTGAGCCCTAAAACTCTTAACAGAAAATACATCAGGACTTACTGTAAAATTTCATGGAGGATTAGAGAAAATATTAAGTCAATAGTTCTTTAGTTATGAGGGGCTTTTAAGGTAATCAATACTTTCCAGCCATGTTAGTGCCTCTGATGATAAAAGATGACATTAATATCCAACTTTTCTCTTTTTTTTGGTATATTTATGTATATCCTTCCTTTAGTCACTCCTGCTAGAATCAATAGCTATACAAGGAATATGGTTATTTTTAAATGGCATCAATAGTGATTCACCTGGAACTGCCAGTTTCAGCTGGAACTTGATTTCAGGTAAAAAACCCTCACTTTTTCATACAAAGGGATTACCAACCTCCCTAAATCTCTGGAGCACCCCTGCCTTTGCTTCCAGTGAATTCCACATTTAGCAGTGTGCTAATGCAGCAGAAACTATTTTAGGATTAATAAATCCTAAAAATAGGATTTATAGGATTAATTCGAAAATTTCTTTGGAGTTACATGACATTTTATGTCCTCAAAGCATTGCGCAGATGTTAATTGAATTTAATTGATATCATTCAGTCCCCAAAGTTATATGCATGCAGTTATTAATGGTTTAATTATTTTGTCAATGGAATAGATTCTTTGCTTTTGAGTCTGCTTCAGGAGATCCAGGCAGTCCTTAGGCTGAATCCTTTTTATTCAGGTGACTCAGCTGGTCCAAGGATGAAATTTTGCCCATGCTCAGACCAGCTGCCCCAGTGGCTCTTTGGGCACAGAGCAGTGGGTAAATAAAAAAGGCTGTTGAGTTTGGATTTGGGTTTGGAGTAAATCAGCCACAGCACACTCAGGGATTTCCAGCAGGAAGCCTGTGAGTTGTGCCCAGCTTTCTGGAGCGGCATTCCTGGGTGGCAGGGTTAAACCCCACTGTGGCACCTGTCACTGCTGCTGTGCCTTTTCCTTGGAGCTGTAAGGGTCTCTGGGATGGGGCAGGTTAGGAGTGGATCCTGCTCCCTGTGCCTGCACTCAGGGGACACCAGGCTCCTTCTCCAGCTCCCACTAAACAGGGCATCAAAAGGGAATTACTGAGTTTTGCATTTGAGAAAATGTTGGTCCTCTTGCAGTGGAGTGTCAGGCGCTAATGATGGAGGCAGTGCAAACATGTCTGGTCAGGCCTCTTCTCATTTCAATCCCAGCTTATCTGGGGGAAGAACAACCCATAAAGAAACCACAGAACACACTGAGCTGCCCTCCCACAGTACATCATTTGTAAAGCTTTCACTCCAGCTTTCCAAAAGGCCATTTAGCTTAATAGTCTGTCCCATTTTTCATTTCCTCATGCTACAGGTGCTGGGGGGATGATTTACAAAAGAACAATGGGATGACATTTTACCTGACTTTGGAAATGAATTCCCAGCAGCCTCACGCCTTTTGTGCCTCAGATTTGCCTTCCCTAACACGGAATGGGTGGTGAGATTCTGTAACAAAACAATAGGAGATTTAAAATGAGAGAATACATCCAATTTTCCATCTAGCCACGATCTCCTAGAGCCATTAGTAAATTGTTTGTATGTCCATATTAGTAATAAAGGATTAATCGACTGATTGGATTTTCAGAAATTTAGGCAAAGGCCAAATGAATTGGCCTCCATTCTAGTGTGACTAAAAGCCAAAAAAATTACTGTACAATATATATTATTTTAAAAACACTCTGAAGAAAACATGCCTAGCTGTATAATACATATTTAGACAATCTATATATTTAAACCCTGTGAGAATCTACAATATTAGGATGATATGAGATAGAATGAATGAAGAGGGGGAGAATCAATCTCAGTTTGGTTGTTACTGTTCTTATTTCCAGTGATCGTGGCAGGTCATTAAATGAAGGTCAGCTCCTTGTGGAATAGTTTGTTGGCTTCTTCAGGATCTTAAAACTTGTGAGCTGTGAAATCAATGACAAATTTTCGGGCAGTATTAAGTGTTGTAGAATGGAGAGCTTGCAGTGATTCAGAACATTGTAGGAAATCACCTGTTGGGTGAATGGCCCACAAAATATGATCTATTGCTGAAAATCTCCTTAAACACTCAGCCATTGGAGGAGATGAACTTTAAGTGGGACTTGTGTAGAAGAACTTCTGCTTTGATGAATTTGTCATGCTTGGTGGGTAGTGATATTCAAGAAATAGCTTAATAACCTCACTATTTACAGGCAATTACCCCCCTGAAGGAGCTCAGATGGGGTGAAAACATCTGTTTCCTTCTGGAATCCATGCACATCTGCCCTTAAAGTGAAAATTTGGTGTGAGAACACTTAAGGACTGAATTGCTGAGACTTTTCTGCAGTGCTACCTTCTCTGCAATTAGATAACAGCTTAAAATCTGATTACTGAGTTATTTTTCACCTCTCAGAATGCACAGGCACAGGCAAACTCTCCGCTGAGAGCTGATTTGATGCCAGTTAAATATTCAGGTAGTCCTCTGAAGGCACTGGAAATCAAATAGCTGAAACATCTTGTGCAGAGTGAGAATTTCCATGTTTCTGAACGTGCATTTCCCTGCCATTCCCAGCAGAGCTTCTCACTGTTGCTTTTTCCAAAGCCCTTCAAGCTGTTAGTGAGTTCAGAGTTTCACTGGGACGTTCTCTCAGGTAGGGGAATCCTCTTGATGTGCTGGTTATGGTGGTACAGAGAAAATACACCTCTGTGAGTAGTTTTGTACCTGAGAGAGGCGATCTGACAGAGGTTCCCTCACAGCAAGATCCCTTTTTCCTTCCAGCAGACACAAAACTGGCAGCTGGAAGGGTCTGAAATGTGGGGAGCTGAGCAATCTGAACCCTTCCAAGGCTTTCTTCAGCTCCCAAAGGGAATGGGCTCTTCCAAGGGTGTGGAGTGTCCTGGTTTAGGGCAAATTTGGGAGAAAACCTCCAAAGGGGATCTTCTAGAAGGCAGGACATGGAGATTCAGGGTCTGCCACAGAGAGGGCTGGGAAGGTCATGGATCTGCAGGGCTGCAGTGTGTGTGACATCAGGGCCAGGCTGGACAGGGCTTGGAGAAACCTGGCCTGGTGGAAAGTGTCCCTGCCCATGGCAGGATTTTTAACGTTCCTTCCAACCAAACCATTTTATGGTTCTCTGAAAATGAGAACTGAAAAAGCTTAAGAGTAGAGAGTGCATTCCTCTGCTGCCTGAGGCAGAAATCCAGCAGGCTTTGCTGTTTGTGACCATTACATGCAGTTTATGTCCATTACATTTTAGCATGTGGTTTTTTCCCCTCATCTTTGCAGTGCACCCACCTTTGGATTGGAGTGATGCAATACTCAGTGCCACTATTAAAAAGAGTTAGGGAATGATGTAAACAATTGTTATTTTTCAGCCCAAGAAATGGAGAAACCCTAACTAAGCAGCCTGCAAACACGGTGTGCTCAGTCTCTACTAAATTTTAGTAAGTTATGATGTGAAAAAAACCAAAAAGGTCTTGATTTCCAAGCCTTTCTGTGTTCTTTCCCTCCCTGAGCTTTTCACTGCCATCCTCTGCAGAGGTTACTGGACTTCCTCCCCATGACAAACTGCAGACAAACCTCCAGGATAAATTCCCAAATTAAGGCCAATATTGTTGGAAATGTGGCTCTATTAACTTTTCTCAAGCTCCCTGAGTTCAGAGTGGTTTTCCTGCATGGATAATGGAAGGAGCCTGCTCTAAATCCACAGTGAAAGAAAAATAGTATTTCTAACGCATACTTAATGCTGAAGTGAGATTTATGAGCAAGCTCCCTCTACCTAAATGTATATACACCAATTTACATGATTTTACATAATATATGGGAACAGTTTGTTGGGTAAAAAACAACACAGGGATAAAACCAACACTGTTTGCTCTGAGTAGGGATCACTGAGCTCTGCATAAACTCCTGTTCTGACAGGGCTACTTGGATCTTCCTGGGAAAAAATGCCCAGAATTATATATATATTGAGCTATAAATACATTGAACTTGCTGACAGACCCAGCAGGAACAAAGGAGAAGGAAAAAGCAGCGTTACAGCTTGTAAGACTCACTGGAGTCACTCTTGTTTATGCTGGTTAAAATTGTTGGACCCCATTAACACAAAAATGACCAAAAATTTTGTGATAGAAAAATTAAAGGAAATACCAAAGACTTATTTCTGACAAATCTTCTTTGCAATGGATACAGGGGGTCTGTGCTAACCTGCACCTCAAAGCCACAGACACATCTCAGGTGATCTGGGAGCGGGGTCTGGCAGCCCTGGATTTACAGAAATATTCCTCAAGGCTCCCTTTGCCTTGGTGTCCCCTTCCAGAAAGTGTTACAGAGTTTTCCCCTCACTTTTCATTCCCTTTATTGAACCAAATTTGTGTTTATAGCCCCATTTGCTTTCCCTGCCATGCTGTCTGTCACTTGTGTGGAATATGGGTTTTGCACACTTGCCAGATAGTTTCCTTGCTTGGCAAGGGTTCTCTGGCAGGAGAATTTGCCTCTCTGCATAGTAATGGCCATGTCTGGCTAATGGACCCTTTGTCTGGGGCTCCTGCATATTCAGAGCTGCTCCTTTGTCACCAGCCTGACCCAGGCAGCAAATATGAACAGGAATTGTAAATATGCCCCGTTCTCACTGGGATATCAATCCAAAATAGCTTCCTGGGATAAACTGCTCCTCTGCTGGCCTGAATCTGCCCTGCACTTGCCCAGGCTCTCCTATTCTAGAATAATTCTGCTCATCCCTGATTTTTACTCTTTTGGAGTCACCTTTCTCTGTGGTTTGTGTCCTCTCAGAGTACATTTGACATTGACACGGGCAGCTCTGGTGGGTTTGGGGTGGCACAGCTGATAACTGGGACTGGCAGGTAACACCTCTCCCTAATTTGTGCAACACACAATGGTGACACTTTGGTGACAAAGGGAGCAGCAATTCCAGCTGGTCACTTGAAAAGCCATGAATTTCCAAGGCCATGTGGACATGACAGGTGTCCTCAGTGCTGGGGCTGCCTGGCTGTTGGTAAGAAAGTGGCTTCATGTATTTTTTGTAACTGGTTTTTTTTCATATCTGAAGTGCAGATTTCCTTTTTGTCCTATAGCTGCTTTCTACTGTCAGTGTTTAATAAATTTTCTAAAGGTGAGGGAGTCGCTTTTTATTTTGGAATACGTGGAGAGATTGCTTGGTTCTGCCTGGAATAGCAGGTTTGGGTGGATAATGAGCCAATTTATTGGCAGGGCATAAATCAATGGCACAAGTGCACAGAACTTTTACCAGTTTAAAATTAGATTATCCAGACTCCTTTTTAAAGAGCCTGGTCAAACCAGCGCGTGTCAGAACCTCAAACCTCCTATTTAAAAATAGTTATGTTGTAGATCAATAGATAATGTTGATCAAACTTTTCCATTGTTCGCAGTGAATCCCCTAAAAACAGAAGCCCCAAAGCTCGCAGAACAGCCCAGCTGAATAATTCTGCCAGAGCAGAGCTGCAAAAGGGGATGTTACAGCACCATCTAGTGCCTCTGCTCCCTCAATATCGGGAATTTTTGAATTTTCCACTTCATTCAAGGATGTAGGTGGGGACGAGGGAGCGTACTGGCTGCTTAGACACTGACAACTTCTTTTCTCAAGCAGTGTGGAGAGAGAAGGGAGCTGAGCGATGGAAAGGAGCTTTGGAAAATGAGGGATGAAAAGGAGCTTTGGAATCTCACACGGGAAGATTTTGTCAGCAGAGCTGCTCTTAGTTCCTCTTATTTCATCTTCTCACCAGTCACGGAGCTTTCCTCCTGGGGGCAGTCAGGAAGTGGCTGCAGGAGCAGGAAAATGGGAAGAAAAGTTAAATAGGAAACTGGCAAATGGCATATTTTGGGGAGGTAGGGTTGTAGTTTTGGTGGAGCAATGACCTGTTCAGTGAGTGACTGACCAGGAGGAGGCTGGGGGTGGTTTTAAACTCCTTTGACTTTCCTTTCCAGTTGAGAGCTGCACCTGCAATGAGACAACAAGCACTCCATCCTCTGCTTTCCTCATCAAGCGTGACCCAGGATGAAGACTAAATTAACATTAAATTAACACTAAATTAAATTCTAAATAGAGCTACATTTTAATATGCTTTACATTCCTGTCCCTTTGTTCTTTTTTCTTCTGGAAAGGTGGTTTAACATCTCTGACTCCAAACTACCCAATGGTTAACCAAGAATAACTTTGCAATTATTCCCAACCAGCCACTGGAGATGAATTTGGGGATGAAGCCCCTCTAGGAAACAACTTCCATTCTCCCAGTCTCAATTTGGGAACACACCTTGTGCTGGGAGTGAGTTAATGACTCTTCCAACTAAACTATTTGTGATAAGAAATATCAATATTTATATGTTAAACGGTTTTCTAGCAGGTTGAACTTAAAACCCTCAAAATTAATTATACATTAAAGCACTTAGTAAATGTCCTGATGGTGATGTGGAATTTAACAAAAGTCACTAATCTCTAAAAAATCTTTACCCAAAATCCTCAGTGTCTTCACTACAGCCCTGCAGAAAAAGCTGGTAAATAGTGATGTCTATAAATTATAGTCAGAATCTAAATCAGAATTAATGCCAAATCTGGAGGTTGAATTTAGATTTAAAGCACTTGCTGGAGTTACAGTGCTCACAGACAGAACTGTTGGCAGGGTTAGGGTGACAAAGAGCTGC
This sequence comes from Chlorospingus semifuscus, assembly GCA_035048045.1. Taxonomy (NCBI): domain Eukaryota; kingdom Metazoa; phylum Chordata; class Aves; order Passeriformes; family Passerellidae; genus Chlorospingus; species Chlorospingus semifuscus. The sequence goes on from JAWWMS010000031.1 coordinate 1,748,956, forward strand.
AGCAGCATCCAAAATACTCCCAGAGTCCTCACTGCTTATCATTTTATTATGATTATTATTGAATTTAGGGTTTCCTGAAAGAAACCCCAGCTCCCTGGGTCATGTGAATTTTTGTAGAATCCCAGGAGCCACTAAAAAATAAGATCTATCCCTCAAGAGTGCAGAAACAAGCTCAAAAGTGTGACTAAAATATACCCCCAGAAATTTAGTAAAAAAACAAGAGAAATAAAATATATTAGCATCTTGAGAGAATTACAAAATATTTAGCATAATATTTCTTAATCAAATCCTAGGGTTTGGAGAAGGGGCTCATAATTTTTTAATTCTTCAGTTGGCCAGTCTGACAAGAAAAACATTTCCTTTTTTTTTTTTATTATGGTAAATTATCAGATACAATACTCTGCAATTAGGAGTATTACACTGAGACAATGCAGAAAAAGTTATGGAATCATAACTTAATCATTTAAGTGATTATTGTATTTTATAAATGTTTAATGTATCATCACAGGCATGTTCGTGCTCCTTTGGCAAATGTGGTATTGATTGCTGCTCTAAAGGCCCATTCAGGTCAGCACAGATAATGATTGCTTGGGAATCTTCCACCCACAATGGTAAGGAAATTATAGGGTTTATTTGTCCTTTAAATGTAGTTCTCGAAACCACTTTAATTCTGATTTAAAAAAAATATAAAAATTAGTGTTTTGCTTGCTGGCTAATCATTGGTTTGCTCTGCCACTGATGCAGGGAGAATATTATTGCTGAAGTGAGATGGGAGATACTGAAGAAAAAAGCAGAACGTGCAGAATTTTTCCCTGAATAACAACAAAAAAAGCCTCTTTAGTAAGAAAACAACAAACAGGGCTGAGATGAGATAGAGGAATTGTGAACTGCTCAAGAGCACCGTATGGGTTTAGTGATTTGTAACAAAGAATGCAGTAAAAATTTCAGCAATAAAAATATAACATTTTATTAGAGAGAAATCCCAGGGCCATGATAGGGCATTTTTTGAGGGTTTTTAAAGGGGAAAGAAATGATAATGAATATGAGACAGAGGGTTTGTGTGAGAGTTGGGCAGTGCAGAGGCAGCTGCAGTGAATTTTTGGGGGTGAATCAGCCGGGTTTGCATCCCATGAACCATTTCTGGTGATGCCACCAACCTCACACAGGACAGGACCCTGCTGGAAAGTTTCAGGAGCACAGGGCACAGGATTGTGTCCAGACAGTCTGAGTATGCCCAGGGGGAGATTTCACACATCTCTGAGCATCTGTTCCACTGCACCGGGAGGAAGCTTTTCCTCATGTCCAGGTGGAACCTCTGGGCATCAGTTTCTGCCCGCTCCTCTTGTGCCATTGCTGGGCACCATCAAGAGGAGCCTAGCTCCATGCTCTTGACACTGTAATAAATGTAATAACTAGACTACTAAAATGTGTGTGCACGGATAAAATCCCATTCCAGGCATCTCCTCTCGGGGTTGAAGAACTCCAGCTCAGCCTTCCTCACCGCAGAGATGCTCCAGCGCCCTCGGCACCACCCTGGCCTTTCGCTGCACCCTCTCCACGCCTTGGGGGGATACATTTTTATCTTATATTGTGTTTAGTTTCTTGTCAAGCCATTTCCCCAGGAGGTTTAACCCACGGCGGGTTTTATTCACACCCAGCCGCTCTCCCATGCCCACAGCCCGGCCATGCAGCGCTCTGGGGACTCGCCGCAGGTGCCACCGGGGGCAGCTCTGCCCTGGTCACCTTGGCCGTGCCCTGTGAGCAGAGAGGAACCGCTGTCCCCCGGCACCCCCGAGCCCTCCAGGCGGGAAGGGCAGTCCTTGATCAAGGGGAACGCGGTCGGTGTGAGCCCGGCGGTGAGCACGGAGCCCTCGGTCCCGCAGAGGCCGCGGCTCCCGGCCCGGCTCCGGCCGGCTCGGGCTCCTCCTCCGCCCGCCTCCTGCCCCCGCCCCGCCGCCTTCCCAGCCTGCTCTCCGGGTAAACAGCGATGGCCGCCGAGGACCGAGGCGGAGAGCCCCGAGATAACATGGGGAACCACCTCCAGCTGGTGCCCGGTGAGGGCCGGGCCGGGCCGGGGGCACCCGCGGGGGAGGCACCGGGCTGGGGCTCGGCGGGCGGGTGGGGAGGGGAAAGGGAAAAGGAGAAGGGAAAGAACGGAACGGAAAGGAAGGAAGCGGAGGCGGAGAGAAGAGGAAGGGGAAAGGAAAGCGAAGCCAAGCGAGGGGGAGGCGGGCAGAGCCCCGGGCGGTGTGCGGAGCGCTGAGGGCCGGCGGTGCCTCGGGGCTGTGGGCGCTGCCGGCCGGTGCGAGGCGGCGGAGGGCGAGCCTTGGCCCGGGGCCGCGGGCTCCTGCGGCCTCTGCTGCTGGGCTCCTGCAAATCCGTCGAGGCCGCAAATTTCCATTGAGGCCGTAGATGTTCTTTCGAGGCTGAAAATAAACGTTCCTTGGAGGCCGTGGCTGTGCGGTGCAGAAAGGGACACGGGTGCTCGGGGCAGCAAGGCCCGTGGGGTTCGCAGCAGAGCGGGCAAAGCAGGCGCTGCTCTGTGCATCGAGACCGCAGAATCTCTGTTCTTTTAGGAACTCTCTGCTCTGTTTTCCAGTGAAAATAAGCAGGGAAGCAGAGTTGCTGGATGGAGAGCAGTGTGCTGGATCCCATGTGCTGCCCGGCTTATCTGTCACACACAGCAGAGCAATTCCTCACCCAGGGAATTATTGCATAATTATTGCATAATAATGTGTTTTTCTGCCTATGGTGCCTCCACACTGACAGGAGATTGAAGGGGTTGGGAAGCAGCTTGTGATTAACTGGAAAGAATGATTATTTCAGAATAAGCATGCAGGGGAGAAGGGAGCAGGAAATCCTGCCAGGAGCCAGTGGCATTTCCCATGGCAGGAAATTCCGTGAGCTCTTTAGTTCTGTATGTTTTAAATAATAAATAAAAAATTCGTGAATATTTTAGGAAATACAGCCTTAATATCACCATAATATAAGCAATTTTCCTTGAATATGTGAGGAAATACAGCTTTAATATCACTTTAATAAGTTATTTCCTGAATATTGTAGGAAATACAGCTTTAATATGACCTTAATATGACCTATATATAACCTTGTCCCTTTTTCTTAAATGAGGTTCATATTTCCCCATTTCTGCACAAAGGCATTGAGAGAGGATTGGGTTGCGCTAGTGAACCAACGTGAGGAAAATGTGATTTTTATTATTCAGGGGGAGCTTTCAGCACTCACTTTTCCCTCCTTCCTGTGTGCTGGAGGTGCTGCTAATCCTGGAATTGAAGGAGAAATAAAACCCAGTATTTGGGGGTGTAAAAGCTTCAGCTTGTTTTGCCAGCTGGGAGGGAGGAGGAGAGGGAGGGCGCCGGGTTTGCTGTGTTTTGGGCTGGCTGGTGCTGCTGCAGTGAAATGAGTCATCACGGTCCCTCAGCCAGCACCACACAGCAGCCACTGTGCGCTTTTGGCAGCAGCCAGCAAAAGTTTGCAGGGCACAATTCTTTCCAATCAACTGCTCCTAATTCCTTCTGCGTTCAGAAAAACAAGTGGGGCAGCCTCTCCCTGTTAAAGCTGCTAATGATGGATGCAGCCGGATGGAAGCTCATGGAAAAATCAGAATATTTTATTTTTTCCTCCCCTCCATCATGCAGTGATGCCCCAGAACCAAACAAAAACTTCCTGCTCTTCCCCTTCATCACACTAAGCAAAATAATGGCTGTTTTGGACATCTTGGACATTTTCTAATTGTTCATGGTTAGGGTTGCTAATTGAATATAAGAAATTTCATGTGGATGTGGAGTATTTTTAACAGTCATTAGGCAGATGGTGTCTCATTGCCGAAAGGACTGTAATTAGGTACAATACCAAAGAGAGTCTGTAACCTCCTTTCCTGTGGTGCTGGATCATTTCTTGCTGAGATAAATTTAATATAGGATGGATTTGTAAGAGCAGGTTTTGTAAACTGTGAACTGTTTAAAAAAACATAAGTGAGGTAAAGCAGAAATAAGACCAGTGACTAAACGTTTTGTGGGAGCACTTAACAAATGTGTCTGGAGGGCAAAGAGGGGAAAAAGGGTTCTCTAAAATCAGCTTTTAATGTCTCCTTCACTGTTCTCTTGTACTCCCACTCACAGAAATAGTGAAATTGTTAGTGTTCCCATTTCTGAAGGAAAATTCTTTGCTTCTGCAGCATTTTTTTTTTGAGATTTCCCTGAAGAATCCTTCAGGATGAGAGAACCCCTTCACCTTTTATATTTTCAACTCTGAACTATTTTTAAAGAAGATATTAATTGCAAAGGCAGGCAACTAGACTGGCTATTGTAATTTTTTTTTTTCTATCTTGTAATAGCTTTCAAGGTCTAAATGATGTTTTTCAGCACCACTGGGATTATCCATTACCCGGCAGCTCTTGGTGTAAGAATCCTGGAGACTGCTTTATGCTAACATGAGGTTTAGGCATAACATGCTGTATAAATAATGTTTGTGTTCAGAGAAATAGGGTCAGTTAATGCAGTGACTGATAATTTAATTGTCCTCTTGCCTGAAAATGACTTTAGGCTTGGCTGAGGAATGGGAAGGAAGCAGTAGTTTTTAAATGCTATTTGGTATCTGAAATCCCTTGGAGTCTTGTGTTTGGCTTCCTCAGGAGTTGCCTTTGCTGGGTTGGTGTTTGGTGTGCACACACAGAGGCTGACAGCAATTAAATTGTCTAAAATACCAGCAAGAGTCTCTGCATGAACACGGAGCTTCCCATTGCTTGTTACTCATTGCAGCTGATTGTTGAGGTTTGTGCAGCTTCAGACACTGCTCAGCATCCTACAAGGAGTGAAGTGATCTGGCATCCTGGGGTGCAGACAGAAAACCTTTAGAGCTGAGATGTGGAAACACCACTGTAGTGAAAACCTGAGCTGACAGCCTTTGTTTATTGTTTTCTTCCAAGGAAAGTTGTGCTTTAGGCCTTCAGAAAAAAATTACCAGCTTTTGACCCTTGCTACAGAATGATGATTTTGCTGTAACAATAAGAAAGTTATTTCCCTCTGGTTTATTTCCCTGTGCAAAGCTGCAGCCTGGGAATATTGAATGCATTTCCCTGATTCTCTGGTATTAAAATCCCTGATACTGATTTTCTCAGTATTTCAGTCTTTGCTGATTGAGTCCTATACAATATTCTGTATGTCCTTCTTAGTAGAGAGCGAGGAAGAGGATGACAGTGAAATGGAAGTGGAAGACCAAGATAGTAAAGAAGCTGAGAAGCCAAACATCATTAATTTTGATACCAGTTTGCCCACATCACATGTGGTATGTTTTTATATATTGTCCATTAAATATATACTGAAAATATGTAAATGGGGTTTGTATAGTTTTATTGTGATGTTCTTATGCCACAAGCTTGGTTTTATTTTCACAGAATCATAAGATGGTTTGGGTTGGAAAAATCTTTGAGGGCACCCAGTTGTACTTCCTGGGCAGGGACAGCTCAGCTTCTGCTGTCCCAGGTTGCTCCAAGCCCTGTCCAGCCTGGCCTTGGGCACTGCCAGGGATCCAGGGGCAGCCTGTGCCAGGGCCTGCCCACCCTGACGGGGATGAATTCCTTCTCAGTATCCCATCCATCCCTGCCCTGTGGCAGTGTGAAGCCATTCCCTGTGCCTTGGCACTCCATGCCTTGGGAAGAATCTCTGTCCATCTTCCCTGTGGCTCCTTCAGATACTGCAAGTCCACGTGAGATCCTTCTGCAGGCTGAGTAAGCCCAGAGCAGCCCGTGCCCCCCGTGCTCCCCAAGCCCTCCCTGACCCCCCTTCCCTCCTGGCAGTACCTGGGCTCGGACATGGAGGAGTTCCACGGCAGGACGGTGCACGATGACGACAGCTGCCAGGTGATCCCCGTGCTGCCCCGGGTGATGGTGATGCTGATCCCCGGCCAGACGCTGCCGCTGCAGCTCTTCCGCCCCCAAGAGGTTAGCATGGTGCGGAATTTAATTCAGAAAGACAGAACCTTTGCTGTCCTTGCATACAGGTAAAAGCCACGGGCGGGTTGCTGGTGTGTGCAGCATGTTTTTAGCACAGTTTCTGTGGATACTAAAGCAAAAGCAGATGGTTGCATCAGTTCTGTGCTCAATAACAAGCTGAAATTGTTTAACAGAATTTGTCTTCCAATGTGTAATGGCAGTGTAGGTGCTTGACAGCATCTCGTGTTTGTGTGGAGAAACAGCAAGTGCTGATCTGTGTCCTTGGCTGAGCATCCTCCTCTTTTCAGTAGCTGTTTGTTCCATCTTGCTAAAGAATAAGCCTTGACCTGAAATGTGAAAGTCACATTCTTGTTTTGAGAGCTGTATTGTTGCTTGTTTTGTGTGTGAACTAACAAGCACTGGCAAATGTTTCACAGTAAAGTTGAGAGACAGGAGGTGATAGAAAAGTGGAGAAGAGAAAAGCTGATTAATGCCAGAAGAAGTTGGGAATGTTCCTCCCTCTTCCCCCTGCAATTTACTATGGATTAATTGTGTGGGAGGTGGGAACAGTTCTGCTATAAAGTCAATCCAAAGAATGTTTGCTTTCAGTGCTTTCAGTGTCTGCATTTGAAATGCTGACACACTGGTGATCCCTGTGCTCCCAGAATGTCACATCTAGACCCTAAAATAAAATCAAGTCACCTGGCAAAAAAAAAAACCCAACCAACCAGAGCAATAGAAACTGCTTTATAATGGAAAAATTATTATTGTGATTAATTAAAGGTGTTTCACCAAAAATTGCTTTTTTGATCAGACCAATCATGTACAGTCAATGCAGGCAGAGTGGAGTCTGAATGAGCAGTGCTGTTTGGAGGGGGTTAATTAATTCAATTCATCTTTAATTCTGTTACTCTTAGTAATGCACATGAGAGGGAAGCACATTTTGGAACGACAGCAGAAATCTATGCCTACAGAGAAGAGCAGGAATATGGAGTTGAAACTGTCAAGGTGAAAGCAATAGGAAGACAGAGGTTCAAGGTGCTTGAAATACGAACACAGTCAGATGGGTAAGAAATGATGCAGTTAATTCTATACTCAAGTCAACTTTCATAGGAGTATTCTCTTATTTTCTATATTCCCATTTGATAGCTGTGATATTTAGAGGCTCTTCTGACTAGTTTTAATATATTACGTAATTAATGCCTTTTTCCATTTCTGAAAGTGATCAAGATCCTGAGCATGCAGTAAGAATATGCTGAGTCTTCCCTCATTTCCAACTCCTTGGCATCATGCCCTGCACCATGGCCACAGGTCCAGGCCCCAGCATTGATCTGGGAGCATGTGACAATTCTTAGCACAATTGCTAGAGCTTCTGTCATGTTTTCTGCAAGGCTTGTGAAGTATTACTCCAGATCTGTAAATCTAGAGCTCCTCACCCATATCCTGCAATTCAGCATAGAGGCATTGCCAATTCAGCATAGAGGCATTGCTTTAGAAGGAGGTCGGGAGCATTTCTGTGGTTTTGTGACCTGCAGCTGAACAAATGAAGAATATTTGTGCTGTTTGCTCTCTAACATTTGGTTCCAAATAACAGACTCTGAATGTTAGAGCTTAGGAGAAGCCCTGCTTGGACACACGGTGGCAGTGCTTGGACAATTGCAGCAGCAGCAGCTTTGTTACTGGGAATTCACTGTCCAGAACTCCTTAGAAAGAAGAATATTTCCATAATTCTTGGTGTTTCTGATGCCTGAGTGCTTTTGGCACAACATAATCTTATAATTTATTATAAGTTACCAGTTCAGTGCTGTCCCTGTGAGAAAATTAGAATTTTTTACACACTGCTCAGTATTTCAGGATTTCTGCTGCATAATCCTAATAAGACATGAAGTCTTTCCTGCTGGACAGCATTTTTAGTAGCCTCAGCCATATGCTGAGGTCTTTGTGGAAGAGGTGACCTTTGATGCTGGGATATTAAAATCTGATCAGAGTCTGGATCCTATTTCTGCTGATTCTGACCTCGAGCTGAGCACAGAAGCTTTTGTGGTTTGAAGATAGCAAAGTGCATTTCAGCTGAACTGAGCCATTGAGATGGAAGAGCTGATTATTTATACCATAAGTAACTTGAGGAGACAAAAATCTAAATCTATAGTGCTGAGATTGTGGAACATTCAGCTGTGTTGCCCCTGCCAATCTGTCTGTATTTCTGTCTACCACAATCCCAACAGATCTGTAGTGTTCTAAAATAAAAGAAGTTCTGATGGAATGGGTTGTAGGTTAAATTCTCTAGTACTGTGCAGTGATAGCTGTGTTCCCAAAAGCAGTAAAATCCATTTTATTAAATGCATGTATTAGAAAAAACATTTAAAATGTGTACACCTCATGTTTTTGTTCCCTTCCTCAGAATCCAGCAGGCTAAAGTACAAATCCTGCCTGAGCGAGTGCTGCCTCCCACCATGGCAGCAGTGCAGCTGCAGTCTCTCAGCAGGTGCCACGTGCTCCCCTCTTCCAAACCCACCTCCTGGCAGGACAGGGCCATCAGGCAGTGGTGGCAGAAGTACCAGAAGGTGAGAAGTTATTTCACAGCTTTGATTATTCTGCTTTTGTATTTTTTGTCTGAATTTCTGATGGCATCTTGAGAATCAGTATCCAGCTCCATCTGTAGAGGAGGAGGAGGCACAGCAGGGAAGGCAGATTCCAACCTCCTGCTTTTCATGGAATCCCACACTGGTTTGGGTTGGAAAGGTCCTTAAAGCCCATCCATCCCATGGGCAGGGACACCTTCCAGTGTCCCAGGTTGCTCCAAGTCCCTCCATTCTGGCCTTGGACACTTGCAGGGATGGGGAGTGCACAGCCTCTCTGGGTACCCTGTGCCAGTTTATATCTGTATTTATTATTTATTCCATTGTTTTGGTCATTGACACAGAGAAGTTACCCTGAAATCTTCTGTCTCTGTAGAGACCTTTGGAATTACCTCCAGAAATTAATACAGAGTCCTGGTAACTCGACTCATGTTTGGATTTGCTTTTTTCTTCAATGGTTTTGAACTCTTACACCCTCAAAATCAAATTAAAAACTCCACTGATAACAAAGAGCTCTTGATTCTCAGAGTTCCTGACCAAGTTCATGTGAGTGAATGAGCTCAGAAACTCTGGGCTGTGGGGTGGAAATCCCTTCCCAAGGCTGGTTCTGTCAGGTGGAGCTGAAATGAAGGGAACCCTCTGCAGGAAAACCTGGGGTGCAGATGCACAGCAGGGCAGTGGTCCTGTTACCTCCATCTCTCTGCTGGTGTCATTTGTAAATGAGAATAGCCCTCAAGGGGGAGATGAAAATTGAATTTGTACATATTTACAGTGCAATATGAGCCCCTCTTTTGAAAAGCAACATAGTTGTGGGCTGCTTTTTAGACTTTTGTTAACTAAAGCTCTCAATTTCTGTGTTCAGAAATCACTGGAGAAATTGGTTAATTCAACAAATGACATTACACTGGTGGAAATTTGGTGGTTCCAGGGACAGCTGGTGGAGACTTAGGAACAGATGCACTGTTAATAGCACTTAAATTTTCAACTGTCTTCATTTCAGATAGACACACTTTTGAAAGACATAATTTTTTATTACTAAACATCAGAAATACCTCTAGTGCAGAGACAGGTTTTCTGATAAAATCCATGTATTGTCCTGCTCAGAAGGCTCAGCCCTCAGTGCATCTGAAAATGGGTTTGGGAGCTTCATGGTGAAGTGCTGGTTCTGATGGAGGTAATTTCTTGTATCTTTAAATAATCACATCTGCCTTCCCTGTTTTATTTGTTTCAAAAAAACTGTCCCTAAAATTTACTTTTGTTAAAGAATAAATATTTGTGGGTTTGGTTTCAGAGGAAGTTCCACTGTGCAAGTTTGACATCTTGGCCCCCCTGGCTCTACTCTCTCTATGATGCTGTAAGTTCATCCTTAAATCAAATAACCTGCAGAGAGCTTTATAGTTGTAATATCCAAATATGGGATAATAGAAAAGCTTTAATTTTATTGGCTCATAATTTCCATTTTAAAACCTTTTATATTCAGTGTAGTGTGAAAAGATCAGGAAGGGCTTCCCCCACTGTGGTTGTTCCTTCCTTCCCAGAACAAATGTCTGGGAGGGATACAGAGATTCTGGTTCCTTCTGTGTTGTCTCAGAGCAAAAACAGTTAAAACATGCAGGTACAAAGTGATTCTTTAATTATTCTTTAATTAAAAGCTACTGTCCACTTAGGGAAAAGAGCTTACTCTACATTTTGCTTCCCTTTTGTTTTTTTCCTAAGAAGAAAGCAGCAATACCTGTGTATTTAAATTAGGCTTTTCTTCTAACAAAAGGAAACCTTGATGGAGAGAGTCAAGAGGCAGCTCCACGAGTGGGATGAAAACCTCAAGGATGAATCTCTTCCATCAAACCCAGTAGGTACGAGCTTTTCTGAACCCACAATTTTAATTTTAATTTCTTAAGACACCACAGCTTAGATAATTACCTGTGGTAGAGTAAATAGAAACACTTGGATTTATTTCTCTGTTAATTCTAACAGACCTGCTGCTTTCTCATTTCTAGATTTTTCTTACAGAGTTGCTGCCTGCCTGCCCATTGATGATGCTTTACGTATCCAGCTGCTCAAAATAGGCAGTGCTGTGCAGAGGCTGCGCTGTGAGCTGGATATCATGAACAAAGTGAGTCATTCTGCTTTGTTTGCCATCAAATTGCCAAAAAACAGGAGGGACTGTTCCAATCTATTCCAGAAGTGATGGAAATCCCAGCTAATCCTTCCAGAGGATGAGTTTGGGTGTTCTGTTATTTCTTCAAAAGTTTGCTCGAAAGGAAAATCATGTCTTAGTGCTGGGTTATGTTTGGCAGCAAGAAAAAACATAGATCGGAAGAGCGTCTG
>JAWWMS010000031.1:1759988-1774812 GCA_035048045.1 Chlorospingus semifuscus
TTATATTATATATCATATCATATCATATATCATATATCATATATCATATCATATTATATTATATTCACATAATTATATTTGCTTTTGTTAGAAGTATTTCAGTGTGGCACAGCACATTTTTAGCCAAGAGATGGTGCTAGAAGTCCAGTGTTGTTAACAACCATCACAGCCCCACACTGACATCACTATCCAGCATCATTTTACCATGGAAACTTGTGGATTTTGTAGCAAAATCTTTGTAGTATTGAGCATAAATCTAAAGATTGGACTAAACAGATTATTTTTACAAAAGACACATTTATTTCTTAGGCAGTTCCTTGTTAAGATGTTCAGAAACTTGTTTCCCTTCCCTTCTTTCCATTGCCATGGCCTTGTAGTGTTCTAAATTGTCTATTTTTGTGTAGTACAGTTCTTGGTAATAATTTATATTTTTTAAATGACAGTACTGTGTTTGTCTAATGGATACATAGCAGTGGGAGTTTTGCCTGTTTGCTAAAAAGTAGTGTCATTAAATTCTTGCCTGTGTTTTGGGGAAAAGTGAACCTGAGGGTCATTTTAGTAGTGATCCTCTTCCCAAATTCATGCACCAGAAATTTAAAGAAAGGAGACAGAAAACATCTCTTCCAGATTCTGAGACAAAATGGGCAGGTGTTTGCCTGAGGCTGTAGTCAGACTAAATTTCACTTGTCTTTTCTGAGTTGAAACTCTGAAAACACCCTGATACTCAAGTTCTGCTGAGAACTGTTCATGTTCAGTAATTATATATTTTCCATAAATTCCAAAGAGGCAGGAAAACTTAAATTAGCCTCATAAATTCAAGTTAAACTTGCCTTTTAACCTATACCCAAAAGGTGTTTTCCTCATCACCCTGTGACATTTTGGCCTGTAAATGTGTTTTGCTGTTCTGTGTTGGTGTCAGAATGGGGAGGGCATTATGGCTGTTTACAGTTTATTTAGCAGCATTTTTATCCTGAGTTCTTCAGGATGCCCTGGCTTGTTCAGATGTCATTTCCAATAATAAAACTGATCCTGATCCATTTTCCTTTGATACCTGTGAACGATATTGTACTTTTCTCACTTGCCCTGTTGTTAACCCAGTTCCCAAAGCGCATTTTAAGGAGTGTGCCTGACTGCCAGGTGTAGCACTGGGAGTTCCGCTCGGGAGTGCTAATTGCAGTCATTAGAGAGGTTTGGGAGTGGAGCCGTGGAGCGGAAGAGGGGCTGAATTGGACTCTGAGTGCTGTGTGAGCACTGGAGTGAGGTGGGGATCCCTGGCAGCAGAGAGAGGCCAGGGCAGCCTCAAGGGGGGCTGGAGAGGATCTGAGCAGCGGAGCTCTTGTCCTGCCTCATCTCCAGTGAGCAGAGTGGGGCAGGACCCAGGGGCGCCTCCAGCAGAGGAGCTGGAGCAGCTGAAATCCAACAGAACCCCCTGAAGGGAGCAGAGGGGAGAGCAGGGAGTGGTTGGAGTGTGTGGTGTCACAGCTCAGGGGGCTCAGGAGCACAAACTCCAGGTTTTAAGAGCACTGTCCCTGAGTGCAGCATTTTATTCCAAAATCCTGTGGCTCATTCTGGGGGAATTTCACAGGCATTACCCTTAAAAAGAAGTACAGGTAATGCATGTCCTGAAAATGAATGGGAGTGTTCTGCTGAGCTGATTTAAATGCTGCTTTCCTGGGCAGTGTCAGTGATGAATTGTTTAGTTCTGCTTTGTAGAAAATGTAGAAGATGGATTAATCTGTTATAATCTCCAGGAGCGAGATCAATATGTTTTACCTATTTTTGTGTGGAAATTAAACCCATTGATCTACAGTACCCTCAAATTTAAGAAAGACTTAATGATTGCATTTGTCTCATCTGCCTTTTCTGTGCTGTAGTGCAGAAGAGCAAAGGTTGTTTTTTCTAAATTAGCCTTTAGAGACCTTAAAAGGTTGGCTCATTTATTATATTTGTGGAGTCAGATCCAATTCTCTGTGTGTGAATCTTTTTGTGAGGAGATGATATGAAAATTATTATGTCTTTTAGATAATAATTAATGTTTAAATAAGTGAAATGCATAGAAAAAATATCCACATCAGTAACTGCTGAACAAATCAATTGGTCTAAAGTCTGTTCTGATGGAAAGGGAGAGACATTTTTTATTATTTCCCACAGCTGACAAGCATCTGGAAATTAATGAGATTACCCTTTTGTTTCTCTTCCCCAGTGCACATCTCTGTGTTGTAAGCAATGCCAAGACACAGAAATAACTACCAAGAATGAAATATTCAGGTGAGTTTATTACTCTTCATCTTGGGCAGCTCCTGGGTCACAAACACGGGCCCAGCAAAGCAGATTAAGTTGGGATAAGTCTTAAAACTGCTGGGTTTGCCACAGCTCCAATAAAATTTAAGTAAATATTTATAGAGAGTTTATATTTGAGCTTTTTTAATAAAAAGTTTGGGAATCTCAGCATTTCCAGGTATATTGGAAGGAAATTGGTGTTGTGCCACACCCCCAGCACCTCACTCTGAAAAATTTGAAATATAAATGTGTCACATAAAGATTTTTTCATCCTGGTATTTCTGAATAAAGATTTAGATAAATTTTATTTTTCAGCACTTCATTTATGTGTCAATTAAAATGCACTAATGAGGGGATATAAACAGGCTCCCAGGATGCTGGCATGCAGGGAAGGTTCCTATTTAAGCCAATAAATGTTGTGATCCTTTTTTCTTTGAAGAACTGAAGGTTGTTCCTGATAACTGGCCCCATTCTTTCTTTGCCCTATACAATATCTCCCATGTTTAACAACGATTACATTTCCCAAATAATTGCTGCTTCTGTCAGCCTTGTCTCTGCTTTTAATCTTGATGAACTCCCAGCAGCCCATCCCCTCTGATAATGGGAAGGTTAAAAGATGCTTTGGGTTAACAAAGACTCCCCACAGTTTCTCTTTATCAGTGTGATAAGGAGCTGATGGGGTAATTAAAAGCCATTTCTTACCTTTTAATCAAATAACGGATTGCAGACACCACAATTCCTGCTGTGTCAATATGATGAACTTTTTACAGAAGGTGCTGAGAAGTTGGGGCAATGAATGAACATTTGTGCTTACTTTTAAAGTTACATTTTCCTTGCTTTTCTTGGAACTTGCTGTTTAAAGTAACACACAGGACGAGTCTATCGTGGACTTTCCTGCAATTCTAAGCAAATTTGAGTAATGATATTTTAAAACAGCATCTATTTTCTTTCAGTTTTTAATGCTATAATTCGAGGCACATTTTTTCCCCTACAAAAAGTGTTTTATTTTTTTTGCTCTGTTGAAATATTTTAAGCTTATGTGGAATTTTTTCTCTGTTTATATTTGTCATTGTTTGGGTTTTTTGGTGGTTTTTTTTGTGGGTTTGTTTTTTTTTTTAATTTTTCCTTGCATTCTGACAAAATTCCTTGTGTGTTGTAGTTTATCCCTGTGTGGGCCCATGGCAGCCTATGTGAATCCCCATGGATACATCCATGAAACCCTCACTGTTTATAAAGCCTCCAACCTGAGCCTCAGTGGGCGCCCCTCCACAGAGCACAGCTGGTTCCCTGGGTAAGAGCAGCAACATTTTAATAGAAAATTACCCAAATTGCCTATTTCTGGGAGGGTGGAATAGTAAATACTGAGTTTTTTAGGCACATTTCATCATTTTGCTCATGTGAAAAATAAAGAAGTAAATTTAGACTTATTCAAGATACAGAATAAAATGGAAAAATCACATAAAATACTGCAGAATTTAATATTTTTAAATGGAGAAATACTAAGCTTTTAAAACATAGTCTAGAATCTAAACTGTTTAAACCAAGTTGTCTGGAAATTTCTTTGTGTGTAGTTTTGTTTAAAGTTCAACTATTTTCAGAATTGTTTTCACACAGCTTTAGTGCAAGTGAAAACCAGAATATATAAATACATTTCATCTACTGAAATACATTTTTATATCTAGAACTTGAATAAATGTTACAAATTAATAACATTTGTATTGATCTGATTATCTTTGATTTCATTTTAATAATAAATAATTAATAATGAGTCTGCCTCTCTGAGGCAATAACAGAATTAAGTGTTAAGATGTAAATAATAATAATTGCCTAATGAATAACAGGTCTTGCATCCAGGATTCTTTTCCTGGAATTTCACAGAGAGCTGAGCAATGACTTGGAGGATGTCTGGCATTTCCATCACATGTTTTAACATTCTCTGAAGAAAATTTCAGACTTTTAATATCTGGACTTAATACTGCTCATCCTTTTGTGTTTTCTCAGCTCTTCTATGATGGCTTTGAAATATTAATGTTCTACCTCATAAAACTGTTAGAAAAAATCTCTGCTGCTGTGGGAGGTGCAGCAGTCCCTGTTCTTTGAAAAGCAGGGCAAAAATCACTTTCACTGCCATTAAATAATTTACTCTGAGAAGTTTTGTGACCCCTCTTCAGGGCTCTCAGCATTTCTGGGACAATAAAAAACTTTGGTTGCTTCCTCTGTAGAGGCAAGAGAAGGCTTTGGGGTGGGATGTTTGTGGGATTTTCTTCTTTTATTTTTTGGAGCTCTGCAGGGTTTTAGATGGGAAATGGGCACTGGATTCCTGGGGATTCTTTGGAAATCCAGCTGGGGATTGGTACCCAAATGCAGTTTGGGGTTGTTACAAAAGTTCAGCTGGAGATTGATATCCAAACCCAGTTTGGGGATTGTTATCCAAATGCAGCTGGGCTTTAGTAGCCAAATCCAGCTGGGGATTGGTATCCAAATGCATTTTGGGGTTGTTACCCAAATTTAGCTGGGGATTGTCACCCAAACCGAGTTGGGGGTTGTTACCCAAATGCAGTTTGGGGATTGTCACCCAAACCCACTTTGGGGTCTGTCACCCAAACTCAGTTTAGGATTGTCACCCAAGCCCAGCTGGGGATTGTACCCAAACCCACTTAGGGGTTGTCACCCAAACCCACTTTGGGGGCTGTCACCCAAACTCAGTTTAGGATCGTCACCCAAGCCCAGCTGGTGATTGTCACCCAAGCCCAGCTGGTGATTGTCACCCAAACTCAGTTTAGGATTGTCACCCAAGCCCAGCTGGTGATTGTCACCCAAGCCCAGCTGGGGCTGTGTCCTGCTGGAGCACTCTCCAGGCCCTTTCTTTCCCTGACGCTGGCTCTCTGTGCCCGGCAGGTACGCCTGGACCATCGCGCAGTGCCGGGTCTGCGGCAGCCACATGGGCTGGAAGTTCACGGCCACCAGGAAGGAGCTGTGTCCCCCCAGGTTCTGGGGGCTGACGCGCTCGGCGCTGCTGCCCCGCATGCCCGAGGACGCCGAGGACGCGGAGCGCGGCCGCTCGCCGCTGCTGTGCCTGTGACACCCCGGGGCCCTGCTCGGGGCTGCTCCTCCTCCTCTGCCCCCAAACCATCCCCAGGAACCAGGCTCAGCCCGCTCCCCGTGCTGCTCCTGCACAGGGGGACCAGGAGACACCAGGAGGGGGACACCGGGAAACCTCTGATCCACCTGGACACAGCCTGAGACTGGACTCGTGGAATTCCCACCTGCAGTGAAGGAAGGAAGGGGGATGGAAACTAAAACCAAACTAAAATCCCAGCGAGCAGAGTCTGATTGCTGCAATGTTCCCGGGATGGCAGATGGCAGTTACCTGCTGTGGAGTGTTGGCCATAACACACTTACACGTGGTTTGCTGAGAATCCCTGTTGCTAACTCTCTGAAGTCCTTCAGGTTTGCTGCTTGCGCTGTTTCTCAGCTTTTTGCTGAATAACCGTGGAAGAGAGAAGCAGCCTGAGCGTTTCTGAGTGCTGGAATGTGCAGAAGCTGGGATTGCAGCTGCCTCCCAGGATGGACCCCATGGGGAAGTGTCTGTTCCTTACAAGTTGTCTCATCTGTTTAGTCCATTTGGCTTTAGAAGTCTTAAATTTTAAACTGTTGATAAGAAGTGCACAGGTCAGTCCCAGAGGGTAAAACAGCATTGTCATGTTCTGTTCAGTGTGCTTCAGTCACTTCCCCAAATGATTCCTGGTTAATTTACCAGTGGAGGTGCCAGGGGATTGGGAAGGACTCTAAAACACCCCACTGAGGTGGATTTTTCAGTAGTACTTGTTGTGACAAAGGGAAGGAAAAATCTCTTTTAATTATTTCATTGTAACTTTAAGATCATAAAGTAAAATTTCACGTTATCACCTTATAAAGAGCAGAAGTTTCCAAATAAAATAGGAATACAGGCAGTGCTTTTGTGGGGAGGTTTCTTGGGTTTTGGTTTGGTTTTTGTTTTGTCTGTGCTCCACAAATTGGGTGCCAATCTGGGGCAGCTTTTGCCACTGATTTATTTTTTTTTTCCCCTCTCAGAATGCACTTTGGTGATGGCAATGGAGATTTTTTAGTGCTTGTGCACATAAACACTTGTTTTTCTTGTGAAGCTTTTATCATTCACTCTTCATTTCTTCACAGTGATATTAAACTAGTCAAGTGTAAGACACGAGCCACTGGCTGCCTGTTCTCTGTCAGGCTCCAGGCAGGTGCAGCAAGGCCAGATCATGCAGCTGAGGGCCAAGGCCAAGCCTGGCACACCAGGAGTGATTCCCCTGGCAGTGTGGTACCTCCAGCTGGAAAATCACCCCAAACCATGCACTTGCTGCTGGGTATTTGTCTTGCCAGGTATGTAGAGATTAATTGTGTAACTCAGGTTTAGTTCTTTGGAACTCTCTACCTCTGTGCTGCTTCTGTTCTTCTTAGACACCTTTAATTCCGTGCTCAGTTCCATGTGCAGTGCCCTGACTTGGCAGTGAACTGTGGAAAGCAGAATTTGGGATGTGGCTCTGAGGAAACAGAGGGTGATGGTGGCTCATTTTCATCCAGAAAACATCCTGGATGTTGATGATGATTCATGATAAGCTTGGAAAGCCAGGCACTGGTGTGAGAGGGAGGCTGGGTGCTTTGGTTTGTGAATCCACTGGAACCAGGCCTGGCTTTCCCTCACCCAACACAACACATCTGGGCTGTATATTTGGATTTTATTTATATTATATTTAGAGTCCCTCCTGTCTGTTGCTCCTGTGGCCCTCAGTGGGCCTTGGTGGTGACAAGAAGTTGGAAGGTGCTGCCAGCACCTTCTGCTGCCTTGGTGTGAGCAGTCACTGGGGGCTGGGAAGGGGAATTTCAAAAGGATTTTCTCAGTCACTGAATTTTAAAGGTTCAGTTCTTTTGGCCAAGTCTTTTGGATTCTCAATTAAAAATGGCAATGTTTGAATCCAGAATAAGCATTTTATGGTGTTTTATGCATATAGTCAAATGTAAACTAACATAATCGAGGTAAGTCAGGAGTAAATTAATGCTAATTAAATGTCATTGTTGATGATGCTGTTCCATGTGCTAAACCTGTGCAGTGTTTGCTATACTGAGTCCATGACAATTCCCAGTTTGAGTCCTGTGCTGGTGAATCCAGTCCTTACTGGGAGCTGTCAGAGCATCCAGCACTCCAGGTGTGAGCTGGGGATGGTCCCTGACACTGGTTCATATTTTCCATCCTTTTCTCTGTTTTGAAGAGAAAACTGTTGGTGGGAATAAGGGGAAAATTTGGAGCATCATTATGGAAAATTACACAGCAACTGCTCAGAGAGCTAATCAGAGGAAAGCAGGTTTGGTGAATATTTACATTTATCCCATTGATTGGCTGAGTAGCTTCCTGCAGGAATTAATTAATTATTCCAATGGGCACGACTGAGGGATCACAGGATTTACAGCACAGACTCATTTCCAAGCCATCACTGCAGCATCACCAACACCCCCAGTCAGAGCTGTAACTTTGCAACTTTTCATTTATTTTAGGTTCATTTTGACAAATAGGTAGAACCACTTGTACACTGGGTCTGAAATATTTCAGATACTCATTTGTCTTTTATTAATGCTCTTTTTGGATGTGCTGCAGTTCATTTGTTCCTCTCTTTGTCACCTTTAATTGCTCTGTGAACTGCTCCAGGGGTAGCCCAGTCTCTGCTTTAACTCTTCCTTCTCTCTGCCTTTTGGGACAACTTTTCTGACAAATCTTGTGGCTTGCAAATATTTGCAAAGAATAAAATTCCATTTGTTTCAAAACTCACCTGGTTTTGCTGATTGATAGGGTGGGAAAAGGAAACATTTGGGTTTGTGATGAGTTTTTGACTGCAAAAAGTAAAAGTTTCACTTCCAAGTCTGTGCTGGCTTGACTGGCCCAGGGCAGAGAAGGTAAGGAATAGCATGGGAGAGAGGAGAGGTTGTCAGGTAATCAAAACCCATTGTGACTATCACTTAATTAATGTAATAATCTATTGGAGAACTTTACTTGAACATGTGTGTATCAAACTTGCATTTGCTGTTTAAATAGCCCACACTCTAAAGAGGAGCTTATTTAAACCCAGCATTTATTTAAATCCAGATCCCAAGCTGGCACTGCTTGCCTAAAATATGTGAATATTTTTTATTTCATGCCTTTCATTTTCCTAGGGGTTAATTTTTATTGAAGACAAACAGAAATGCTCAATGGGCCAATGGGAAACCTCAGGCAGGGGCTGATGTTTGAAGAGGTGTTGGAACACAGGTGCTCCCTGCTCTGAATTCCAAGCAGGGCTGCCCATGAAGGTGCTTGTGGAATAATCTGGTTTTGCTGTTTTGTAACAGGACCTCTGTGTTATCAGTGAGGGATGGAGGAAATGGTGCTCCCTCTGCTTTTAGTGGCCAGCTTGGCCAAATAATCTCCAATTAAACCCATCAGTTTCTATTTACTAATAATTAAACTGGCTTTGAAATGATTTAATAGTGCACTATGCACAGCCTCTATACTGTGTAGTAAATAATTCTGATTAAAGTCTTTTCAGGCTAATCATTGCCAACATCCATTTAAATAAATCATTCCTTGCTGTTCATATGCATGATTGGGGTTGTCATCCTTAATCCTGGGGGACAGAGCTGTGCAAAGGTTCCCTGAGAGCTGAACAATCCTTCAGACATAAACCAGAGCTGAAATCTGGGAGCAGGATTGGATTCCAGCAGACAGCTGCAAATTGAAGCTCAGCACTCATGGGAAGATCTCCCTGCTAAACTTTGTCCAAAGTATCCATTTAGTCCATGCCAAGACCATAAATTTCAAGCTTTTCTCCTTAAAAATCCTCTTTCCAAAGGGAGCTCGACCCTGACAGCAGTGTTGGGTAAAAGTTAAGTGTTCATAATTTCCACCTTCACAGCCTTTGCCCTAAAGCTGCACTTTGGTGAAATCTTGAAAGGACTCTACAGCCCTGAGTTTTGTCACCTCCCTCCCAAGATCTCAGTAGTTCCAGAAATTACACAAAGGAGGCTTCAATTTAATCACCTCATTAAATTAAGCACCATCCTGTTCTTGTGAGATTTGCCTTTCTAACAAACAGCCTTTCCCTCTCCCCTTGCTGGCTCCCACAAATTCCCAGGCACCTTCAGGATAATTTATTTAAAGGATCAGACATCCCAGGAAAATCAGTTGTGTGAAAGCCCAAAATGCTGATTTTTCCCAGCATTGTTCCAGTGTTGCCGTCTAGTGTTGCAAAATGATATCCAAGGAACATGAAATCCAAAGGATTTTATTTGTTACCATGGTTCTGTAGGAAAACTTCAACCTGTAACAAGATTTGTACACACAGAGCTGCTCCCAGAGACTTTTTAACAGCACACCAAACACCCCAGGGACAGGAAGACATTCATAGAGACCAGGAAAAGCTCTGCTCCAAATCCCCAAATTGCCAAGACAAGGAGCTGGATCTCATGTTAATTAACATCAATAGTTTGTCTCACACCTGAAGTTGAAAATACAATGTAGAACCTTCACCAGCTTGCTGTGGATTCTGTTACTCACTGATAAGTTACTGAAAAACTACTGAAAATTCATGATACTCAGCCAAGTCATCCTTTTAACCTAAAACTAATTCTGGAATTCTGGAAAATAAAAATAGTCCTAGAAAACAGCCTGGTTGTCCAACAGCTATGGCAAGGCTGTTGGGAACTGCTGGAGTGAGTGTTTCCATCTGTTATCCAGCTTTGAGTACAAAAAGAGTTAAGGTAGAGCCCATTATTTCCTCACTTTCTCCTAGGCACATAAAAACCCCTCCATGATTTTATCTGAAGTCTTAAACAACCTTTTTGAGGGGATTTTGGGGTTTTTTTTTGGATATAGAAAGTCAGAAGGAGAAAAATCTTGCTGTCACCTCTCATGCCCTAAGTCATGATAAAATATTCATCACTAAGAACAGCAAAGAGAGGTTGAGAAGGTGGGATTTGGCAAACCATGTTTTGCATTATTACAAACTCTCCTTGCAGAAGTTAGGGATCAGTAATGAAAATGTTAAATGTGACAAAAGCTGTGAGAGGCTCAGTTTCCTGGGAGCTCAGTTCCACTCAGCTCAGGGCACAAACAGTTCTGTCATTATTCACTTTACAGCTTCTTCAGGCAGCTCAGCAGTTCCTCTTTGTCCATGTGGTACCCACTCTTTTTCCACTCATCCCTCAGCTGCTGCAGTGCTGTCCCAATCTCCTTCCCCGAGGACACCCCCATCTTCCTGAGGTCGTGGCCGCTGACAGGGAAGGAGGGTACAGTCCATTCCTGCATCTCCTTCAGAAGCTGCTCCTCTCCTTGGTACTTCAGGAGCTCAAAGATCTTGGAGTTGGTGTTGGCTTCCCTAGACTGGGAGAAAAAAGGAAAAAAAAAGAGAGGTTTCAGTATGAAACAGCTCCAAGTGTGTTCAGCCTTTTGCTATTGCCATTATTCATGTCAGGCAGGAACTTGGCCAAGCTGGGACTATGGGAGCAAGGTTCTCTCCTGCCTCACAGGAATTAAAACTGAGTCTTGCAGGCTCTGGGAGATGCCTGGAGACTCCCTGAATCCAGGTAATAGCTGTGATCCCTATCCATCACCTTTCCTGAGGGAGACAGGCCTGGCCCTGGGGACTGCTCCTTGCCCTCAGGATCAGAATTCAGCTGGAAATGACCTCACTGTGCTGTGGAAGAACATCCCAGGTTGCCTAAGGAACAGCACCCAAAATCACTCCAAAAAATCACCATCAAAATCCCAAAAATCGCCCCAAAAATCACACAAAAGAATCGCCGAAAAACCCCCAAAATCATCTAAAAATTCACCTCAAAATCACCTAAAAACTGCCTTGGGAAGAACACCAGGAATTGCACTGATTTTCCATTCACGATTCAGAGCTGAATTTGACAGAAAAAAGCCGAATTCTCCTTGAGGGGCAGTTCCTGTTTGATATTCCAGCAGGACAGCACAGCAAACTGCCAGCCCAGGGCAGGTCACAAGGAAATACATGTGACATTGTCCAGCCTGACTGACTTAAATCAGCCCAAAACTGCTCCAGAGCACAGGGTGCTCAGAACTGCTAAAACACAGCAGGTTTGGGGTTTAGGAATGTCTTGTGGAGCAATGTGAACTGCACTCACATCCATCAGGAAGTCCTGGTATGGTCTGAGTGGTTCTGGCCCCGAGCCTTTGGTTAATTCCTGCCTGTGCTTCACCAAGAAAAGGCCAAGGTTTTTCTCTTCCTTGGAGATTTTCAGCCTCAGGTCCAGGTTTGTGACATCATCCTTCCCCTTGAACAAGGATGTCAGGACAGTCATGGGTTTTGGAGACAGGTTTTGGATGTTTTTACTGACTCTGGCAAATTCCTCTAAATTCCCACCAAGTGGTAGCCCTAAAAACACACAAAAAGTGCAAAGAAGTGTTAGTAAGAAAAGTGGGTCTTAGCAAAGCATAAAATAAAATCTTACTTCTGTGTAAACCCAAGTCTGATCTCAATTTGCCACAAAATTCTGTCTGTATAAGATACAGGAGTAGGAAATCAAACTTCATTTCACTTTACCTATGTACTGGGCAATATCCAGCTCATACATAAGTTGAACCAAATGATTGACATGGTTTCCAAGCAGAATTTTTTTCAGTTCCACCCAAATCCTTTCTCCTGATATTCCAGCCAAGCCTTTGGCATTTTCTTTAATTGCTTCCAGTGTAATAGGTTCATGATCTCCAGGTTTCTCTGCAATTCTTCCATAAAATCTGCCAAATAAAAACCCCTGGATGTTAGATTAGAAAACCTACAATTATTCTTATAATTTCTTAATATTCTTAAAACAATTTAAAAGAATTCTTACAATTATACAACTTATTCCACTTACAATCATAAAATCATTTAGGTTGGAAAAGAAATATGACAACTACAACTCTTTTTACATCACTGGTATCTTTTTGCATGTTTTTGAAACTTTATACAGTTTTATTTATCAATCAAAGGCAAAACCTCTTACCTGAAGTATCTCAGGATTCTTAAATAATCTTCTTGTATTCTCTCAGCTGCCTTGCCCACAAATCTGATTTTCTTGTTTTTCAAGTCTTCATAGCCATTAAAGAAATCGTAGAGTGTCCCATCCAAACCTAGAAAACAATGAAAAAACAGAATATCAATTTACAAATGTGGCTGACACAGTGAACCACTCTCATTTGGAAATGACAATTGTGTGATTTGAGCTGCTCTGTCAGATCATCTCTATATTTATACAGACTTTTGACAGAGACAGAATTCAGTGGCAAAACTCAAGTCCAGTGCTTCATCTATGTAAGTGTGTTTCAGATTTACCTAAAAACATGGAGTTGACAGTGAGGTCCCTCCTCTCAGCATCCTTGTGCCAGTCTGTGGTGAACTCCACCTCTGCGTGCCGCCCGTCGGTGACCACATCTATGCGGAGAGTGGTAATTTCAAAATTCTGTTCATGGAGCTGCAAATCCCACAGACACCGTTACTTCAACACAACCACAACATGAAATGAACTGAAATTAAATGAAATTAAATGCAAAAGCTGCTCATTTTTCAGCCCTGTGTTTGTGTACAGTAGGTGGACACATGCACATCAACATGTGCAAGGTTTTCACACAGAGTGAGAAACAGGAACTTCTGCAAAAAATCCTGACATTATTTATTTTCTACAGAGCCTGCAGAAATCTTCCTGCAGGAGATGGACTGAGAGCAAGGTAGAGGAAATCAGGAGCAGGAAACATTAGGATCATGTGTGGGCAGCCAACTTTTTCTTTCTGGTGATGACACAGCAGCATGAATGGGTTACATGCATTAAAACGTGGTAATTACTTGAATTGTACAATGAATAATCAAAAAAATCACTCCAGGCTTTAAAGCAGGGTCCCATTTAAACTCCTGCTGTGATACTTGAACAAATAAGGAGCAAATTTTCTACTGGACATCCACAGACAGGTAAAAAAGATCCAAACAAATCCCAAACCAACCCTGGCAGTGATGGTCCCGTGTTTTTCTCCTTTGTTATTGATCAGACGAACCCCAGCTGCTGTGAACATTTCCTTCATCTCTGCTGGGGTGGCTGTGGTGGCAAAATCGATGTCCTGTGGTGTCACTCCGCTCAGTAAATCCCTCACGGCCCCTCCTGCTATTCTCAGCTCATAGTTTTTCTTCTCAAACAGTTCTGGGAAGGGAAGGAAACCAAACAGCAATAAACCCACAGCACAATCAGCCACAACCTGCCTTCTCACAAAATTGAGATCATAGATGTAGGAATAAACACTCAAATGTGCAGGAAGCAGCAAATAACTCACAGCTTCATGCAAAATGCACTAATTCATGGCACAGCTCAGCACCCACAGGTATTTTCCCTGTCATTCCGATTTATTTTTCTGAAGCTTTTCTGGAAACGTAACTATTGGCAGGTCTCTAATTGGTCCTGGGGATCATTTTGAACAGTCAGGGGCTGACAAGGGAAAATAATTCAGATTATTTACAGCAGAGAACAGTGAGCCATGAACCCTGACTTCTCCAGGAACAACAGAGCCTCACGGAATCGGCCTACAAAGGGGAAAACGAGCTCTGACATGTCCCTGGAGACTGGCTGGGGCTGCTCGGCCTGGAGAAGGCTCTGGGAGCAGAAAAATTCTCGGGGACACTTTTTACCAGGGCAAGGGGGAAGGGCAATAAGGTGAGTGAGGGTGGGTTCAGGAGTGAGATTTCCCTGTGAGGGTGGGAAGGGCTGGGATGGAGCTCCCAGAGCAGCTGGGGCTGCCCCTGGATCCCTGGCAGTGCCCAAGGCCAGGCTGGACACTGGGGCTGATTGGGAGCAGCCTGGGACAGTGGGAGGTGTCCCTGCCATGGCAGGGATGGGCTTTAAGGTCCCTCCCAGCCCGAACCACCCCCGGGGCTGCGCCCAGCGACATTTCGGGGCTCGCCCCGCACTCACCGGCCACGCTGCGCAGCCCCGGCGTGAAGAGCGCCTGGAACTGCGGCGCCTGCAGCCTCATGGTGCCCGTGCCGGAGCCGCTCCCGCTCCCGCCGTGCCGCCGCCGCAGCAGCCGCAGCCCGGCCCTGCGGGGCACAACCCAGAGCTCAGCCCACATCCGCGGCACGGCCGCCCCGGCCCGCCGCCCCCCTCACTCACCGGGGCCCAGCTCCCGGATCGCCGGCGCCGGCCGATGAGCTCAGAGCAGCGCCGGGCTCGGGCAGCGGCACCGCCCCGGAGCTGGGCCGGGCTCGGGGATCGGCACCGCCCCGGGGCCGGGCTCGGTGAGGCGGCACCACCGGGCATCGGCACCTCCCCGGGGCAGGGCCGGGCCCCGCTCCGCCGCCCCTCCCTCAGCGGGACCGACCCGACTGTGCTCAGCCAGGAGAGATTCATAAAAAACCCTCACGGAATCACTGAGTTGGAAGAGACCTTCAAGATCATCGAGTCCAACCCAGCCCCAACACCTCAACTCAACCCTGGCACCCAGTGCCACATCCAGGCTTTGTTAAACACA
>JAWWMS010000031.1:1820196-1831660 GCA_035048045.1 Chlorospingus semifuscus
TGAGAGCCCCTTAATTTAAAATGTATAGCAATTCAGAGGGGTGGGGAGGGTTTACATTCTCCATTTCAGGGGAGGCTTCTGCCTTCCTTAGCAGATTCCTGTCTTTCCAAACCAAGACAGGCTTGTCTTTGCCTCCCAGGAGACAGCGATAGCAAATAGGAGCTGCTTTGAATTTCTCCTTTCCTGCAGGGTAAACTGCCTTCCATTCACCCCCCTGAGCTGTGCTCATAAACACCAGGCAGGGCAGGCAGTGTGCAGGATCTTGCTGCTGGGTGAAATCCTTGGAATATCAGTGAGTGCAGGACCCAGATCTTCAAAGGGACCTGACTCCTACTGATTGAATTCGATTCTGGGGACCAGAGGCATTGCTGTAAATTGATGTTCCACTCCCATGCTCGTGAGCCACAAGCGAAAATTTGATTTTAGGTCTTATAGAACTTAAGTCTTTTGAAAATGTAACAACTCAGAAACATGACTTATCTCGGTTAAACAGCCTTTAAAAGTGATCACAGTCTGGCTCCATGCCTGGAACCAGAATGAAAGGCAATCTCTTGGCCTGGGAAGAACCAGACAAGCCTTGCAAGGTTAATTTTCAGCCATTTTCATCTGCTGTGCAAAGAGAAGATAAGGAAAACACAGGAATCAGGACTAATAACAACCTGTGCTTTCTTCAAGCTTCTAATCTCCCTGTTAAGTAAATTAATTTTTATACAGGGGGATTTATAAGGAAAGCATTAATGTTTAATTACACTTAGTGCTTTGCTGCTGAGGGTAAGCCAAAGCAGATGTTTTTGTTGATGTCTGTGGTTTTAATTGCATCCATCTCAGACAGGAATATCTGAGGGGTACAAGGGAGAAAGAACAGCCCTGCTTTTAGAAAAAGGAGAGGAACTGGGCTTCTGGGGGCACATCTGCAGTGCTTGACATTACCTGAGTTTACCTGGACTGTGCTTTAGGAGCACCTGGAGCATTCAGGGTGTGATCTGCCCATGTGGTGGCAAATCCCAGTTAATTTTATTTTTATTTTGCCCATTTTGCAGCTGGCAGAGATGCCCAGTTATTCTGAGTGGCTAGACCTGAGTACTGCACTGCCAAAATGGGTGGGAAGAAGCAGAGTGGACTGTCACAGATATATTTTCTGAAAAATTCTTTGCTAGGATTTTTCTCCTGAGAAGCTGAGAGGCCTCAGAAACAAAATGTAAACAATAATTATCTGCTGCTGTGGAATGCAACAGGTGCATCTTTGATTGGTCTCATGTGGTTTTTTTTAATTAATCGCCAATCACAGGTCCGGCTGTGTCAGACTCTCTGGTCAGTCATAAGATTTTATTATTCATTCTTTCCTAGCATTCTGATGAAATCCTTTCTTCTATTCTTTTAGTATATAATTTTCTTTTAATATAATATATATCATAAAATAATAAATCATCCTTCTGAAACATGGAGTCAAGATTCTTGTCTCTTCCCTAGTCCTGGGACCCCTGCAAACACCACCACAGCTCTCTCCTGCAGGGAAGGATTTCATTGTCAACTGCTCAGTTTAGCTCCCAGGACTAACGGATTTTTACAGAGACTTTTTGCTGTGCCCCTAGGATCGGAACTGAAATTTTCACTGCTGAAATACTGCTGATTTCCTAAATAAACTCTGTATTCACATATATTCACAACAAACCTGGAAGAAAACACAGTGCTAAACCCTACAAATTGGATTGGTTCTTCTTGGCCCACTTAAAAACTTCAAATGAAAGCAAAATTCATATTCCAAGTGTGTGTGTGACACACAGAGACAACCAACCCAAGCCATGGCAGGTCAGTTCAGTGATGAAATTCCATCTATCTCAGAGCCCACCTGTTTCTGAGTCAGGAACATTGGTACTTTGGGATAAAGACAAGAGACCCCTGTCTCCATGGGATCTGATGGGATCGCTCATAACCTTGCACTAAAAAAAAGGAAAATCAGGTGGCAGGAATCCCTGATATTGAAGCATCTCCTCCCTCTTGTTCAGCAGTGCTGCAGACACCCCCTGACCTGTCCCAGGTTTGTCTGGGTGCCACCTGGATTTATTATCTGACAATAACTCTGATAATAACCTGTTGGCAATCCGGGCTCAGGGAGAACAACTCCCATCAGCTCAATCCTTGGTGTTTGGCTCTGCTGAGCTGCTCCCAAAGTGCCCCTGAGGAGATGCTCAGCAGGGCTGGGATTTCCCCAAACACTGTCCCACATTCCTGCCTGCAACACTCTCACTCCTCCTCCTCCTCCTGCCACGGCAAATGTGCTCTCTGAACACTTCCTCTGCCTCTTTGATGTTAAACACATCACCCTGGGGCCAGGCTGCTGTGAGTCAGTGATTTCAGGGACAGAAAGTTCATTTTCTTCATTCTCCCACGCTGCTGCTTCCTTCATCCCCACCTGAAGCAGAGATCTGCAGTCATGTTTAGATCATCATCATCATCTCCCCATCCCATCACACGGAATTCCTGACAGCTGGGGAGAGGTGGGACACCCTCCCCAGTGCCACAGCAGCACCATGAGCTACAACCTCAAGTTTTCTGTTTTACAGCTACAACAACCTCAGCTTTTTATTTCACTGCTACAACAACCCCAGCTTTCTGTTTCACTGCTACAACCTCAGTTTTCTGTTTTACAGCTACAACAACCTCAGCTTTCTGCTTTACTGCTATAACAACCCCAGCTTTCTGTTTTACTGATATAACAACCTCAGTTTTCTGTTTTACTGATATAACAACCTCAAGTTTTCTGTTTTACCGCTACAACAACCTCAAGCTTTCTGTTTTCCTGCTGCAACAGCCTCAAGTTTTCTCTTTTGCTGCTTTCCCTTTGAGCATCACCCTGATTCACCCAGGCTTTGTGGAATTCCCATGGAACTCCTGCCTGGAAATTCATCCCACTGCATGCCTGGAGATAAGGACAAGCTCTCTGTGCCCTCCTCTGGCACAAAGGCCAAATTCATCCCTTAGCACAGGCTCAGAAGGCAGGAACTCCTTCAGCAAGGAGGAGAACGTTAAGCACAGCTTAAAATGTCCAGTGCAACTGTCATGTTCCATTTCTGCCAGCCAGAGCAGCTCCACAGAGCTAAAATCTCAAGGAGACAGACCTGGAACTCCTGGTGAGTCCCCTGCAGAGGCACACAGAGCTGCAGGAACTGAGAGATGGCCCCTGATCTGTCAAATACCAGGGTTGGGCATAAAGAGAATATCCTGAGCTGGAAGGCATCACCTTCCACTATCCCACTTTGCTCCCAGACCTGCCCAACCTGGCCTTGGTCTTGATTTTGTCCAGCATAATGATTAAAATTATTTTAAATTTTATATTTCAAATATAAAATAGCACATTTTTCATTCCCAGCCTATTCCTCTGTGTGAATGTTGAGGTGCTGCATTGCAGTTTAAATTGATTAAATACTGTAAATTCTGGCAAAAAAAAAACAAAATTGTAAAATGTAAATTCTGGCAAAATCAATCCAGTTCCAGGGATGGAGCATCCACAGCTTCTCTGGGCACCCTGTGCCAGGCCCTCACTGCAGAATAATTTGTTAATTATGATTTATGTCCAATCACACCATAAACTCACTCACACACACTGCATTTACTCAGATTTAGATGTGATCTATGGCTTTGTTTAAACCACTCTGGGCTTTCATTTGTATTCAAAAACTGACAAATATTTTAACCTTTCTGAAATGCAGCGTGTTAAAATAAATTGAAGCGAGTTGATGAAAACTGTTAATTAACCTGCTTTTGTCTCATTAAGAGTCTGTGTTTAACCCACAGGTCGTCTCCTCTGCCAGCTGATGTGTGGATCTGATTTTCAGTGATCAGCCAAACCACCCAGTCTTGTGCTGGCCATGGAGAACTCCTGAACCTCCTGCTTTTTTGGGAGAGCTCAGAAAAATTCCTAAAACAAAAGTGCTGAGCTTTTAAAGGCAATATTCTTACCTTTTTTTAAAGTTTTTTCCTGTGGTGGGAGAGGCTGCAATAATGTTGACCCTGCAATACATTATGGGTGTAAGGTAAAAACACAGAACAAAAATACTGGGTTTTTTTTCCCTCTACAGGTTACTCAGACATAATGGTTGAACTTTTCTAAAAATATAATTTTTCCCCACTTTATGTGCTGAATCAGGTGTATCTACAAGCATCAGCACTTGCTGTGGTGTTGATTCCATTATTTACCTGAACAGTTATCAGTTGTAAGAGCCTTGATGTGCCTGAAGGCTGGCTGGGGTTGGAAGGAGAAAGGAGAAGGAGGTGAGAAGGAAGAATCTGTGGCATTTCCCAGATCCAGAGGCAACATTTCAAAGAGCTGCACCCCCTCCATCCCAGGCACACAGTACCTGCAGAAGCTGCTCCGTGGGAATTGATCCATTTGAATTCCTGCTTTGAAAAATATCACTCCAATAAGGCTGGAGATTAGTCCAAAAGTGGCACCAGAGCAAGGCAGGAGATCTATGCTTTTTAATATCAAGCTCTTCACCAAGATGACTTTTATCATGTTAATGGCTAAATCACACTGATTGTGAAGCAGCCAAAATGAGGCAATTAGTAAGGGCTGTGACAGCCCCAGCAAACGAGCACGAGGTTTGCACTGGGAGCCAGATGGATCTCTTCAATATATTTCTTATTGTCTGCTTGTGGTAATATGTTCAATTAAACTAAATCAGTACTACAGAAGAACCTCTGAATTGCCTGGAAAAAAAAATTGTCTGCTGCAAATTTAATGAAGCTTAACACTTGTGCTATGTTTACAAGTTTTATTTGTTACGAGCAGTAAGTGCTTACAAGAGAAAAAGAAACTCTGAGCTGACTTCATTCAGGCAGCCCTAGGAGCAGCCCACTGGTGTTTGATTTTATTGCTGGATTTGATTTCATTTATCTCTCTCTCTCTCTCTCTGTCATTCACTGGTTTTGTCCTTAGCAGCTGACTGGGATTTTTCTTACCCTAGGAAAAACCTGAGAGCTCTCTCTGTGCTGTTCATTCACAGTTCAATGTTTGGGCACAAACCTGTGGCAGGACATGTTCCCAGAGGGGCCATGGCTGCTCACTCTGACCCTCAGCATCATCATCATCATCCTCAGGGTGTCACCGACCCTCCCCTGCTCACAGCAGGTGTGGAATCACAGAACCCTGGGACAGCCTGAGCTGAAGGGACACACAGGGATCACCCAGGGCAGCCCCTGACCTGCACAGACACCCCAAATCCCACCCTGGGCAGGGGTTACCCCCAAATCCCACCCTGGGCAGGGGTTACCCCCAAATCTCACCCTGGGAGGGTTATCCCCAAATCCCACCTGGGCATCCCTGGGAGGGTTATCCCCAAATCCCACCCTGGGCATCTCTGGGAAGGTTTTCCAATTTCTCCTGGAGCTCTGGGGCTGTGCCCATTCCCTGGGCAGCCTGGGCAGTGCCAGCACCCTCTGGCATGAACTTTTCCCTAAAATCCAACCTAAACCCGCTGGCCCAGCTCCAGCCCCTCCCTGGGCCCTGTCCCTGTCCCAGAGCAGGATCAGTTGTGTTGGACAAGCTCACATTCAGAAAATCAGAAGCCAAACTTGCCTCTGAGCAGCCCAGGGAGGGGAGGCTTTGGGGAAAGCTCCACAGCACAGGAGGCA
Source organism: Chlorospingus semifuscus (assembly GCA_035048045.1). Lineage (NCBI taxonomy): Eukaryota > Metazoa > Chordata > Aves > Passeriformes > Passerellidae > Chlorospingus > Chlorospingus semifuscus. Next base: position 1,825,831 of record JAWWMS010000031.1, read on the forward strand.
CCTGCTTCTCATTGTGCCACTTCTGTCGCCTCAGAATAATCACAGCCTTTTTTCTCCAGTTAGCTGTCAGAAAAACAGGGATGCTGACAGGATTCGCAACAATTCCATCTTCCTTGGAGTGCTCTGGGGCTGCCCTGATTGTTCTGACGACCTCAGGTCCTCTCCTGCACCGGGCTGGGAGGGAAATCAGACTTTACCTGTCCAAGGTGTTACAAACTGGGGGGGGATTCACCTGCCAGAGCTGAAACTCAGCCTGAGCCCCTCACACCTGCACAGGGTGATGTGGGTCAGCACCACACGGCAACCTGGGCTGCCTGGCAGCTGGCATGAGCAGGGAAGTTGCCAGAAAGTCTAAAATCCTTGACCAAACCTTGTGTTCTGAGTGCCATATGGAGAAGAGCTCCTTGCAGGCTGCAAGGACCCTGAGGGAGTGCAGGATTCCAGCAGCTCAGATTCCAGCCCCAGCCTCTGCTGCAGGATTTCCCAGCCAGGGAAGAAGAATTTAAGAAGAAGAAGAAGAAGAAGGGAAGGAGATGCAGAAAAGTGCAGCTCAGCACTGGGGCTGCCAGGGTTGAGGGAGGGAGGGAGGGAGGGGCAGGCACAGCTCTCTCATTTATAATCCTGCCTTCCACGCAGTGCTCTGGGTCATAATTTTACTTAAACCCAGCAAAAGAGCCTTAATTGTGTCCTGGAAATAATTGGTGTCAGTGGAAATAGTCCAATTAGAGAGGAATATTTTCTTTTGCAATTTCACGGGCAAAGATTACAGCTTTCCTTGTCAGCTGTGGGAATCAAGCCTTCGCTGCTGGTTGTGACTCAGAAGTCAAGAAAGGTTCCTCCTAACTTAGAAAAAAGTTTTATTTCTTAAACATGAGAATACATAACATGTTCTCATGAATAAATCAGAGCCTGCATAACTCCACGGCACTGCCTGAGCTTTTTTTGCCTGCAAATCCCTGATTTAGAGATTCTGGAGTAAAAGTTCATGCTCTAAACTGACTTTTCCTCCATGAAATTTAAAAAAAAACCAGCTATTAGACCTGATAAGAAATATTCATTCATGGCTGAACTACGTATAAAAATTGTGTTCAGCAAATGCTAAAACAAACTTTAAGAATAAGGAAATTTTTGATGGTTTCAGAGTTGAGGCTTTATCTTGGTTTTGACACTAGCTGAACACAAACCTCATGTGCTATCCAGGAAAATTACAGAAAGCCCAGAAAACATGGACAATAGTCTGAGATTATTCCTTCAAACTCTGCCCCTCTTTTTAAAATTATATTTTGTGCTTTCAACAGCAGGTATCACTTAACCAGGTCCCTTTTTTAAAGCCTGAGGCATAACCAACATGAATTCAAGATTATGTTGAATGATGAGAAGAGAAAAATAAAGAATTTGCATGACCTTAAACAGTGCAGGAAGAAGGCAGAGCTCAGTGACAGAGGGGCCATTTGTGATGCAAAATGAACAAGCACTAAACCCAGACCATGGATGGGTGGGATGGAAAATAAAAAATGCCTGCAGCAGCTTCCTGGGACAGCTTTTCCATGGGAGCAAAGCAGCAGCAAAGGGGAAAAATCAGGGAGGGCTGGAGAGGGCTCCTGGGAATGGGGACAGTGCTGGAACAGGTCAATAGATTTCATGGCTGCTGTAATTTCCCTTGGTTCATGTTACAAAAACCCCTCAACATCCTAAGGTGTGGCTCATTCTTCCTCTTGGGGAAAAAGTTAAAGCCCCACTCCAAGGAATTGTTATCCCAGTTACTCCAAAGTCACTTCAAACTCAACAGAGCTGAGAACAGAAGGTAAAATTCACATTTACTGGAATTCACTGATTAAAAAAACCCCAAAACCAAACCCCACGGACACGAGGCAAGCACGACACAAATTCCCAACAATGGATTTTCAATTCTGATCAAGTGATGATGGAACAGAGACAGCCACGGGTGGCCAGAGGGGACCATCACATCCCTCTGCCACTTTCTGCAGAAGGCAAGTGCTGTGTCCTAAAGGACTGCAACAAACACAGCAAGAATTCCAGGTTTAAAGGCAGCAACATCTGAAGTCTCTGAAAAGTTACTCGATAATGGGCCCAGAATTTACAGTATTTAATCAATTTTAACTGCAATGCAGCACTTCAGCGTTCACACAGAGGAATAGGCTGGCAATGAAAAATGTGCTATTTTATATGAAATAATTTGAATCACTGTGCTGGACAAAATCAAGACTATCAGTCTATTCAAGCGTGAGGAAAAAATAACCTCCTGACATTATCTTTGTGTTCTTTTCCTGCTGAAGTGCTGCAGATTCCAGCCAGCAAAAGTTCTCCTGCTTTTACTGCCTTGAGCCCTCCCGTGACAGCCCAAACGAGAGGAGCTCACAGCAGCAGGAAAATGTTAAAGGTGCCTCATAATTAAAGAGGCAAATGAAGCCATGGGAAGCTGCCCCTGTCAGGGATGCACCAATGGGACTGGAATTGCTGCAGTTCCCAAGGGGAGCAGGCAGGCACCAATCCCAGCAAGCTTTCAGAGATCAATTTCAATTGAAATGTATTTAAATCTATGTCTTTAGATATATATATATATTTTTAATATATCTATGTCTTTAGATATATATATTTATTTATATTTATATATAAAATCTATGTCTTAAATATATATCTGTATTTACATGTATAATTTTTATACAGATCAATGCATTATATATTTATATTTACATATATATTTTTATATTAAAACTGTATTCTGATATATATTCATATTTACATATAATGATTGTTTATTTTTATATACAAAAATGTGTATTTATATATTTAGATTTACACATGTATTTATATTTATGTATTATAACTGTATTCAGATAATTTATATTTACATATAATAACTATTTATATTTATATATAGATCTATGTGTTTATATATATAAATTATATATTTATAATATTATATATTATATATTTTATATATTATATTATATATAACATATTATATTATATATATTATATAATAATATATATAATAGTATGTTTATAAATATAAATTATATTTACATATGCATTTATATTTATGTATTATAGCTGTATTCAGATAATTTATATTTACATATAATTATTTATATATATCTATGTATCTATATGTTTATATTTACATATACAATTTATTTCTATTTATATATATATTAAAAAAATCGATGTCTTTAGATGGATTTCCAGCTGAGCCCACAAAAAGCAGATATTTGGGAATGGGGGCCAGCACTGGGACCACGAGCTACTCACCTCCAGTCCCCAAAGCAAGAATTTTTTTTAATTTTGCTGAAATAAAAGCCATTTATTGTGTCTGCTGGGCGCACGTCCTGCGTGCCAGGGACCCATGAGAGGAGCACACAGGGCTCAGCTGATCCCCTGATTTTTATAAACCCAGCTGGGTTGGGATGGGGCTCCCTGCCAGCCCTGCTGCAGCTGGGACAGCACAGGAGCCTCTCCTGCTGCTCCCCACACCCACAGCTTTTATTGCAACCCTTCCCTGCTCCTCCCAGCCTGCTGATCCCCTGCATTAAACACAAATGAACTCATATTGTACAGGCTCTGCCTGTTTACTCTGTTTGTCATTTAATCCCCCTGGTACTCAGACAGCCTCTAATCTTTCTGTGTGTTGCAAGAATTGAACATTTAGCCTCAAGTACAGGAAAAATTGAGGGAACAAGATGGAAAATTAATATTTCTATAATACATGGAAACACACACCGTGTTTTACAGCGCTCTGAACACTGCCTGGGAAGGAGCTGCTTCTCCAGCCTTACAAACTCAATCCTGCTTTTTAATTTAAAGGTCAAACTGTACAAGCAAGTTTCCATGATTTCAGGTCTTGGAGGGCAAGAGGTTCTCATTTAGCACCAGCCAACAGAACAAACCCAAAACACAGGAGCACTGGTTCAGAAAAGCACTGGGGTTCACCCAGCCTGACAACAGAATGTTAATGCCCAGCCCTATGGGCACCTGTCAGGATTTGATATTTTTTAAACTGTCTACTCATGCATAAAATGAATATTTATTCATCCCTCTCTGGTTGTTTGCCAGGGAGTTATTTTAAGCTCCTTGCTTCTGGTGTAACATATTCCTCTCCCACTCCTATCCTTGCCTGCACTGTCTCTGACACTGTAGGCATCTCTCCCTGAGAAAGGAAATTAAAAAAATAAAAAAAAAGGATAGCCTGCAATATTAATGGAAGAACACAGGAAGGTTAGAAAAAATGTCTTGACCTTCACAGTGTTTTACTCAATGACATAAGAGGAGTTAGAAAAGAATGCAAGCATATCTTCAGGTCAAAACCCACATCAGCTGTTAAATTAGTCTTTTTGTACACCACAAAACTGAGTTAAAATAAGGAATTCACTCATATTTCTATCCAAATTCACACGTGTTTTACTTAGGGCAGAGAGACTCAAGCATTTCACTCTATAATACAATATTTTACACAGTTCATTTGGAGTTCAGAATAGTTTCTGCTCTTTTATACTTTTTATGGGCTAGACTTTGAAATTGCATTTCTCAGTTTGCTGTTAATATCCCCATCTCAGGCTGGAGAGTTTATTCTGTGCTTCGTGCACATGTGTCACTGCCATTAATGCAAATGGAATGGAGTCAAAACAGAGCACTGAGGGGGAAAAAGCCCTCACTAATCCTTTATCACCTCAGTGGGAAGAAAAGTGATTTGTGGAGCACAGAAAGGCAGAGATCAGGTACAACAATGCTGACGGTGTCCTGGGAGCTGCAGGATATTCCTTGGGCACTGGGAGGGAGGGAGGATAAGCCACAAAACCATGGAATAACAGAACCCAGTCAGTCCTGCTTCCAACAATTGGCTTTTTTATGGTGGGAGAAGCAATCCCTGAAATGCAGCTCCTGATTCTCCCCCTGGGGTCTTGCAGCACTGGGGAGGGGGATTGGGGCTGGAACCCCCCCTGCTGCCATCCCTGGGGAATTGGGGAAGGGATTTGGGGCTGGAATCCCACCCTGCTGCTGTCCCTGGGGAACTGGGGAAGGGATTTGGGGCTGGAACCCCCCCTACTGCCATCCCTGGGGAATTGGGGAAGGGGATTGGGGCTGGAATCCCACCCTGCTGCTGTCCCTGGGGAACTGGGGATTTGGGCTGGATCTACCATTTTGCTCCCCAATTTTGCTTTGGGACTGACAGAGGTGATCACAGGCTGCCCAGGGAATGCCCCTGGATCCCTGGAAGTGGACACTGGGGCTTGGAGCATCCTGGGACAGTGGAAGGTGTCCCTGCCCATGGCAGGGGATGGGACAGGATGGGTTTTAAGGTCCCTTCCATAATTTTGATAATGGATAAAGTCTTTTATGTTCGTGTTCCCTGAGCAGCCCTTTCCTGGCTGTTTGCTGAAGGTGCCTCTTAGGACAACCCAGATGAGGAAAAAAGAGAATCAGCTCCTACAGAGACCTAACTCTCGTCCTCATTGTCTCTGTTCTTGTTTTCAGAACGTGGGCAAGTGCCTCACAAAGGACTCAAAACAACCCCAAACTTGAAGAATTGTTGGGGTCCACACGCTTCCCTACAAGGCTCAGAAAATCCCAGACTGGTGGGGTTAGAAGGCACCTCTGGATATGTTCCAGCTATAAAAAACATGGATAAAACCCACATTGAAACATTTAAAGTATTATCTGTGCACCACAGACACAGCTGACAAGGACAGCCTCTGACTATGATCCATCACTGCAAATGTGTGGGAGAATTAAAACTGACAGCATTAGAGCTTTTTGATTGATTTATCACTTTATAATCAATGTTTCTTGATTTGCTATCCAATATAGATTT
>JAWWMS010000031.1:1831760-1843048 GCA_035048045.1 Chlorospingus semifuscus
TTTCTTGATTTGCTATCCAATATAGATTTTTTCCCTAAGAAGAAGGAGATAGAGGGTAAGGGTAATAATCTTTTTGTTCATGGCCTATAATAATTAATCAGACACTGGACTACTCATCAGCATGACAAGAACTAATTCAACACATTTGTCAGCTCCTTTCATTGTTTACCAAATTATTCCTTTAAATAACTTTGCCAGATTATTCCTTTAAATATCTTGGTCAAATCACAGCTTTTACTTTTGCAAACAACGTTTGACAGAACACGAATAAATGAAGAACACGAATAAACACCCGGCATTCCTGAAACGCTGAAATTCAGCCCTGGAGGAGGAATCACGAAAACAAACAGGATTTTGTGCCCCAGGCAGCCCCAATAGGAATGGCTTCAGTCACCTTTCACCACCAGGCTGCCCGTGCTGCTGGCTGTCCCAAAGTGGTTGGTGGCTGTGCAGGTGTAGCTCCCCGCGTCCGCTTTGGTGACGTTGACGATGCGCAGGCTCCCGTCATCCAGAACTGTGATTCTGCAAAGACACCACGCACAGCAGCTTTAGTTCCCCCTTTTTTTTTTTTAAAGCCGCCACAAAACCAAAGCTTCAGCCTGTGTTTGTTTTGGTTAAGGCTGGTTTAAAAGGTACAAAATGCAAGTGGAGATCTGAATATCTCAGTGGGTCTCAAACCAAAGGCACCACTCAGGCTCCATGTTCTGCAGCAAGGAAAATCCCTGAGTATTTCTTTCAAAACTGCTTATTTTTGTTTTATTTATTAATTGCTTCACTCAAATTCCCTTTATAATCAGATTTTAGGGGAATAATAGTATCATATGTGAGAAATAATAGTATAATACTAGTAGTGAGAAATAAAACAAAATAAGAAAATGTCCTTTACAAATAAAAATTTAAAATTAAAAAAAATTAAAAATAAAAAAAAAAATTAAAAAATGGATGGGAAGGGAGCAGTGGAGGGAGGTTTCTCCCATCTCCAGCCCTCCCTGGGCACACATCAGAGCTGCTGATGCTGCATCAAACCACGCTGGCCCCAGCAGGGCTGGGCAGCACCAGCAGCTCCCCAGGAATCATTTCCTGCTCTTATCAATTCCAGGTCTTCAGGAACAACAGGGCCTTTCTGAAAGCTCAAGGTGCCCTTGGCAGGCATTAAAATTCCAATCAATGCAAAGCAGGACAAGCTCAGCACTGTGCTCCAGCACTGCCCCACCAGGCTCTGCCCTCCTTCCCTCCCTCCACACTTCTGCCACCCCAGGAAACCCAGAAAAAGTGGAGTTTTGGATTATTTCTGTACAGTTGGGGTTTTATTTTTGGTTATTTACGTTTTATTTTCAGCCATATGGCTGCAAGCTATTGACTGGCTAATCTCTTCCATGGATCATTTTAATTGTGTCTGTTGATGAGGCCGCATTTAATTTCAAATTCTAATACCTTTTCTGTCTCAGTCTTTCTCCTGCCATTGCTTTCCTTCTCGCTTGTCTTTATTCCCAGTGTCAGGCTGGTTTTGAGGTGGTGAGGACTGGAAAGCCCTGGGCACCCCTCTGGATCAGGACACCAATCCAGCTCCGGCACATCTCAGGCTGTGCTGTCTCTATTTCCTTCCCTTCCTAAGCTGAGGCTGCGCTCCCAGGCTTTACCCTGAGCCCACAGACATCCTTTAACCCAGGCAGGTTTGCAAAGAGCTCAGGAGGGACCTGGGTTCTCCAAACCCCTTCCCCAGAGAGCCCCAGGGATGCTGAATTCCCATCTGGTCTCTCAGCACCTCCCTCCACACTCCTGGAAAGGAGCAGCATTAAAAGTGACAGATAACTGTACAAGTTAAGTGATTTTTTCCAAATAAATCAGACCATTAAAACCTCTCTGTGACTCATTGATTAGGAGGCCTTATGGTTATGTGGCTCTTTTTGCTGAAGCTGCTTTTCTACAGCGAATGTTTTGTCCTCTAATCTGAATCCAATGTGCTAAAAGTTAACAAATAATTATTTGAACACTTGGAAATGTGTTACAGTTAGTTGAGAAGGGAGGAAGGCCTCTCACTGATATTGCTAATTCCCAAATTTTCTTGCAGACCTATCTGCATTAAATGAGTATATCTGAATAAATGAGGCTCATTTCAGGCCACTGAGTTCTCAAACTGCTAATTGGCACAAAAGCAAACAACCCTTCAGCCACAGCTTCCAGCAGTTTGGGTGAAAAAGTTCTTCCAAGACACAAAGTTCCAAGTGACTGAAGCACTGCTTAGTGTGCTCTATGCTCTGAAATGCACCCTCAAAATGTTTTCTAACCAGGGAAGGCATAAAAACAAACCACATTTCCCATAAACACATCAAACACATCAAACAAAGTGCTGGCTGCTGAGTGTGCACCTCTTTAAACCACTACAAACTCAACAAAGGAGCTACCGACTTGCTATTAAATGTTCTGAGTTCCCTGACTCTGCTAACAGAAGTGGTAACAATAAATGAAAATATAAATCTCTTCTTGCACAGGTTAATGAACTGTTCTGCTGCTAATGTCATTGTTAACCAGAGAAAAATCAAAGATAAAAATATCCATTTGGAAAAAAAGGAAAAAAGACAATTTAAGATAGTTTAGCATCCTTATAGGAAGCAACATTGTCTATTTTAAACACAGGATTTATAAGGGAGAATCTGGGGGTCTGTGCTGTCAGCTGGAGATTTCAGGTCCATGGGGAGCAAAGACAGGTCTGGAATGAGGAGATAAAAGCATTGCTTGTTTCCTGAACTGCAGCACTGGGTTCTACTGCACCAAGAGCTGCCTGTGTCAGTGTTTGGATCCAAACTCTTCTGGGGACACAAAGGACCTTTGGAAATGCTGCAAACAAAATCCCTCCCCAGCCTTCCCCAGCCACTGCAGCAGCAAACGGGAGAAATCTCTGAACACTCCACAGCTCCCAGAGCAGCTGCTGTGACAGGGACAGGCACAGGGGACAAGGGATGGCTCCAGTGCCAGAGGGCAGGGCTGGCTGGGACACCCATCCCAGGGGGATCACAGCTGGCTCAGCACAGCCCGGGTGTGCAGGAGCAGCTGGAGGTGGATGGGAGGGCTCATGATGTCCTTGTGGTTGTTTATCACCCTTTAAATAATGCTTGCCACGCAGTGGGGGTCATTGAAATGGTCTCATGGATGTGGTACTGGCAGTTAGGCAGAGCTGGAGCACTGTCAGGAGGAAGAGCAGGGCAGAATCCCTGGTGCTTTTTCCCAGTTCATGATCCTCTGCCAGGTGTGTGAATCTCCAGCAGCAGGTGTGTCACCTGCAGGATGGATGGAGCAGGGCAGGTGGGATTCATGGAGCCCACTCCCAGGAGCAGATAAATACTCCTCAGGCAGTAACATGTGCATTTAGAGATAGAAATTGTCCTGGTGAGCTCAGGAAGAGTTTTATCACCGACTTTGTGAAAATGAGATCAAGCCCTTGCTTGGCATAGAAAGGAAAGAGGAAATCAGGAAATCTGCCCAAGTCCCAGAGCTCATCACAAACCCGAGTGTCAGTCAGCACCTCCATGGAAATCTCACCTCTGGGGGCTTGGCTGCATCACCTGCATCTCCCAAAACGTGCCTGCTGCTCAGCTTGGCCTCCTGCTCTGACAGAATATTCCCTTAAAACCCCAGCATCCACTGGAACATCCTGCTCTGGAGTTTAACTGAGAAATGCTCTGTGGCTCCAGGAGCAAACAGGTCCTGGAGGATATAAATTCCATTCACATCCACATGTTTCCACCCTGCAGAGCCAGGGGGGCTGGAGCTCACCTGACTTTGCAGGGGGAAGCCCTTGAAGGGTGAGGAGCAGGGCCAGGCCCTGCCCTTCCCAGCAGGAATGATGATTCCCAATCCCACCTGACCTTCCCGGCAGGAATGATGATTCCCAATCCTACCTGTCCTTCCCAGCAGGAATGGTTCCCAGTCCCTCCTGACCTTCCCAGCAGGAATGATGATTCCCAATCCCTCCTGACTTTCCCAGCAGGAATGGTTCCCAATCCCAGCAGGAATGGTTCCCAGTCCCTCCTGACTTTCCCAGCAGGAATGATGATTCCCAATCCCTCCTGTCCTTCCCAGCAGGAATGGCTCCCAGTCCCTCCTGACCTTCCCCCCAGGAATGGTTCCCAGTCCCACAGCACTGCTCAGCCAGGTGGCACGGCAGGGATCCCTCAGTGCATTCCTCACAGCTTGCCCTCTATTTTTCTGTTCAGCAGGTGGAAACACGTGCATATGAATGGAATATGAATGGAATATGAATGGAATATGAATGGAGTACAGACGCAGAGCATGTGGCAGCCTGGGTGTGCCTCCCCTTCCCAAGGGACCCAGCTCAGCCCCAGCACTGCAATCACAGCTCTGTGCTCCTTCACGGCAAAAGTGCTCAGAATTACAAAGTGACTTTTTTCCTTTTTTTTTTTCCTCTCAAATGGTTTCATTAGCACTGCTGCAATGGAGGAAGGTATTTTGTTTTCTTATCTAATCATTTTAGCATTTTAATTTATGAAATACAAGCATAACTACCCTTGCTTTCACTCCTGATTAAACACATGCAGCTGAAATATTTCATGCTTAGCCAAGTGAATATTTTAAATATTTTTTCCCCCACGAAACAATGCTTAGGATGTCCAATCCTTTTTCTATTACAGGGAGAAAAGATGTCTTAGAGCAAGCATTTAAATGAATGTCAGCTGGAAGAAACACACACTGAGTGCAATTTGAGATAAAACTACCATTGATGCCTTCATGTACAGCCTTTGTGGCAGTGGTGACGTGGCTATTGAAAAGAGACACTGGTGCCAGAGTTCTTCTAAGAGATAATCCGTCTTCTGAGAGAGGATTTGGGTTAAATGTACCTGTGAAAAACAGTGTATTTCAGCTGACATGATGAATGGCCTATTGTATGCCATGCCTGGGCTGGGGGCTGGAAGCAGAGAAGAAAGCAGAGGCACCAGGCAGCCCTGACTGCAGTCTCAGCAGTGTATTTGTTCCCTCTTTTCCCAGAGTTCCTTGGCAGGAATATCTGGAGCAATTTTTAGCCTAACAGCAACTTTGCCTCATGCCACAACTCCGGACAATTGCATTATTTATCAAATTATTTCTATTTCTATCAGACATCTCTGTAGCTGTTTATCACCCTTTAAATAATGCTTGCAGTGGGGGTTATTAAAATGATCTCATGTCTGTGGTACTGGCCATTAGGCTATTTTGGGTAAGCAGTGAAGTTTATAAATCCTCACAGGTTTTACTGCTCAGAGCACCCAAAACCAGGAACACAGCTCACGAGTGCCTGCTCATCACTTGGAGAATGGGCTGGTTCAGGGCACAGCCCACAGGTAATAAATAACTCCTGTGGCCCTGGGATGCTGTCCCCAGGTGTGACAGGGGATGTTGTGCCCTTTGTGTTGCATAAATAACTCACAGCCAGGTCAGAGCTTTCTGCTTCCTTCATCTCCATTAAAATACCAGAGGTCCAAGCCAGGCTCCCCCTGCTCTCTCAATGAGCTTTGCTTCCTGTCATGGTTTTTATTTTTTCTGCTCTAAGTCAGTGAACACAGAAAACCTGATTTCGCCCAGTAAATCCCATTGGAACATGAATGACTTGTGCCCTGTGGAGGCATCACCTAAGGAGACTCCAGAAAAACCTTTCTCCCACCCTAAAATCACCTATTTTTTTGCAACGTTTTTGCCTCCTCAGCATCACATCCTGCTGCACAATCTGCTTTGTCACCATTCATGAACATCAGCCCAAACCCTCAGCATCCCCCTAAATTTCCCCCCAGACCCTCAGCATCCCCCTGAATTTCAAAGCAGGCAGGGCTTTCCAGGCTGGGCTTCATCCTCTCCTGTCACTCCAGATGTTTCTGAATAGGGGGACAAAGGGACACCACCACCACCAGGGTGGGACATCAACACAGCCTGAGGGCTCACAACACCAACCTGGGCAAGGAGGGGAAGAGCTGGTTCTGCTCCACAGCTGTCAGGGTAAATCCTAGGGGAAGGCAGGGTGATCCCTGTGCTGGAGTTCTCCATTTGATTTCCATCCAAACTCCCACCTGAGTGGACTCTCAGCCTCCTACACACCTGCACCTTCTGTGCCTCACCCAGAGCTGCTGCAGGGTTTATTTGTCTCTGAGGACCTGTCTTTTCATGGTTCACAGAAGAGCCTGAGATAATTTAGAGCCTCTGTCCAAGCCCATTTAATTTAGTGCACGTCTCTCTCTCAGTGAAGGCAGCAGTAGATAACTCCTGCCTTATCCATGACAACTGACAGCCCTCTTAACAGCAACCCCCTATAATTAATTTTCAGGTAAGAACTATATTTGCTCTAAATAAACTGAGGGAAAATCCTGTTGCATTGAGTTCAGTAGAACATCTCCCACTTCCCAGTGTGGGAAGCCATTCCCCCTTGTCCTGGCACTGTCTGTCCGTGGAAAAAGTCACTCTCCCTCTTTTAGCACTGACTTATCATAAAAACCTGTAAATAATATTCTAAAGAGAAAGAAAAAATAGAACAGTGGCCTCTTTGGAAACATCCAACAGCACATTGCCACTGAATTCAGCAGCAGCTTAAACCAGCCATGGATCTGGCATCCCACATTTGCCCACAATTTTCTTTTTCCACCAATTGTGTATCTGCAGTGACAGAGCAGTCCAAAGCAATAATGCTGCATCCAGCCATTATTAATGTCTATAAACACAAAAGCTGTGGTTTGTCATTGTCTTCCCTTCGGTCTGTACGTTTTTAAGACAAGTCTGGAGTGACAGAACCTCATCCTGATGGAGCAGGGAGGCAGCAGGAAAGGAAGGGAGCATTTACAGCTATTAGAGACTTCATGTAGATTGTTCAGAGATGCCTGGAGTAATAATTCACATACAAAAATATTCCCAGGTTATCTAAGAAGAACAATTCTCTGGAAAATATCTTCCTTTAGGGATGCTGATAACGGGAGGAAACAAATGAAAACCAAACACAAGAACTGTGAGGGACCCTGAAGGAAACGAGGGGGCTGTGGAGAATTTCAAATAATAGAAACCTTTTTGCCTTCTCTCTCCAAGCACTCTTTTTTTTACTGCACACAAAATTAAAATAAATACAGTCAGAAAGCCCATGCCATCAAAACAAATATTTGAGCAAGCAGATTTGAGTAGAGCAAAGCTTTGTTTTTACAACAGCTTTCATTCCCGAGCGAGGCAGTGACAATTTGATATGGGAAGACTCTGCAAGTCCAGAAGGGTCTGATGGTGCAAAGAGCCAATTTTCCATTGATTTTGGTGGGAAATGAAGACCATCCCCCAGGGAAATGGCCCTTTTGACATAGCCCCTCCAGCTGGCAGATTATTTTGCAGACAAAGCTGACTGATAAACCATGAACGCTGCGATGGCACCGCGAGGGACAGGCTCTCCAAACAGGCTCTCCACTCTCCAAACAAAAGGCTCAGGACCTGGGCCAGCTCTTCTGGTGGCAGTGGAGGAGCAAAACATCCTGAAAAGCACTTCATGAAAAGCTGAGCCCTCCCTTTCTGCACAATTAGCCAGCAGAGACACAGCTCTCCACACGCATCCTCCTGCGCTCGCAAGCGAGGAAAATCCTGTCTGGGCAGCAGCAAAGCCACTCCTGCTTTCACTCCATCTAATGCTCACTGAAATATTTGCTGTTCTCATTCTTCCAGGGCACTGGCTATAGCCCAAGGCATGGGAATGTGGGAATGAAATGAATTCTAGTCCACGGAGAGGGACAGTGGAAATCCAAGGGATCGTGTTTGGAGTGCGCATCCAGCCACTCACGCCAACAACGCCTTCCTGAAAAGGACAAGCCACCACTCTCCACCTACAGCAAACACTGTGGAGGTTTGTAGAGCATGACAATCAAAGGGAACTCCACTGGAGCTCATAAAAATTATTCTCTTATGAGAAAAAAGCATCCATGTAAGATTTTCAGTGCCTCAGCTGCTGACACAAAGCGTTTCTGGGAGCGTTTGTGAGACGGGAGCAGAGGCAGCAAATGCATTCTCAGCTTATTTGTTCCACCTGATACCACCCGAATTCAAGCCCAAAGGCACAGCCTTTCAAAGATAACACATCTTTCCCTCTGGTTCCAACAAAAAATGCCCAAAGTACAAAGGGAAATTACGCACTTGGCTTGTAATGGACATTAACAGGTTTGTGAGATCCCAGGACACATCTACATCACTTCAAAATGATGCTTGAATAGCCATCAAAAATATCACCAAGTCTGAAATGTTCATTAAGAATCCTTCTTCCCCTTTAGACATGTAATGATTTCCTTGGATTCTGAAAGTGTATCTCAAAGTATGGCCCTAACTGTAAAATCATTGCCTGCTTGCTCTTCACCATAAAAACACCCAAAAGAAGAAACATCTGATAAAAATTTTTTTCCTTGAAAATGCTACAGACATACTAAAATCATTATCAGCTGGAGGACGAGCAGGAAGCTGCACATCAGCTCCAAAGTGCATTCAGGAGGCTGATGTCGGGCATTTCTTTGGGAAGCAGTGGCTGTGGGGTGTGCTCACCACAGAGCAAACCCATCCTGCTCCCTCCTCCTGTGGGGAGGGACCAGCTTTAACAGAGGGAAGAACAACTTGTAGCTGTGTGTTAAGCACCCAGAGATGAATTTAATAATCATGAAACCTTGAGAGACCTCAAGCAGGAACAGCAGCAAGTGACACATTTAAGGATGTCAGCACAGGACACGTCTGGCTGCAATCCAGAGGTTGGATCCCTCAGGGACAAAGCTTTGGATCCTTCACCTCCTCCACCACTGCAAGCAGAATTCTGCTTTTAAAATTAATCCACAAGCAGCAAGGTGAAAGCCTGATGATTTCTCTTGACCCCTTGTGACAGGTTTCTCTTAAGGACATCTTCATCCTGCTTTTAGGGATGTCAGCACGGGACACGTCTGGCTGCACTCCACAGGTCAGATGCCTCTGGGACAGAGCTCTGGACCCTTCACCCTCTCCACCTCTGCAAGCAGAGCTCTGCTTTTAAAATGAATATACAAGCACCAGGTGAAAGCCTGCTGATTTCTCTTGGTCCCCTGAGACACATTTCTCCTAAGGATATCTTCACCCTCTTTTAACAGGACACAGCTGGGTGTGCTCTGGAGCTTGGATGCCTCTGGGACAGAGCTCTGGATCCTTCACCCTCTCCACCTCTGCAAGCAGAGCTCTTAAAATTTTAAAGAGCTTTTAGAATTAACACAGAAGCACCAGGCACACAAGCACCAAAATTAATCCAAGCAACCACCAAAATTAATCCACAAGCACCAAGGTAAAAGAGCTTTTAAAATTAACACACAAGCACCAAAATTAATCCACAAGCACCAAAATTAATCCACGAGCACCAAGGTAAAAGCCTGATGAGTTCTCTTGGCCCCTTCTCTTGTTAATTTTAACTTGACAAGTTAAAATTACCCCACGAGCACCAGGTGGAAGCCCTCTGACTTCCCCATAGCCCCTGGGGCACAGCAGCCCTGGGGTTTGTTCCCAGCCCGGCTCTGGCCGGCTCCAGCAGCAGCACAGGCAGCAGTGATGTCCTACACGTGTCCCACGGAGCCCTACAGCAACACCAGGCTGCAGATGATCTGCTGGGACACAGGAACAGATTGCTGGTGTTGCAGGAGCTGTGGCACGGCGTGAGGGACGGGCTCAGCCCAGCTGGAGCTTGGCAGAGCCTGGGGCTGCGCTCGTCAGTTTGTGGCTGCAAACTGAAACCAGCTCCTGCTTCTGCAGCAGCAGATGGGAGAAATGGAAATTTTAGGGATCAGCCTAATTATTGATGCACACAAAACAAACCAGCACCAAACCTGGATTCTACACAAGTCCCTAATCCTTCTCTGGTAACCTTTAGCTGGGAACATTTATAGAATCATAAAACCACTTTTAGGTAAAGCCCTTGAAGAACACTGAATCCAGCTGTTAACCCAGCACTGCCAAGGCCACCAATGACCCCTGTCCCCAAGTGCCACATCCTTTTAATCCTGCAGGGATGGGGACTCCATCACTTTCAGTGCTAAAACATGGTGTGATCACAGAATCAGGATGGGTTGGGTTGGGAGGGACCCTAAAGCTCAGGGACACCTTCCATAGACCAGGCTGCTCCAAACCCCAATCCAGCCTGGCCTTGGGCACTTCCAGATCAGCACAGAGCTAAAACCAGCTCCTGCTGGCAAACAGCTCATGAACAGGAGGCCACCAGGGACAACAGCTTTCCAAGGCTCCTGACGGCCAAACCCAGCGGCTTCCTGGTTCATTTTATTCTCTTTCTGCAGCAAATTGGTTAAAAGAAGTGGACGAGTCAGTTGTTTCAGATGTTGCAATGAAGTAGAGCCATCTCTGCCACGGTCTGTGCAAAGTGAGATGAATGATGGACAAACTTCAGAAAGCCATTTGCAGGGTGTCATTTTTCATCTTGCCTGGGCAGGATGTAATGAAAACCCGACAAGTTATTGATGCTTTGGTTACCTGTCTGCCTTCAAGAAATTGCACAGGTGCTTTATGTAAAAAAAAAAAAAAAAAATACAAAGAGTCAACACAATTAATGGGAAGCAATGATGGGAAGCATCCTTTGAGGTTTCCTTTTCTGCTGAAGTATCACTAGGCTGTGTGTCCAAAAGACACTGCTGGCAATTCATCTCTCAAGTAATCAGGATAAAAATATCACCATGGTTTGTACCCTGGCACCAGCCTGGGAAAGATGTGCTGTCTGTCCTCTTGCCATTTTCTTTCTGGCTGTTTAAAGTAATTAAGCACTAATTAGGAAGTTTGGGGCAGCAAATACAAAACTGGAATTTATACAACTTTTTGTACTCAAGGCATGCTGGAAGAATGGGAGAGAAGCTTTTCCTGCTCAATTTTACCATTTATCCTCCTCAAAATGATGCAGCACTGACATGGACACATTAAAATTCCTGTTATAAAATAATAACTGTAGGAGGGGGCACATAACTGGACAACCTTTGTGAGGAGGCCCTGAGGATGTGAACTCTGGAGAAAACCATGGCTGAACTCTTTCAGGGAGACAAGACTCACTGGACAGCTTTGAAGTGCAGAGGACAGCAAAAACAATCAGGTGAGCAGCCAGTTTGGGTGACAAATCACAGCAGCTGTCAGGGGTGCAGTTCTCTGTGCTGGTGTTCACAGGGGTCCCAGGATGAGGGAAGAGATGAGAATCTTGACTCCATGTTACAGAAGGCTGATTTGTTATTTTATGATATATATTATATTAAAAGAAAATGATATATTAAAACTATACTAAAAGAATA
>JAWWMS010000031.1:1853699-1868470 GCA_035048045.1 Chlorospingus semifuscus
TAGTTTTAATGTAATATATATCATAAAATAATAAATCAGCCTTCTGAAACATGGAGTCAAATCCTCATCTCTTCCCTGAACCTGAGACCCCTGTGAACACCGTCACACTGACCCATCATCCATTTTTGGGTGTGGCCCCTCGGGGGATTTGTCTGCCCTAAATGTACCTGAAGGCCCTTCAATAAATAGAACAGCTTTTTATTCCCTTGATTCTGTCTGGCCTCTGTTTTTAGGTAGCCCCCAAAAAGCATGATAAGAACTGCTCAAGATTACTGTTCTTCCTTGAGTCCAGTGCTGCTTTCTGAAGGTGCCACAGGCCAAGATCAGAAGCTACTTTTATTTCATTTGTAGTAAAAACCCTTAAAGAGAAAGAGTAGCTTCAGAAACCCTGCTCATCCTGCAAAAACAAAGCAGCAGTTACACACCTGGTCTTTCAAACAGAGACATTTCCCTCCTCAGGCTCTCTATAACCTGGGCTTCAAAACTCTAAAATTCAGACTTCAAAACATGTAATTTAGAACTAGTTCCGCATTGAAATTGAGGTTATTCCAGTAATTCTGCATGGTTACAGACACTACTTCAGGTCCAGGCTCTCAGTCCTGTATTGATTATGGCCAGTTCTCCATACATTGCCACAGGAAGGAAAAATCTTGGGACCCAATTATTGTATTAATGACTCTGAATAAACCTAGAAAGGCCACAAGCAGATATTGGAGACACATTTTGGTAGAATTTGGTGAAAACTAGCACTGGCAGTTTTCAGCCACTTGTGAGATTGTATTTTTAATGGTGTTTCACATAATCTTATCAGTTTGTTGGCTTTTTTTTTTTTCAATAGAGTTTGAGTTTAGCCAGATTCCACTAAATTCCACTAAAATTGCCACATGGTTTTGAAGACCACCCAAAACCTCAGACTTTCTTAAGAGTGACCTTTTGTCCAGATATATCTACAATATACAATGCAATCTATATAAGATCTTATTAGCAATAGTATAATACTATATCTATAATACTATTCAGAAAGTCCCAATAAACAATAAAGTTTTGATTTTTTTAATGGGCACTTGCCCTATTTTGACATAAGAGCATCTGACTTAGCAGGATGGCATTACCAGCAGAGGTCTCCAAGAACCTGATTAATACTTTTCCCTGTGTAATCAGATAAAAGAAAAAAAATCAAGATTTCTCAAAGCCAGGTAACAACTTTACACACTTCCTTTGAATAGGGACAGGGGCCCAGAGATGGGCTTGAAAGGATAAATTTAAAAATATCACATCAAAATGGCAAATGGGTGTGATTATACCGAAAAGAGGGGCACGTCTGTGATGATGGGATGCTGGAAATCCAAATTTAGAGAGCTCAGGTTGTGTTTAACCCCACCCCTGGCACCCTGAACAAACAAACAAACAAACAAACAAACAACTCTGTGCCCACAAAGCAGAGATGAGGTGGAGAATTTCCCACAGCCCCTCAGCTCCAAGGGAATTCCAAAATAAAAAAGTGAACTGAGCATGCTGGCAATGCAGAAGGGAAAGGAGAAGTGAGTGGTGTTTATTTCTCTGGCTGCCCCTCCTGCCCCTGTAATATTTTAAGCTTGTTTATTGTCTGTATCTAAAGGAAAGGGAAAGCCTTTAAATGCAGGAAGATGAAAGTCAGTTCTGTCATCTGGAGTAAGAGCTTGAACAATTCCATCGAGCTGAGCAATTGCCGCGGGTTCAGTGGCTCAAGGACATTTGCAAATTACTCATGAATTTACATATTTACTATTCTAACAGCATCTAACTCATCATTTTGAAGGGAATTTTATGATCCCATGAAAGGAGCTCTATAAAACCCACACACATCCATTTGCCTTTTTTATTTTTGCTGCGCTGTTTTACAGATTTCCCACATGAAAACAAAACTAAAAAAAAACCGAAAAACCACCCAGACAAAACAACTGGAATTAATTTGCAAATCAAGAAAAGCCATGAATGGTAAGCTGTGCTCTATAACCTGAGTGTGTACTATGGAAAAACAAAGATAACTCCTGTGGAGAGGAGGAGAGAAAATTCAGAATTCATCCTCATTTTGTACAGACTGCTCAAATAAGGGAAACAATCATTTTCCCCAAATAAGGGAAATAATAATAATATTTTCATCAAATGAGGGAAATAACAATTTCCCCCAAATAAGGGAAATTCTCTCCAAAAGGCATTTTTTGGGGTGGTTTGTTCATCCCAACTCCTGCCCTGAGTGCTGAGACTGAAACGTGCAGTGCTGGAAGGTGCCACCCCAAATTCCCCAAATTCACATCACCCTTTGGGGCAGCACCCACGCGCCACAGCCTCCATCCCACTCCACGCTAACCCCTTTCAGTGATTTGAACTGGTAAAAATTCCAAATTCCAAAGCCCTTTCTGGTGCAGACAGCTCCAGAGTGAGCGGCACAGGTCAAAAAAATTGTCTCAGTGAAAAGCTCTGAGAAAATTCAGAATTCATCCTCATTTCATACAGACTCCCCAAATAAGGGAAATAATAATTTTCCCCAAATAAGAGAAATAATCATTTTCTCCAAATAAGGGAAATTCTCTCCAAAGGGCATTTTTTGGGGTGGTTTGTGGGTTGTTCATTCCAAATCCTGCTCTGAGTGCTGAGACTAAAACATGCAGTGTTGGAAGGTGCCACCCCAAATTCACATCACCCTTTGGGGTAGCACCCACGAGCCACAGCCTCCATCCCACTCCACCCCAACCCCTTTCAGTGATTTGAACTGGTTAAAATTCCAGATTCCAAAGCCCTTTCTGGTGCAGACAGCTCCAGAGTGAGCAGCACAGGTCAGAAGATGATCTCAGTGAGGAGCTCTGAGCCGTTTGTTCAGCAGGAGTTCGTTCTCTGCTGCTCTTTGGGAGTTTTTCTAATTAGGTCAAGCTCTCCTCTCAACAGCTGAGTGCAGAGAGAAGCTCTTGGCTTCATCTTGGGGAATACTCAGGGGTTGGCTCAGGCTGCAAATATGTGTGAGCCACCAAAGGAGAGTGGCCACAACCTAATGGAATTTGACAGGAGCCCACTGGGGATCAGGGCAAGGTAACACGACACGAGACTTCAGGCATGATCATTAAAATAATTCAGATAAGGGGGTGAAACCAGCTCCTCTCCACAACGTTTTCTGGTATAGCAACATTCTCAGAGATAATGACAAGGCTGAATTTGTGACTGGTCTAGAAAAGAGTCCTTTGGATCGTTTCAGCGGCGCTGACCAAAGAGAAATTATTTTACAGGAGATATTTTGGTCCTGCTTGGTGTACTTAAGATAGTACTGGCCTTGGAAACATCCTGGAGGAAAAATCTGGAAGCTGATTAAGAATTCATCTGAGTTGGAAGCAAAATTCATATGCTAAATCTATAAAGTGAAAGAAAAAGCTTAGAGATATAAGCACGACTCTTACATAAGGATTGCTTTAAAGAAAAATCTCCCCCTCCTAGGAGATTTCTGGAGTTTGTACTCAGGGGGACTGAAAAAAGATGATGGAAATAGTGAGAAAAAAACCCTGTTTACCTTTGATCACATTTCAGTCTTCACCAACACAAAGTGGGACAGTTAAAACCAGGTGAATAGGAAAATATGCCCAAATATATTCTTACTTCTCTAAGACAAAAATGTCCAGGGGCAGTCTGTCCTTCACTGTAATAAATTAAAAGGTAAAATAGGAACTGGAAATCATGTCCTGAAAGACATTTGAAAATGAAATGATGTGGCAGGTGACGATGCATCACCTCAGAAATGAGTAACAAACCCCCAGAAGTAAAGGAGAAATACAAGAAATAAACCAGAAAAAAACCTGTAGGACTCTGCAATCATCTGTGAGTTCAAAACAACCCAAAAGACTCAAGCAAATGAGGTGCTAATACATATCCAGAATCCAATTCTCAGCTGGTGTGTATTGATTTCAGTGTTCCTAAGCCAATTTCTAGCAGCTGATGACCTGGTGCAGGCTGTGTAATCCATCATTAATGGCAGATGAAAGGCTGAATGACTTGTCCATTACCATCTCTATTCCAAGGAGATTGAGACTGAGCCCAGGATCAGAGCAGTCTAAAGACCAGAAAGCAAAGTGTAAGAAGTAAAAAAAAACAAAACAACCAGATGGGAGAAACAGATGAGTAATTGGAAATAAAGAGTGCAGCCAGTGTGTGAGGTCCTGCCCCTAATGGGGACACAGCTCCTGTGCACAAACCCCTCAGTCCTCATTTGTTTCCTTCCCAAAGATCACAGGAACCAGACCCCAAGTTACCACTGCTCCTCTCTCTTCCTTCCTCCCTCCTGACCTCAAGGACTGTTGGAAATCTCTCCAACTCCAAGGTGTGCAAACCCTGCACCAAACCAATCTGCTGGAATGCTGTGCCTATTAAAAAAATAAATCTCCATTTGGCTGAGCCTTTGGAAACTCTCTGCAAGACTGACCCTACCAACCCAGCCTGGAGTTCTGCTTGTCACTACAATATCAAACACCAGAGGAAAAGAAACAGAGGAAAATCTGAAGGAGCTGACCCAGCTGATAAAACCCCTTCAGTCACCCCTTCCTCTCATTTACCTCCTGTTCTGCACCATTAGAGGGTTTTCTCCCCAGTTTTGGTGGGCTGTGGGTGTTACAGACACACCACAGGGACCCTGCTCATGGGTTTGGTTATTTTCCACCCTGACACCAAACTGCAGCTGCTCAGGGGTACAAGGGAGGTGTGGGGTGATCCATGAGGAGCCTTCACATTTCATTTCTATTTATTTGTGTTCTATCCTGTTTGTATTTTTGCTTCTCCTGCTGGAAAGATGTTTCTCCAAGCAGCAATGATAATAACATGAGACTTTTTCTGAACCTCCAAAAATTGGATTTCTCTGGAAGCAGGGTTCCAGCAATCCCTTGGAAAAGGAAAAGCTGATGAGAAACAATTCTGTGCTCTGTGCAGGAATGTGCTCTGTGTTCTGGATGCAAGACCTCCCTTGGGCAGCAAAGAATTCAAAACTCAGAGTTACTCCTCCCTGTACTAACTCCTACCTGTCTAAAAGGTGACAACAGGGTTTTCTATTGAGTGATGTGAAAGATAATTAATAATATTATTAATAATAACATAATAATAATACGATAATGCACTTGTCCTATGTACAGGAATTTTCTTGTCTTTTTATCAGAATCAAAACTCACTTTTTCAAACTTTCAGCAAATTATTTGTGATTTAGGACCTAAACTGAGCAGACATAAAACTGCCTGATGTTCACTTGTGCAAATTTCCTTTTTAGACTCTGACCATAATGAAGAGAATAATCTGATTTACATCTGAGGCTGTTTTACAGAGTGGCACAAAGTGGCTTTTGCCCAAATAAAACACAGGCCCACCGATGAAAGGAGGATCTTTTCACTGCAGAATTAAGGAGCCTCACAAATGGGAAGGATTTACTCTGCAAAGGGGCCCAGCCAATTGAATGGGTTCTGCTGAATATCTCAGAAAACGCTGCACAGAACTGTAATTAGTGACACACAAGTCTGTCTGTCTGCTAATGCAGATGCTGCTGTGCTGACACTTTTGGAAAGCATTTGAGCTGCAATTTTCTCCTCCTTTCCTTGCCTTGCCAGAGCAGGAGAGGACGGGAGGTGCTGGAGCAACACAGGTGATGCTGAGGCAGCACCTCCATCTGTGCTGGCTCCAGCTGAGCTGCTCTGGAGCTTGGATCTGACTGGAAAGCCAGGGCCAAATCTCCTATTTTGTGTCCAGAAGCCAGCAAAGAAATGTTCTCAGTGGTGGTGCAGCTCCTCAGCCCTCCCCTGTGCTGTCACTCCCACCCTCATGTTCATATCACTTCAACCAGCAGCTATTTTTCATATTTTCTGTTATTCAGGTGAAATGTTTTGTTGGGAAAGGGGATCTCAAGACGTTGCATTGACTCATCAGAGTCAACATAGGGAAGCAGAGCCCAGGGAGCTCAAACCCAGGGCTGAGCAGCCTTGGGGTCACAAATATCAACAAAAGAAGATCGGGCTGAAACAGCATCTAAACTCAGCATGAATTAAACATCAATAATAAATAAGCATCTCCTTGATGCTGGCTTTATGAACAAAAAATGCAATTTCTTTTTAAATTAGCTGGTTAAGGTAATCTGTTTACTGTACTTCTGCCAGCAAAAAAAATAATTGTTGGCATTGCTGTTTGCTCAGGATATAAATCTTAGCCCTGCGGAGGGTTGGCAAATGTAAAATTTATGAGCAGCCAGATTAAAAATACAATCAGGTCAATGGGAGTGCATCCCAAAACACACAGCTGAGGGTATGGAGGGCCTTGGGAGAATCTGGAAAAACTGGGAGAATCTGGAGAAATTGGGAGAAGAGAACCCTGGGTGCCACTGGGGACCTCACCTGCCTCAGCCACGGGATGCAGCTGGCACAGGGAACAAGCTGCCAGGTCAGGAAGGCAGCACCAGCACTCAGAGCTGTTAAAAGGTGGAAAAGAAGAGGCTGTGAAGTCTAATTTGATAGTTCAGGATCAGGAATATTCTGAGTTGGAAGAAACCCACAAGGATCAAATTGGCCCTGCATGGGACAGCCCCAAGAGGAGCCTTTGGCAGGAATTAACCTGAGGCTGGGACACAGGGACTACAGGAGAGCCAGCAGGGAGATGTGTCATTCAGAGCTCCATCAGTCAGGGAAGCAGAAGGGAGCTCTGTAATTGCATTAACAGGACCATGTTTGCATGGGAAGGTCGATCCATCAAGGGGGACCCAGCCCTGGCAGAAGTGTTTGTGGAACACAGCCTGGTGCAGGGGCTCAGAGCACAGAAAATGCAGCAAGAATGGCTCCTGCACGTTTAATTAACCGTTGCTGCTGCAACAAGGGTGTCAAACAACTTCAGTGGCACTGATATGCTAAGGGAGGAGAAAATAAACTCTGATACAAGAGTGAAAAACAGCAGAAGTCAACCCTCCCTGACAACTTCCAGCAGCACACAGAGAAGCTGACAACGCTGGGTTATCTACAGTGAGCAGGCAAATTTGAATTTCCTTTTCTTCTCTTTTCTTATTTTATGCCATACACAGAGGCTGCTTTAAACTGGGTTTAAAGAGTGGAGCTGTTGGAGTCTCAGTGTGACCTGCAGAGCACAGCAGTGCACCTGGGCAGCACCTCAGATAACCCAGAGCCCCAGTGCTTTGGGCTGCAAGGACCCTAAATCCCATCCATCCATCCAAAATTTTGCTGCCATGCAAAACTCCAGAGCCCAGAGTACAGAATGCAAGTTGATTTTTTTTTTTAAGAGATCTATTTTCAGTACTGGCTGCAAAACACAAGTTACCCTAAAAAACCCAACTAGTTCCCTGGAAAATTACCATCCTCAAGACAACAAGGATGATATTTTAGTGAATTCTCTGTAAAACCTGCAGCAGGGGAGGTGCCTGTCTGCCACCTCTCCTGGGAATTCCTCCTGTCCCAGGGAGGAGATGGATGGAAAGAGTTCCCAGCATGACAGAATGACAGCAGGAGACTCCTCTACCCAAAAATCCTCGAGATTCTCTGCAGAAATGCCACGATGGGGGTGAAAAGCAGCAGGAGCCACAGTGGCAGCTTTTGTGTAGGATCCAGAGCGGTAAATTCATTACAATAATGAGATTGTAACTCGATATGTGCTGTGGTGGGAGTGCTCCAAAGGCTCCATTTACTGCTTTCCAAGAAAGGCAGCTTTGGCTGTGGGTACAGCAAAAGTCTACAACTGATGGGTCTTTTAATTTACTCCCCACATGGGGAAAATCAGGAGAAAAACACAGCACAGAAAAAGGAATCTTGAAATCATCTAATTAAAAAAATTAAAACCTGTTCAAATCAACCCCAGATTCTTTCCTTAACATGAAAGGTTTCACTTTGTTCTTGCTCTTTCACTCCTTTTTTATGTTTTCTCATTTTATATTTCCCTCAGTTTTAAAAGGAGAAATGTTCATTTGAAATGGGAGCCCCCAAAGTTGGGATTTTAAATGAAATGTCTTTCAGAAATCTTTCCAATTTGAAAACTTCCCTACTTTTTAAAAAAACTTACACTACCTACCAAATCCAATTCAGTTTTGCCAGAAGGGTTGGTTCCCAAACTCTTTTTCTGTGGCAAAATTATTATAAATCAAAAACCATTCTCCTCACCATCTCTGGAGTTCAACCCAACCTTCCCTGTTGACAGGAGCTCAGGAACATTGGGGGAGAAAATTCTGAACTTTTGTCCATATTTCCTCTGAAGGACAGCATGGGATGGACCAGGGGAGCAACAAAACCAGGATATTTTGGATGCTGTGGGGGTCTCTGCACATCTGTTGGGTGGGGAACCTGCAGCTTCTCCTCTCCAAAACATCTCCAACAGAACCTTGGTACTAAACCCAGCCCCCTGTGCCCCTAAATCCCCTCCCTGCAGCTCCCACTCACCTCTACACAGGTAAAGCCACACTTCCAGTTTGCTTTGTGGGCTGTTCCCAGCAGAAATTTGGGGATGAGCACCAGGATCAAAGGGATAAATGCATCTTCTATTTAACTGAGCAGGCCTAGGAGCTGGAATTTGGCATTTCCAGTGCCTGGCTCTGGGATTGCAGCGAGAGAAGAGCAGGTGCAGAAAGCCTTTGAGGGGAGAGGGCTCTGCCCTGGCACTGTTAAATCCCAACTCCCCCTGTTCTTCAATCACTGATCCTCTTGAAAGCTGTTCTTAATTGGTTATCAGCAATTAACATTTATCCACAAAAGCTGGGGCAACCTACACCTCACAAATCCCAAGCTGTAACACGAGGATGCTCCCCCAGATTTCCTGCCTTGCCCTCCCAGCCACGAGAAGGAAAAATAGACTATTCCAAGCACTTCCAGCACGTTTCCATGCCAATGTCCTCCTGGGGATGTGTTTTTGTTCCAGCTGCTCTGATTCTCAATTAATATGCACCATTCCGCCAGGTTTTATTTCAAATTACACCCTTCTCGAGACGCGCCATTCGAAGAGAAAGTCATTTCAAAAAATATCCCCGCAAAATTACGTCCTCACAAAATATTTACTGCAGATTGCGCCGACTGCAGTAAAGCAGGCAGCCTGCTCACCATAAAACGTCAGCTGTCCTCGTGCCACGTTCTTGCCCCTGACATTTTCAGCCACGCACTCGTAGAGCCCGGCGTCCTCCTGCTGGAAGTTGGGGATCTCCAGGAGCCCGCTGGAGCGGTGCCTGCGCGCCTTCCTGGGCAGCTGCTTCCCATCCGCCCTCCTCCAGCTGATGGTGGGCACGGGGCTGAGGGAGGGAAAGAGAGCAAAATAACACTGCCAGAAGAAGCTATGGTCATTGTGAGGTGTTGGGGAGTTTTTGCAGGTTTGATAGTAAAAGGTTTTAAAATCATAAAATTCACGGAATTAGAAAGAAGCTAGACTTAGCGGTGCCTGCACGCCTTCTGCGGCAGCTGCTTCCCATCCGCCCTCCTCCAGCTGATGGTGGGCACGGGGCTGAGGGAGGGAAGGAAAGCAAAGTAACACTGCCAGAGGAAGCCATGGTCACAGTGGAATGCTGGGGATTTTTTGCAGGTTTGATAGTAAAAGGTTTTAAAATCAGAAAATTCGGGGAATTAGAAAGAAGCTAGACTTAATGGGGCCCTGGAAAAATGTTAAAAATAGACTCTGAAATTGTTAGGCTTTGTGTTTGCCAGATCATGTGAAATTGCACCTGTGTAAACAGTATATGATAAATGATATAATTGTTAGATGTGATGATTGTTTAGTAATTAAATATAATTATTGTTTAATCGTAAGAAGAATCATGAGAAACTATGTTAGAAGTTTGAGGGGGACCACAAGGAGCCCGTGCTTGGATGAAATCTATGTATACAATAGAACAATATAAGTTTAATAATGAACATGAAAGTTATATAACAATAGAATATAAAAACATGTTCATCCTGAACCCATGTCAGAGTCAGATTTTAGTTTGTACCCCTGACACCCAGAGCTCTTCAATAAAAGCACCTGCACATAATCATTCTGTGATTACGTGTTTCTGAACGCTAACAGGTTGAGGAGTTTTTGCAAGAAAATGGCCACATTCAACCAATGCACAATAAAAACGGACAATGGGCACGTTCACAAACAATGGATAATGGACACATGCAGAAATGGGGCTGGTATATCCTTGAGAAAGATACAAGAAGAGTCATCAAGACTCAGAAAGTTTGAGAAAGTGAGAAAAAAGAGAAGCAATGGGTGGGCCAGACAACCACCGCAAGATGCGTGAAAAATCACAAGATCCAATCAGCATTCTATTTTAGACACATGAACAGCCAGGATTAACCAATCCTGTATTAGCTAGAGACACATGAACAGTAGAAAATTATTATAAATATAGCCCTATATTATAAATTGTCCCTTTTAGGGATCATAAAGTTGACTTCACTTGATCATATTGATCATGGCGTGATGTCCCATTCCTGATCCAAAATGGCATCAGAGAATATAGAAAAGATAAAAAGGTAAAACCAAAAGGGTATTAGAGAATACATGACGAAAAAAAAGGTAAAAACCAAAACAGCATGAGAGAATAAAGAGAAGATAAAAAGGTAGTGAGGGGCCTGGCATAGGGTCCACAGGGGATTTTGTTATGGGTGGGTTATGTGGAACATAAGTGTAAATGTGAATTTATAATTGATTTTATGCTAATCTGATACATATATTCTTCCCTGAACCATTAAAGGGGAGGTGGGGCTATGCAGTGCAATAGTTTAAAAAATTATGGCTGTCACTCAAAATTATTCAATCTGTTGTATATGAACAGATTTTATAAACAGGTTTTATTATGGGTGGGTTATGTGGAACATACATGTAAATGTCTTTATCACGGTGTCTAAGCAGGAGATGTTTTATTATTAAAATGCTGTTTTGACCCAGTTGAATCTGGGGTAAAAACCCATCCATTTTAAGGTGGGGAGGCCCTGGAAGGGGTTGCCCAGAGAAGCTGTGGCTGCTCTAAAAGTGTCCAAAAGACAGGGCTTGGAGCAGCCTGGGATGGTGGAGGGTGTCCCTGCCCATGGCACTGGATGGGATTCAAGGTCCCTTCCAACCCAAACCATCCATTTTGTGATGATTTCCCTGCCAGTCCCAACATTTTGGCAGTGTTGCCAGCGTTTACTCCAGGAACAAGAGTCCCCAAGCCCTGTGGCTGCTCTGGAAACTGGCCCCGGGTAACTCCTGCTGAGGGAAGTGGGTCATTAGGAACTGCTGCAAACCCCACAAACCCACAAACGTGAGAAGCTGCAGGAATAATAATTAATAACAATAATGGATCCAAACTTACTTGCCCAAGGCAAAGCACTCCAGTTTCACCGTGGTTCCCTTCGCAGATGGAACAGTTTCTGGGAACTGCACTTCTATTTTGGGCTCATACTCTCCCATCACCCCTGGGAACATAAAGGAGATGCTAAGGCTTGGTTGAATTTCAGCAGTAAATTCACAAGCGTTCCCGTGCTAGCACAGAGCTGTTCTATACATCATTACTTGCCCAATTAATCCATTCATTTTAAACATGGCTTGTTCCTAACAGCCGTGGAGTGTGGGCTCTTTTCCCATTTACTGCCAGAGGAGAAGCTGAACCAACTCTCCACACCATCTGCCAAAGATTAAAATCTCTTCGTGGTTCTGTTACTTTTTGCTTTTGAATATGCAGGATTTTTTGCAGGTAACTTGTGAAAAAAGGGGAGCAATAATCAGGGAGGTTCAGTGTCTTCTAGAAATGGAACGTGGAACAAGCAGCCATTAGGAAAAAAGTTTGAAAATCCCTGGAGTTAACAGAGATATTTCTATTAACTTCCAGGACTTCAATGCACAGAGATCTTCCACTCCTCGGGTAATTTCTTTATTTTTTACTGCCCCAGTAAATCACAGAGCGTGGCAGCCTCTTTATGAAATTGTGTTTAAAAATTTGTGCACATAAAAAGGCCATTATACGCCTGACAAATGGCTCCATTTCCAGCCACTGCACTGTCTTAAACCCAGCACATATAATTCCACCAATAGTGATTATCAGCTAATTGATGATTGCAGTTCCAATCTCAACAGTGCAGCATTTTCTGGACGGTGGCCAAGGCAGGAGAGGAGCTGGGTCAGCCCTGGAGAATCCCAAAAATACAGAAATGAGCCTGCAGTGACACTGGGGCACGTCAGAGCTGCTGAGTTGGCCTGTGATTGCTGACTGCTCTTGCTTTTCACACTGGATGCAAGAAAATCCTGTTTTTTTCCTTTAGTTTTCCAGTGATGAAGCTGGAAATGCTGAGTGTGAGGCTGACACCACTCCACCTCTGCTTGCTGACCTGTTCTGATGCAAGAGCAGGTTATGCCATCTTCCAACACTGTAATTGCAAATAAATGTTCAACAAAGTAGCTCCCACAGCCTCAGCTGTCAAAATTAAATGAATTTATAAAAAATATGGATACTCTCCCCATATTCATGTCCTGCCTGGTACAGAAAACAGCAAATCTGGGATTCCCTGGTGACATTCCAGCATTTACAAACCATACAAACAAGAATTATGTGGCATGTCACTCATTAGCCCTCTGCATGTTAACACTGCAGCCTCCAAAAGCTCAAAATCCTGTTTTCCCAGCTGGGACCTGCCAAATCTTTGCAATCTTGCCTAAATTTCTCCAAAATCTCTGCTGAATATTTGCTGGGTGAGCTTCAATCAAGCCAAGAACTGTCCTGTGGTCTCCAAAGCTGATAGAACTTGTGGAGATCTTTTCTCCCTTCTCTTCACTCTTTATTTATTCTCATTTCTTTGCCTTGGGCTGAGCCTGGAGGGCTGAAATTCCATTGGGATAAAACTCCAGTGGGGTGGGAATGTTTCCCTGGGGCTGTGGGACACCAACTACAGCCACCACCTCATTGAGCCCTGCAGCTCTGGCCTCTCCCAGCCTCACTGAGCACTCCAACCACTGAAAAATCAGGATTTGCACCTGGAAAAATCAGGATTTGCACCTGGCAAAACCACAAGGTTCCTGCTGCAATGACACCCTGCCTATCTCCATGAGTTTATACAGGGTATGAAGTGAGTCCTGCTGTCTGCTTTTTATAGCAGCAACATCAGAGCAGTTGAGACATCTCCATCCTGAATCCAAGACCATTTCCATGCAGAAAATCCTCATTTTCCCTGCTGTTCCTGGGTGATTGAACATCTGACTTAGCTGTGCAGGTGGCGGGGATGGAGGACGAAATAAAGCACCAAAGCAGAGCCTGGGTTTGTGGCTTGGAGAGCACTCCCAGTGTCAGGGCACATCAGATGCTCCATGTGTTGGCATTTCAGAGGCTTTTGTGTCTTTCTTCCAATTTCAAAGCTTAAAAACATTTTTCTTTCAGGCTGAAAGTCCCAGGAATTCAGGAGGAGGCTAATTTGTCTGAGGATTTGATATGCATTTCCTGACAACACCTGTGAAATGTTGCAGTTTAATTGGCCCATACAGCTGCTGCTGTTGGCAATTTTATTCCAGGACTATTTTGGTCCTTTCCCACTGTTACTGTTTCAATCCTGGTATGGCAAATCCCACATTTTAAAGAGAAATAGGGAAGCAGCAGCTCTCAACACTTGGATGATCCCAGCAACAATTCCTTCCCCATCAGTTTAAAGCCATTTCCCTTTATTCTACCACTGCACACCCTTGTACCAAGTCCCTCTCCACATCTTCCAGTAGGGTTTGCAAAAAAAAATCCTATTATTAGGATATTAAAAAAGATTATTTCAGCACTGCAATTGTCAGCATGAGGCACATTTAACCATTGCTCTTTGCCATCCATGCCAGGCTCACTGTGGACTCAGAGGGACAGATTTGCTGTGCTGTGTTTGTGGGAACACAGAATTCCCTGAAAGGGAGAGCAGATATGGAGCAGAGCTGGCAAAGCAGCACCTCCACCACTCCCAGTCCAGCTGTGACAATTCCTCATCACCAGCAGCATTTCCCCCTCCATGCACAGGGATTGTGTCAACCTGACAGGCAGGAGGCTGCAGCAAGGAGCCTGCGTTTTCCAAGCAAGGAATTTTTGTCAAATCCCACAAGGTGACAGTGGATCTTCTTCCAGGAGAAGTTGCTAGCATTGCATTTCTATTCCTGGAACAAATGTTAGCCTTTAAACAGAGACATTTTAATTAATTTTAATTGGAAATTAACATGCAAATGTATTTTTCTTATCTGCTCCAAAATGATGACAATATAGATCAATTGTCTGTATAAATTTAGAAATCCTCTTTTGCTTTCTTCTCCCCTTTTTTGTATTATTCCACAGACCACTAATAATAGCACTAATTCTGCTGGGAAACACAGGCTGAGCTAACAGTTACCGAAACAACAAAGTGCCTTTGTTCACTTTGGGGCTGCATAAAATGAGAAAAACTGCTATGTCCAGACTCTAAAATCTATTTTGTTTCCTGTCTTTGGCCAACTCCCACTGGGTTTTTCTTTTGTAATTACTGCCTGACTCTCAGAGTTACTCTAGCAGTGTGTCTAGCAGACTCTACCTCACTGAAAAACCATGAGAGAGGGAAAAACCCTTCACTCCATGTCCTGGATTGCCAAGTAAATTATATTCTATTTGCCATGTGTATGGCAGTTGTCCTCTGTTCATTGGGCAGTTTTCCTTATCCCTCCCACACCCACTCCTCCCTCTCGGGAGACGCCTGCTGATAAGAGGCCATTGAATGTCCCTGCATGGCTGATAAGAACTACAGCATCCCATTGGGAGATGTGAGCCCAGAGGGAGGAGCCAAGCA
>JAWWMS010000031.1:1870700-1891822 GCA_035048045.1 Chlorospingus semifuscus
ATGTTTGGTTTTTGGTTTGGTTTTTTTATATGCTCTGTTTTGGTTTTTACCTTTTTTCCTTCATATATTCTCTGATGCCATGTTGGCTTTCACCTTTTTATCTTTATATTCCTTCATGCTCTTTTGGTTTTTACCTTTTTTCCTTCATATATTCTCTAATACTCTTTTGGTTTTTACCTTCTTTCTTTCATATAGTCTCTGATGCCATTTTGGTTTTTACCTTTTTTTCTTTCACATATTCTCTGTATTCTCTACACATATATTTGTAGCTTTTTATCATAGCTTAGCTTCAACGCTTTCCTAGGCAGAAAGACAAAACAAATTCCAGGATCCCTGTGCTGTCCTGGCTCTCCTTAGAAACCAAGGCTGAAAATGGCTTTTTGAGACAAATTTTTGTGAACAGGGCCTGGATCTCATCTGAGGGGGGAGAATTTAGAAGGTACCAGAACTGGGGGGATTAATTCACCGGGCAGGTTCCTAATTGGGGCGTTCTTGTCAGATATGCTAATTTGGAGCATCTCTAAAAATTGTACAGAAATCATGAGCAGGGTGCATCCTCTGCCTTTTCCACCTGCAGAATTTGTGCACTCAAGGTGCCCCTTTTATCACCCTAACTATGTCTGGCTCATATTTTTAGGACAAGAGAAAAAGGCATCCCTCCAAATGCAAATTTCCAGCTGTGGCATTTCCACTTCAACACATGGATCTGATATCCCTGCTACTCCTTCCACTTCATCCAGAATAAAATGCATTTCACAGGAATCTCACCTTTTTGTTGTGAACACTCCAGCCTGCCCATGGCTTTGCTTTCATCCTCCCTAATTAATTTTTTTCCCCCCTTAAAGCCAGTTGTGAGGAGGATCTGCCGAGTTGTGCTATCACCCACTGGATGCTTTATTCCTCAGGAATTTCTGAATCAGCAGAAAACTGAACACTAAATTAAGCAGCTGTAATCTTCTCTGTGACTAATTAGACAGGGCTCTGTGTTTTATAAGGCGTCTTTGGAAGTTATTTGAGCCATAAAGAAGAAGTGAGAGACGTTGCAGAGGCTGTGAGTGAGGTTAATGCAGTCTCACCCTGTTATATCTGCCTGAGCCAAATGCCCAAACACACTCAAAGAGCCTGAAGTGGATACAAGACTGCTGCAGTTTTCTAAGGGAACACTAATTATACCAAAAATCACATTCTTGTTTTAATACTCTAATGAGTCGTGGCTGTAATTGACCTCAGCTACCATTAGGTACTTTGGAAAATACATTCTGCCCTCACGTCCCACTGTTCCCAGCCAGAAGAGGCTGAGTGCAGCCTTTTGGCCTTTATTTATTTATTTGCAACAACAGGACTGGAAAATGCCTGCTTAGACTGTTAGAAAGGTATGATAATTCTGTTTATGAGGGAACATCTAATCATCATATTTACACATGTGCATCTCATTAGAAGGAACCTCATGCTGATGTCAAGAGGATACTCAGAGCAAACAAGGTACCACTTCCCAGCCAGCTTATTATTTTCTGCAAGTAGTTAAGTTTGTTGGTTGGTTTTTTTTTAAAATTTGCTCTTGGTGAACAATTATCTTGCTCCTCCAGAACAGCAGCACCAGGCAAACAAACATCCCTGTCCTGGGATGCACAGAGGTGGTGAAATTGGAGTGACTCTTCACTCCAAGGTTTCCACCGGAGCCTTCTGAGCTCTCAATTCACAGAAAAAGGAAATGGTGACCTGAGCACAGGAAAACAGTGGGGAGGGAATTTCTGGATCGATCCCTGTCCCTCCCACCCTCCCCCAGGAGGTCTCACAGGTATAATTACACCCCAGAAAGTGCTTCTGCTTTCCTCCGTGAGCCAATATCACTTTAATCGCTAAAACCCTTCTAATTTCCAGGTTAAATATTTTCATTGTAGTCTGTGGTTCTGTGCTTGTGGGCTAATGATGCCTTTGGCTGAAGGAGTTCTCATCTCCTTGCTGGTGAGAGCCACAGAGAGCCCTTGTGCTGGCATTTTCAAGACTTTCCAGCCCTATAATCATTGCAGGAGCTTTTCCTGGGCTCTGGCTCAGTTAACAAGTCTGGGATAATTCTGTCACTGGAGCTGAGGGCCAGGCTGGGAGCCCTGGGCAAGCAGGGCCCAGGAGGCTGGGCAAGGGGAGCAGGTCTGAGCAAAGAGAGAAACAAATGGAGCTGGGATCCCTCCAGAATGGTGGAAGGAACTGAAGGAGACCCAATTCTAGAGGGCAAAACATTGAAATCCACCCAAAGCCACCTTCAAACTCTGTTAATTTGGCTGCATGAAACTGAGGAACACAGTAAAGGTCTGAAGGTACAGCTCTGCCTTCCTATCAATGCCAGAGAGATCCAGCTGCCCAATTGACACAGAACTGGACATTAGGAACAGTCTATTATTGCTATATAAAATTTAAAGATCTTTAAAATAGATTGCAATATAAGATTTAAGGGTTGGAAGCCCTGGGTAAGCAGGCACAGGAGGCTGGGCAAGAGGAGGAGATCTAATCGTAGACAGGAACAAATGATGAGCTGGGATCCCTCCAAAATGAGGAACCCAGTGCAGGGGGGACTAAAGGAGACACATTTCTAGAGGGCAAAACATTGAAATCCCCCCCAAAGCCACCTTCAAACTTTTAATTTGGAACACAGTAAAGGTCTGAAGGTGCAGCTCTGCCTTCCTATCAGTGCCAGAGAGATCCAGCTGCCCAAATGACACAGAACTGACATTAGGAGCAATCCATTATTGCTATATAAAATTTAAAACTGTCTTTTTCTTTCTCTCTCCCTGTCCCAAACCCCATGGGACTGATGGAACATGGAGTCCAGGGAGCAGCACAGGCTGGAGCATCTCAGAGTGCTCGTGCTTGTGCAGCAACATGTAAATGAACACTCCCTCCCCGTGCCTTTGATTTCCTGAGAGATCCTGGTGCGATATTTATGGCTCCTCCAAGCTGATGGGCTCCTTTTGATAAGGTCTGCCTCTCTAATTGCTCTGCAGGTGACAGGCAGCTCACACCCCACAGGCAATTTGTACCTCCTGAGCAAACAGACACCGCAGACACAGCCTGGGCTGGCTCCTGCTGGTGGGAAGGTTTCCCAAAGTCACCAACACGGAGCCTTGGAGCTCAAGGAACCAGCAAAAGGGCAATCCATGGTTCTCTAATCTCACATGAGCCTCTGATCCCTTAAAGAATACATTACAAACTTCTCCTGTCTAATTTGGGGCCCTTTCCATGTGATTTTTGCCTATTTTCCCACATTTTCATTTCCCCTTTAAAGCAGATCTGTCATTAATCTCCATAATCTACAGTTTACAAATTGGGTGTAATTTCCACAGTGTTGGGATTTGTTACCTTCAACTCACCTCTCCTGTCTAGAGTGCCAGGATACATTACAGTCATGAGAAAAAGTTTTGACTTCTGGGACCTGCCATTTGCCCTTCATAACCCTCTCACAAACCTCTCAGAAACCTCTCAAATCTTTCCCCACACTTCACATTTTGTTTTCATGCAAAGTATTTTCACACCTGTAATGCTTCTCTAACATTTTGGGTTATGTTCTCTACTTTCCTCCCCCAGATTCTTTTTGCTGGAGGTACCTGTTTCTGAGCTCTTTCAACCTTGTTTTACTCAAATTTAGTTTTGGAGTTTTGGTTCAGCTTCAGCTGTCTATTTACACTTGAGCAGTTTATAGCTATGGTGTGTTTCTGGTTTTAGTAAAGATCTAAAGATCTCTCAAACATAGAATATTACCCAATTTCTGAGCTGTATTTGTTGTTTTTAAAGGAGAGGAGAAACTCCACGATCTGCAATCCCAGACCAGACCCAGGACATGTTGTAACCTTATTTTTCTTCATTTCCATTATCTACTCTATAATGAAAACTGCACAGAAATTCTGAGTAATTATTAACTTAGGTCTGTGCTTTGCCAAAATCACATTTTTCTGCTTGCCCCCCCATATTTTGCTTCTGCCTTTAAGGAGAAGAAACTCTTCTTGATTTTTAAAATTTTTTTTAAAGTCTCTTCCATAAAGTCAGGGCTGCCACTTAAAAAGGTCTCTGTGGCTATTATGGGAAAAGCTATTAAAATATCAAGATTATGGCAGCCATAAAGCTGAGGAGAAGGATGAAATTTTGGGATCAGCATTAGCCAAAAACTGGGGGTCATTTATCATTTTTAATAAGAACAGTGTGGGTACAATACACTATTATTTTTATAGGCTTTGCTGAAAGTTACAGAGATTAATCCAATCTTCAGTGATTGCTGTAATTCCTCCCTTATCACCCACTCTATCACTCACAACCTGGACAGGTGGGAACTGATTTTCAGTGGAAACCAGAAGGTTTTCTGTAAATCATGATGCACAAAAATGATGTTTCATTACACATGGCAAAAGAAAAACATGAAATTAAGGCAATTATGAAATCCTCCCTTTCAACTGTCCCAAACAACCCAAACTATGACTGAAACATTAATTAATTTTGAGATATTTAAAAAGGAGAGGTGAGGCTCACCCCATGCTCACCTGGGATTTAAATCCAGATGGAGTGAACACAGCTCTGAGTGTTTGGTTGGCACTTCCCTTGATCATGCACTTCTGTAAAATTATGGCTGCTTTAAATTTTTTTTTCAAAATTCAATTTTTTTTGCAGAATTCACTTCTGTAAAATTGTGGCAATTTTAAATTTTTTTTCAAAATTCAATTATTTTTTATAGAATTCCCTTCTTTAAAATTATGTTTGTTTCAATTTTTTTTTTTCAAAATTCAATTAATCTTTTGCAGAATGAGCTTCTGTAAATTTAGGGCTGTTTTAAAGTTTTTTATTTCAAAATTAAATTATTTTTTCCAGAATGCACTCCTATAAAATTATGGCTGTTTAAATTTTTTTTTTCAAAATTCAATTATTTTTTACAGAGTGCACTTCTTTTAAATCATGTCTGTTTTAAATTCTTTTTCAAACTTCATTTATTTTTTTCCAGGATGGGAAGTGCTGAAGTTTTCCTGCCTGTTTTGCTCCCTGCCATTCCCAGACAGGGCCAAGAGCAGCACTGAAGTTTTTCCTGGAGGGAAGCTGTTCCCTCAACCATTGCAGTGCAGGTGATCATAGGAGGATTCTGCCCTTTGCTTTTAGGTGATTTAGCACTCACAAATCCCTTGGCTCTGGCTGTGTTCCTGTGCCAAACATTCCCACCTGTTGATTTTTTAATATATCCAAATACTATAATATCATTTTGTTGGACAGCCCCCATTCATACCCACTGTTGTTGTATAAACTTCATAGAAAACTGATTTTTGGTGGATAATTTGCAAACTGCTGGGGTTATTTTTGCTCTGATTGCTCCCATTCCTTGGTGTTCAAACTGCTCATAAGTGAAGTTACAGCAAATTTGGGCAAAGCTGAAGCTGAACTGATTATCTGCTGAGTGTCCTGTGAACCTGAGCTGTATTCTCAATTTGCTTATTAAAATCTGCCAACTGCTTGTAGGGGATACTCATCATTCAAATTCCATAATTGCCAATTCCATAATTGCAAAGTTCATAATTGCAAATTTCGCTGTGATTTGATTGAGCAATCAGCACCCATAGCCCCATCACAAAATCCCAATTTTGAATCACAAAATGTGAGCAGGAGAGAAGGCTCCAGTGCCTCCAGCCCCTGGCATAGCACCCTGGGGAAAGGAAAAAGGGAATTATCCAGGAAACACAAACCCCTGGCACAACTCTCTGCAATTCCTGGAGTTTGGACCATTTTTCTCTTTCACAGTTTTATTTTAACGTTAAAGCTACATAAATAATGCACTGCCTCTTTTTTAAATTTTTTTTTTTTTTGGTGGGGTTACAGACACTTCCATTGCCCTGCCTGCACCACTGGATCAATTTTTTATCATCCAGTCTTAAATAATTGCAGAACAATTTAAGGAAATCAGCCTGGACAAAAATATCACCTGGTAATTCTCCCTTTGAGTCTGAGCTCTGCTGCCCAGCTACACCACAGCTCTGGGCCTCCAGTGCAGGTTTTAATAAAAAGAATGATAAATAATGAACAAGATTAATCTGAAGTTAATAAAACACGTTTGGATGAACCCTCAGCTATGCCAAATCTGAGGACACAGTTACTCAGCAGCCAGGCAACACAGAAATGTGCTGTCAGAAGTTTATAAGAACAAGAAAAATGCACAAAATTACCCAATTTTTCTCATTCTCACAGCAGTTTTCAGTGCTGTGCTTGGCTCCCAGCCCCTGGACTGCCCAGCTCTGGGTAATTAAAAGGACAGGAGGTGTTCATTACCTGAAGCCTAATCAATATCCCTGTATCTGCTGCATCTCCAGCCTGTGATGTCAAAGGCAGTGAAATATTTGGGTGCACACAGCTGGCCTGGCTTATCTCTCCCAGGCAGCTGTGAGCACCAACCACGATTGCACTGAGCCAACCTGAACCCAAAGGGAGGGAAATCAACACAAATCTTTATCTGTGCTGAATAGAAAACATCACGAGATGAGGTCCTGCACTGGGAATCTGCTCCAGTGAAATACCAAAATTAGTCCAACAGCATCTGGGTGCACTGACACCCTCCCATTGGCACAGCCTGGCTCAGTGGGGAGAAACCTGATGGGTTTTGTCTGAAAAGCTTTTCAAGCTTGTCTTATAGGCATTTCTAGGCAGTCTTGCCTGGAAGGAAAAGCCACCCACAACACCAAGCTCTGTTTGTCACCCTGATTCCTCCTGGGAACGGGAACCAGGACTGGATTTGATGCCACTCCCAAGCCCTTCTCATTTAATCTGAAGTTTCTGGAGGCAGGCTCACCCCAGCAGGGATCAGCTGGGTGATTCTCTCTCTCTCTCTAAGTTCATTTCAACGAGGAAATTCTGGTAATAGAAAAGGAATAATGGCTTGATAAGGTCCAGAGAGTGGCATCAACATCATTGCAAAGAAACACTCATCTTCACCTGACAGGCAGAGAGAAATCACCCCTGTGCCACATGGAAACAGGAGAGATCAGCCAGAGAAAAGGATGAAAAGGAGCCTGGGTGAAGCTGCTAATTACTTATAAACAATCACCAAAACAGAATAAAACCATGGGAAGCTGGGCATGTGCACAAGGGGTGCCTACACTGAATTGAACTTCTGCTCTGGGTTTGTGCTGTGAGAGATTCAGTCACTGCTGATATTCTCCAGCTTGTGTTACATAAACTGCTCCCCACACCACCTGAAGGAATGACTCACAGATTTAATCCATCACTTGGTTTTCTGGTTAAAGTCACAGAGAGTTAGCCTAAAAATCCTTTTTTGTGTGTGCACTAGCTTCAGAAAAGCTAAAGGTCCCTGGGCTTGTTTTAAAACATATTTCAATGTGACCTAGCTAATCCTCTAATACCAGCTTTCACTACCTTTGATCTGTAGTTGTAAGAGATTAGATCAAACCTCTAAAAAAAAAAATAAAGTTGGTTGCAGAGGAATTTTCTTACTGCAATGAATTAAAATTATGATCCACTCCAAGGCTGAAATATCTGCCCAAACAGCCTGAGAGGGGCATGGCCTGCAGGGCACTTGCCTGTAGCACACAGGAAAAAACCATTCTCCTCATTTATTTGATAGATAATCAGTGTTTAGTGTCATAATAAAGTGATATCTTTGATATCTACCAGCTGAAAACATCATCATGGTTGCACATTTGTTATATTTAAACATCATCATGGTTGCACATTTGTTATATTTAAACATCATCATGGTTGCACATTTGTTATATTTAAACACATCGTGGTTGCATTTTTAGGTGCAACCATGTGCATGAGAGAACAGAAACCGCCCAAACCAATTCTCCCACTGATTTTTCAACAATAAAACATCAGCCCCATAGGAATGGGGGCTCCCACAGCCAGGACTGAACAAAGCAGAATGTGCACCCAGGGGTGTGGAACCCCAAATCTGACACATCACTGCTGTGTTTGTGCCCCTGGGCACATTCTGCAGCCCTGGCTGCCTCTGAGGGCTGTGCAGAGCTGGATGTGGAGGGAAGGGGTTGGCAGAGCCTGGGAGCAGCACTCTGATCTCTAATTTAGCTCATAAAGACATCACAAGATGTTACAGCTCCCAATAAATGCTATTGACTGGGTTCTGTCAGACACATTTCACTCATCTTTAGCCAAACCCTGCCAGCCCTACCCCCTCTCAGTCCCATTTCAATCTTCATTTAGTGCTGACTGCAGCCAAACAGGGAATAAACCACACCACTGGCTCGCAGATGATTTCTTTTTAAAGACGTCACGAGCTGTCACTGATAAATAAAAAATCCATTAACGCCGTGTTCCTCATTATTTCCCTGCTCCCAAGGTCTTTGGTGGAGGGCTGAGCCTCTTCCCTTCCAGTTACACACCCCACATCTCTCCTGTGTCCTTACCACCCACCTGGGGCACAAAAAGGGAATTCTGGGGGTGCTGACTCTGCAGGTGACAAGTGACAGCTGAAAATCTGCCTGTTATTGAGCCAGCCCCTATTTTTGCCCCTAAAAATTCAGCTGCAACGAGGCAGACCCCACTCACCAGCTCAGGTGCTTCAATGAGTGTAAATCTGTGATGAGCTTGGCGTTTGTGCTGTAAGAAATATTTGTATTTTCATAAATCTCTCAATTAAGAGAGCTCTGTGTGTTCCCTGTGCTGTCAGAAATATCAAGCCAAAGCACTCCCAAATTAGAGGAGAATTTATCCTTATCCTTCATCCTCAAGTATGTTGATAAACTTGTGCACAAACTGAATCAGCAGTTTTACAGAAAGGATTATGTCAGATTAATTTTAATCTAATCCATTTCTATCTCCTGAGAAGCTTTTTACTTCTTGCTTTTAATAATTTAAACGGTGACTGTGGCAGAGCATAAAAAATAAATGATGGGAGATGCACTTTAAATGGAAGTTACCATTCTCAATCACTTTTTATTTAAATGAGAGTTTCATATGCCTGATTTTAAGTTTAATGAACCCCATTCTTGCTGAACTGTAATAATCTCCATCACATGGAGCCAGACACAGATGAATTACAGAAACCCAGGGTGTGACTCCCTGTGATGGAAGGAGACACCTGGAGGGAAATTTGGGCTGAATTTTGAGGGAATTTTTGGCAGAAATGGTGCCAGGCTGCTCAGATGCAGCTTTCAGGAGACAAACTGCAGGAATTGGAAGCTTTGGGAAGTTGTTTTCTGGATCTTGGCCTGAGGTCAATCACTCAGAGGCTTTTTGAGCTCAGATGTTCAGTGTGCTGAAAACACTTTGAGGGTGCTGGTGCTTGGGACATGGGAATGTTCCTGCTTTGGGGACATGGGAGTGGCAGTCACTGTTAAAGGGAAAACTGGTGACAGGTTCAGGTATTTCTGCATCCTTTGGTCTCCTCATGGTCTCCTCCATCTCCCACACATCTCCAGCACTTATCCTGCATTCCCTCCTGGAATTTCCTCATCCTCCTGCTGGAATTTCACTGTTCCCATTCCAGGAAAGTCAGCTGTGAGCTGTGCAGCCCCAGCTCATGGGAACTGAACCCTGCTGGGGCATTTTCCTGTTTGTTTGGGAACTGAGCCTCCCCTCTGTCCCTCCATCCATCCTCCAAGCAGAATTATCCATGGAAAACAAGGTTTAACACCTGCCCCACAACCCAGGCAGGTCTGCAGCCCCTCCTGATGCTCCAACACCACAGTCAAATCCATCAAAATCCATCACTGACCATCCCTATTATAAAAATACTATAAAAATATTTCCCTTTTTCTTTGCTTTTGCCAGCCCCAAGGGAGAGTTCACCTGCTCAGATTTTCCCTCCAGCCTCGGGAGTGATCCATGACACGCTGCCCAGCAGCCCTGCAGCCTCCTGACAAATAGCTGAGCCAACTTCCAACCAGCTTAGCAGATTTTTTGCTTCGTTTCCTGGAGAAATGGAACTTTTACAGCCACGGTGCCCACCCATGTGTGCGAGGCTCCTCTCTAAATTAGCTTCTCACTAATTGGAACCAAATCCGACCAAGCAGCAAAGGCTTCCAAAGACATTAAGGCAGCAGAGAAAGAGAAGAAACTATCAATCCTTTAATAAGGAGTAACAGGGGTAGCTCAGCCCTTTGACATCCTGCCTGGCAAGGGGGAACTGGGAACAGAGATTCTGTAAAATTCACATTTCTCACAAGCTCTGGGCATCCCACACTGAAATAAACAGGAAAATAAAGGCTGAGTGTTAAGGTTGCTGTAGTAGAGTGAGGACATTAAATGCTCCAGGATTCTGCCATGCTCCATTTGCTGATCATGGTATAAAAATGCCTGATAATTGCCTTTTTCCTCCTGCACTCTTCTGGTTTTCGCAGGTTTGCTGCCCTTCCTCCTTGCCCTGCATGGTGGGGGCTGTACAAACATGAGACATGATTTGTGGGATGGATTATTTACAGGACAAACCCCCCAAACCATTCATCCCACTAGAGGCCATCAGCCACCCCAACAGCCCAAAGATCCTCACTGTCCCCAGAACATGAAGTGTCCATCATCCCTTTAAAACAATAATAATAAAAGGAGAGAAAAAGTGAGCAGACAAGTGAGCAGGCACTAATGATTCCTGTGCCCAGGAGTGGGTTTAGCAGCACTGGAATCTGTAAAATGCTTTTCTAAGGATTTCTGCAAACCCCTTTGGTGTCCACACTTCACTCCTGCCCGTGCAGCATGAAAGGCTGGGATTGAGATGGGATCAGAATTGCCATCTCCTCTGACAAATGCTAAAATTTAGTTAGTTCTACTTGATTAAGCTGTGCAACAGAACTAAAAGTTTTCCTGGATACCATCAGGGAAAGAAAGGCAGGAGAGAATGAGAAAACCTGAATGCATCCAATCTGTGAAAAGGTGTGGGAATAATTCCCTGTCAACAGCTCAGCTCAGACACAGATGTGTTCCCATCCATGGCTGGGTTTCCATCAGGAGTGATGGCATCAGATAGGAAAGAATTATGGGAACAACTGAGCTTTAATGAATCTCCTCCTCTTCGGGAAAATGGAATTTTCCAAGTGCATTGAGAACATGGGCACCGCAGAGACAGAAAACTGATTTTCCTTGAAATCCTGATATTGTTCACTCAAGGAGACACAGCTGCCCAGGAAGGTCAGAAAGGAGCAGAGGGACAAAGAGTGTGAGGAACTGAGGCTCATAGAGAGGAATTGTTGGGGGATTCAGTTCCAGGGTCAGCAGGAACCTTTGAGGACGTGTCTGCAGGAGAAGACACATCCTACAGAGCACCAGTGAGTTCCCAGCTGAGCACTTTGTTATCTAAAAACGCCATCAGCTGGCTGATTTCTTGCCCAGATTACTGGGCTGGATTGGGAGTGAGAACAGATGTGCTCCAGCTGTGGTGAGTGGGGGAACGAGCAGAGCCCAGAGCAGGACACACCACCGGGGACAGCAGCGAGAACACAGAATTCAAATAACCCAGTAATTGAGAGATCATTTCCAGCAGCCCTGTGTGTGCACTCAGCATTTTCCACAGCACTTGGAGAGCTCCATCTCCACAGGCAGTTCCCACGAGGGCTGCAAGGCAAATGTCATGAGAACATGGTTATAGATCTTTCCAAAGATGAACCACGAGAAACTCACAGGAAGAGGGGCAGAGGAATCCTAAAGACAAGTTCATTTATCTTCCCAGAGAAGGGAGGGGAAGGGTTTCCAGCCCTGTTTGCTCTGCATGAGAAAGGGTGTGCTACCAGCCTGTCAAGTAGATAATCCTTTCCAAGGCTGTATTTTTTTAGCCTCTGGACTCACAACAAAATGCCAGGGATGCTAGAAGGAATTTGAAAACTGTGGTTGTTAAAATATTAACCAACCCTGCCCTGACTATCAAATAAATCTAATAAAAGTGGCAGCTAAATGACTCAGCTCCCACGAAGTTAAATGAAAAGAACTATTTGGCACAAAAGAATATTTTATCTTACAATTTGGGGATAAAGTAAAAAGGACAGTGACCTCCAAATACTTCCCAGGCATATTCCCTTTGGAACACAGCTTAGATTCAGACCCCTGAGAAACACAAGTGAGTGTTTGCTTTGGATTTTGGAGCTTTTTGTTTGTTTGTTTCAATTAAGTTTATCTCAACAAGAAATGGATCTTGCCAAATTTGATTAACAACAGCAAAAAAGCAAACAAGGAAAGGCGTTCCCCCCTGCAGAGCTCCTCAGAAGGAAAACACTTCCACAAAGAGCTTAGCTTGAACACTACTGCACACTTTGAAAAGGTTTATGGCTTCTAAATGCCTTAAAAATGCAACAGAATAAACAGACAAGAAGAAACAA
Source organism: Chlorospingus semifuscus (assembly GCA_035048045.1). Lineage (NCBI taxonomy): Eukaryota > Metazoa > Chordata > Aves > Passeriformes > Passerellidae > Chlorospingus > Chlorospingus semifuscus. Next base: position 1,883,000 of record JAWWMS010000031.1, read on the forward strand.
AGCCATTTTTGGTGATATTTTCCCTGTTTTGGCTCAAAATGCTCCAGATGGTCAAGGAAGGGGATTCTTCCCCTTTGCTCTGCTCTTGTGATAGCTCAGGGGCAGGGTTAGGTGGGATATTGGGATGGAATTGTTCCCTGGGAGGGAGGAATTGTCTCCTGGGAGCACCTGGGACAGTGGGAGGTGTCCTTGCCATGGCTCTGGATGGGCCATTCCCACCCAAACCATTCTGTGAGTCAATGGTTGATCTCACAGGGCTCTGAAAATACAAAGCAGGAGACATCTGACATCCAGATTCTGACTTCTGACATCCAAATTCTAGAATTCATACTAAGACAGGCTGAGGGACCTAAATGAGACTCAACAAAGAAGTCACAGGAACTCTTTGATGACCCTCCAGTGTCCAAACCCATTTCTGTGACTCCATCACTGGCACTGCCCAGTTCATGCTGTGGCCACGATGGGCCCCTGGTGTTCTGCACAAAACCAAAGCCAAATTTGAGCTCCACACAGACTTTTAGGATTTTTGACAGTTTCCTCTTGTCCACTCAAACCCCACCAGCAGCTCATCTGTTGTTACCCAGGCCCCAGTGCCACGTTCCCAGAGCAATATTTACTCTTCAGTGATTTCTTCTGTGGGGTTTCAGGGCAGAATGCTTGACACAAGACCATTGTTGGGCTTTTGATTAAACAAGCTGCAGAAATAACGAGGAAACACCCTTCACAGGCAGGGTAATTATCTCAGAAAAACCCTAACAACCAAGGCAGGCTTCTACCAGTCCAATAGGAACAAATGGAGAAGGCAAAAAAAGAGGAGAGGAAAAGAACTGGAACTTCTAGCAGACAAAGGGGTCATCAGTACAGCAGGACTGGCCTCGGGGGGTGGGAATCCAGTGCTGCAAGCGCGGAGAGCGCGGCAGAAGCAAATGTTTGATTTGCATTCATTCCGCTCTCCAGCCCAGCCGCTTCCCGAGCTGCAGATGAACATTTGTTTTCCAAACCTCCAGCACTCAGCGTGCACTTCATCAGAGGAGGCCATCACATCATTATGCTGCTTAACAGAATGTACCAGCACAAGGCAGTGACCTGACAAACAGCGGCTCCCCGCCGCACGGAGCGCGCGCTCCATCTCCATCGGGGTCTGGGGGGAGCTCACATCCATGGGCCTGAATTTCCAGCTCATTTTCAACCAAAAATTGGGACAGTGCACAGCAATGCCCTGATTGTCCTGTGAGAGCTGTACACACACACAGCCCATTTGTTGGTGCTGAAAGGACGTGTTCATCATTTGGACTCATTTTCGGGATGGATTTCCTGTAACGCTGGAACAGTAGGAAGCTCTTTATTGGGCATCATTAACAAGAAAAAATAAAAAGAAAGCCTCAACAACTAATGTATGTAGGCCAACATAACTTCACTTTTAGCTGACAGCTCCTCAGAAATGGATATTTCCAAGTGGCAAAGTATTAGAGCCACAGATGAAAGGTTAATGGTCTGGATGCTGATCAGTGTCTTTTTAATAAACTCAATTTTTAAGCCCAAGACAACCAGTGACACAATGGCTGACAGAAAATAATTCCCTTCCCATTTACTGTTGTTCTTTTCCCAAATCTCAGCACCTGGCCAGGATGTTTTTTTCAGGCTTCTACTATTCCAGTGAATACCCTCATTAACAAAGCAATGGCAATTCTCAGACTGAATAGTTTTTCTTTTTAATTTTTTTTTTCAGATTTCATTTTCAATGCACATATGAAACTAAGGTTAAAAAAAAAAAAGTGTATTTTTTCCCACCATTAGTCCTATGTTTCAGCAGTGGTCACTAATGCCATCAGGCACTTTTTGCAAAGATGATGAACCTGGGTTCACTGCCCTAATCAGATTCTAAAATAAGTAATTGTATTTTCTCCCCTTATTACCACTCGTGGTTCCAATGAGCTGGGTTGTTTTTCACTTTGGAGCTGAGGAGGTTTTTCCTGTTGCACCACAGCATCAAACCCTGGCAGTGTTACCATCAGCCTAACAGCACATGGTCCAGGGGGCAATTTCCATCCAGCTGATGGGGCCAGACAGACCTCAAAGCAGGATTGCAAATTTCTTTAAAAGGGCCACAGATCTGTGGGAGATGTTGTGCTGTTCTGACAGAGTGAGCAGCCCCTGATGAAGGAGCCAGCTGCAGAGGCTGGTGTGGTCCTGGTGGGGAGGGACACACATGGAGCTTGTCAGGGACACCAAGAATTCCAGCAGGAATTCTCACACTCCCTCTCCAACACATTTCAAACAGAGCAGAGCAACACACATGCTGAGGAAGCCACAAACTGGCACAATTAAAATAAGTTTGTGCTAAACTGAAATTGTTTGGTATTTTCTAAACATTCATACCGCCCTCTTTGAAGCAAACAGCACCCTGTCAGATCTAGACGCATCCTGAGTACCCAAGACACAAAAAATAATGCCAGTAGTGATTGAAAAAGAGAAAATAAAGAAAAGATGATGCGCAAAAGTGGCTCTGCCAGGAAGTTCAACTTTTTAGCAGGTGTCAACTTTTTAGCAGGTGTTTTAGTAGGTGTCTCACACCCAGGCCACAAAATAGAAAGGCTGAGCAAGAAGGCCTTGGTCACACATTCAGGATATGAAGACATTGCTTTAGTTTCCATCTCTGAAGTCTACACTCAGAAGTTTCTCTCTGAAGTTTACACTCAGATCCATAAAGTGCTCTTTCTCTGCATCTGTCCCCCACTGGAGCTTCCCCAGGCATCAGAACCCCCTCAGCCAGCGTGGCCCTGCCACCACCCTGTCCTTGCACGTGACTGCTCCAAACTTCCTGAAAACCCTGAGAATTCCCTTCCCTGAGAAAGGAAACCCCACAGTTCACTGAAACCAAGAGAAGGAGAGCTCCTTACCTCCAGAGTGGGGCGGGGGCCCACAGAGCAGCACCATGCCCTGGCCCTGGCGGACGGACACCGTGCTCCTCGTCCTGGTCTTGAAGTTCTCAAGGTCTGCCAGGAGAGAAAGGACTCGGTTAGAGGCTGATCACCAAAGGAAAATGGTGAAATAAAGCAAATATCAGCGTGGAGGGTGGGCTGGGGGGATCTGGGGGGAATGTGAGGCAGCAGGAGGCTGAGGAGCATCAACAGGGGGGTCAGGAAATGCCTTCCCCAGGCTGGAAAGGAGAAGGTGCTGGTTCACCCACAGAAAGGAGAAAACCCCAGCACCTGTAAGGCTGGGGGAGGTTTGTTGTATGAATTTAGGAGGAATTACTGCCTTGAATGAGCAATTCCATCCCCAGGCAGGCTGCTTCCCTCGCTGCTGCTGCCCTCCCATCCCACGTGTGCAGACCCTTCCCTCTTGCACCAGCTGCACGTGAGGCCACAGAAGTGCTTCAATTAAATTAAATTAAATTCCTCCTTCCACCTCTCTCTTTTTCCTCTCCTCAGGGCCCGTGCACTGCAAAAATACAACTCCTACTGCTCTCCCTGCACACTGAATTCAGCAGTGAAGAGAGGAGGTGACTCAGAGTGCCACCAGGATTGTCACCAGCAGCTGTTTCGTGGGAGCACCACGACATGGAATCACTCTGGCAGCCTCTGATCCTTTACAATTTCCTGCATTTCAATTTTCATTTTTTTCCCCCTTGTTTCCAGTGTAGCTGAGCCTTGGTTTGGCAATTACAAACCTGTTGTCAGTGCAGTTGGGAACCAGAGGAAACACAGAGGTGATAAATATTTATCAGCAGGAGCTGGTAGGAACATCATTATGAGGTTACAAGGATGGAAAACTGAGCCTTGATTTTTATCCTCTCTTAAAAATGTCTTCTGCACACATACTTAAAAACATTTAAATAAATAAAATCCGAAGTTGTCACTGCTTCATTTCCCTTTTTAGGAAAGAAGCCTTTATGGGCCTTTCTCTGTTTCTTTTCTGGCTTAGGACAAAATAAGAACAGGAAAATAAATTATCAATTAGAGAGATATAATTTTCATTCCTAAATTCTATAAAATTTGCAAGTTTTTGGTTTTTTTTTAATTTTTTTTTTTTTACATGAAGCACTGTAGCATTTCTCTGGCCACCTGCCACTGCACAGATTTTGATGTATTTTGACTGCACACAGGCACAAGGCTGGATCCCATCCTCTCTGAGGACAGCTGCAGGAGGAGGAACAGCCTAAAGCCCAAAGAATGCCTGCAGGAATAAATGTGCTGTTTTCCACATCAATATTGACAAGGAAAGGATTGCTACCAGGAAAAGCAGACTCTGCTTGGATGAACATGTAGGAAATGCTGCAAGGATGGTCAAAATCAGCAAATAAAGCAGAATATTCATCACCCTTCCTTGAACTGCTTTGGGAGCCAGCCCTGCAAAGCCTCATGCAAGCAAATCTGCCTCTGAGTAAAATAACAAGATTAAGATAATTATAAGAAAGGCTAATGCCTCATCAAGGCCATCAGGCTGATTGTGCTTTCTGAAGACCATAGATTTGTTTTTACAACACCTAAATTGGAATGAACAATGATATAATGAAGATTTTATTAGTGAGGAGCTTCATTTAGGATCCACCTTGCATCTCTGAGCTGCAGAGAGGATGGCTCAGCCTCGTGGTGGCAACCATCGAGTTCCACCTCACTTTGTCCCCAAACCTACAAACCTGGGTAACAGAGGAGGATTTTTGCTCTTATTTGCCCATAAAACCAACTTCATGGTGACAACACCATTGAGTCCATCAACTTCATGGTGACAACACCATCCAGTTCTATCTCACTGTGTCCCCAAACCTAAAAACCCTGGGTAACAGAGGAGGATTTCTGTTCTTATTTGCCCATAAAAACCCCAAACCCAACAGAGAAACCCACCAGATTAAAAGGAAAAACTGAGATACTAACACTTGCAATCCAGGAGATCAATGCGCTGCCAACAATTCTCACAATACCAACCAAGGGCTCCGGTGAGCACAGAAAAATATTGTGTGAGCTCCAGTCACCCCAGCATTAGAGAAGGATTAGTAATTAGCAATTAGTAATGATTTAAGGAGGAGAATACAACAGGGGGTGTAAGGGGAATACAGACAGGTTATTGTGAGTAACAGCTACTCACATCTCATTTAATGAATGACTTGAGGTGCCTTTAAACACTTTCTGGACAGTATCAATTCTAAATCAAGCTGAACAGGCCCACAGAAGCAGAAAGCTGCATGTATTATTTAATTTCAGCTGGATGTGTTCAAAAGCAGCTGCATGACTTTGGGAAAGTCACTTTGGCTCTCGGTGACAAAGTTTGCACATCTCTGAGGACAAGTCCTTCAGCTGTGTCCCTCAGAAGAGGTTAATTAGCTAATATTTGCACAGAGCCCTGACATCTGCCTCTGCAACGCACTGGAGTGCAATGCACACACCAACACCCAGCCTTGATGGGGCTTTGCTGCCATAATGAGGTTTTTCTGTGAAACTCTGCCTTAATGTTCAGTGCCACGACTTGGGCAGTGATGCCACAGAACCCCAAAAATGCTCCCAAGCCCAGCAGGAGCCCGCAGCAGCTGTCAGCCCACCAGCTCCTCCCTTTGGGCAGGGTGTCATTGTGCGGAATGAGCTGTTGTGGGGTTTAATAAAAGCTGAAGCAACCTGAAATGATCCACAGCCCCTCAAGGCCGGGTAGTTTGTCTCAGTAAATGGCATTTGGAAACTTTAATCAAACCCATATGGCTTTGCACAGCAACAATTACCCAAGTTGTCCAGAGTAATGAAAGATTTCCCCAAATTTTGCCTACAAAAATCAGTCTTTATAGCAAAGAAGATTCAATTATAAGCAAAACAAAAGGAACTGCAGCCTTTTCTCCTTTTTTAGGACCTACTTGGATTTGAGCTTTATAAAATGTGGTCATTCTTTTTCTAAGTGACTCCTAGGCAAGCAAAGTTTTAAAGAAATATATTTGAAGAAATATTCCCCAGATGGCATCGAAGGATGGGCAAACAAACAAGGTCACATCAGCTCCTGCTGATGGGGTCAGTGTAAAATTTGGTCTCAGATTTCTGAATTTACATCCCTGATCATTTCCACCTCCACTGATTGTCCCAGTGGTGAGAATTCCACCCCATCAGATCAGCTACAGAGCCCTCTCAGTTCCCATGGCTGGCTGCAACAACATCAGAAATGATGGGAATAACAGAAATAATGGGAATAACAGAAATGATGGAAATAACAGAAATAATGGGAGTAACAGAAATAATGGAAATAACAGAAATGATGGGAATAGCAGAAAGAATGGGAATGACAGAAATGATGGGAATAGCAGGAATAATGGGAATAACAGGAATTATGGGAATGACAGAAATAATGGCAATAACAGAAATAATGGCAATAACAGAAATTATGGGAATAACAGGAATGATGGGAATAACAGGAATATTGGGAATAACAGAAATAATGGGAATGGCAGAAATATGAGAATAACAGAAATAATAGGAATAACAGAAATAATGGGAATGGCATAAATAATGGGAATAACAGAAATGATGGAAATAACAAAGAATGGGAATAACAGAAATGATGGGAATAACAGGAATTATTGAAATAGCAGAAAGAATGGGAATAACAGAAAGAATGGGAATAACAGAAATTATAATAGCCTAAATAATGGGAATAACAACTCTAATGGGAATAACAGAAATAATGGGAATGACAGAAAGAATGGGAATAACAGAATTCCTGAACTCAGCACGCCCCAGGACCCCAACTGCAACACCACGAGTTCCCTGAGGAGCCTGCCAGTCTCAGGGCACGGGGGATGTGACAGAGATCCCTATTTTTTGTGAAAGCTGAGCTCTGTTTTGCTGCCTTTGTTTGCCCCAGGAGCCTTTCCACGCTTTGCTTTGATTTTTTCCACACGTGCCTATTTTTAGAACACAAAATGCTTCGTAATTACGCCAGTGCTGCAATTAGGAGAGACCCCTCTGTGCAAGAGCTATTAAAAACCACCCAAAAAATATTACAGAAAATGAGATGAAGAGTCAATGATGCAAATTGGTGGTGGCAGGTGTCTGCATGTCCTTTGGAAAGCCAATTTCTGTGAGTGTATCATGTGGGAGGCAGCTCTGCTGGGCAGAGCCTTGAGTGACACGCTGTCAAAAACTCACCATTAGTGAGCCCTTTGTCATTGCAGTTCAGGGGTTTTTTCCTAATGATTAGAAAAGCAGTGTCAGTGCTATTTTCACCTATTATTACTGTTTAACTGGTATGAAAGGATTTCTGCTTTTGCTCTGTTCCAACAGAAATGTACACACATCAATCACTGCTTCATACATCAGTGGGTTTTAATTGCCAAAGAAAAGCAGGGCTAATAGGCTTAGAAAAATAAAAATGTTAGTGGGTTTTACTTCAAAGTTTTGGTCTAGGGAGTTTTATAAAGCAAATTTGATCACACATCGTTGATATCACTCAGTTGATGTGAACAGCAAGGAGCCCCCAGAGCAGAGGAGCTGCAGCCCTGGGGATCATTATTCCTACAAAATGAGATATCCAATGCACCTGGGCAGGGAGAACACAGAGTCTGTGCCCAGGGAGGGAGGAGGGTGGGTGATACCCACACATCTCTGCATCCAACTGGGAATTACTGGGATTCAGTGCCATTCCCACTGTACTAAAAATAAAGCTTGGGTTAAGGAACTCCTAGTTCACTTAGATGAGCAACAAATCCTTGGATCAGCACTTCAGGAGTTCTTTCAGCCTGTCTGTATTTTATGGGGGTTGGTATTTCACCCTTGAGACTTGGCTGTACTTTGAGCACAGGAAAATAGAATGGTTAAAAATGATTGATAATTTAGGAACTGGTAAATTAGAAAGCTGACACACACTCATTGGCAATTTTGAGTATTCTGGAGTGGACAAAACAACACCTTTACTAATATGAAATGAACTTTAAAGCACCCACACAATAGGAAATAATGATATAGGTAAGGAGTGATTACCTTTCTTACATGTGAAATGCCCAGTCCCCTTGGGTACCCAGCCACAGCCAAGACACCCAGAGCCAATTTTTAAGCAGGACTTAAAGAGATTTGCAGATCATAATGGGCTTTGCCTTCTCAAACCCCTTCTATAATTTTAAATAATCCCAGGAATCTAAAATTTAGGGTGATGTTTAAGGTCATATCCAGGAATAATTGAAGATTATTCCTTTTATTAAAGAGCACGTGTTCCCTCAAGCCAAGGGAATCTGATTAGGCTGGCAGTGACATCTTCAACACAAAAACTGATGGGAGGATTGGTCAAATCCCCCTGGTTCAGATTGAGCAAAGAACCTCCATCCAGATATCCTCAGGGACATTTGGGTGCCCTTTCCTGAATTATTCTCATCCTGTTTGCACAACTCTCCACGTGCAAGAGATCCCAGGTTCATGTCCTGGACAAAACTCACAGCCAGGTGGGCAGGGGGGCATTGGTAACATCATCCCACTCCACTGGCTGCAAACTGTGGGAATTTAAAATACTTAAGAAAAAATTAAAAATAAAAACCTATACATATAAATGGAGGGGGAAAGGAAAGAGGAAAGGGAAAAGGAAAAAGGAAAGGGAAAAGGAAAGGAAAAAGGAAAAAGGAAAGAGGAAAGGAAAAAGGAAGGAAAGGAAGGAAAGGAAGAAGGAAGGAAAGGAAACAGGAAAAAGGAAGGAAAGGAAACAGCAAAAAGGAAAAAGAAAAAGGAAAAAGGAAAAAGGAAAAAGGAAAAAGGAAAAAGGAAAAGGAAAAAGGAAGGAAACAGGAAAAAGGAAAAAGGAAGGAAAGGAAAAAGGAAAAGGAAAAAAAAGGAAAAAGGAAAAAGGAAAAAGGGAGGAAAG
>JAWWMS010000031.1:1902763-1915124 GCA_035048045.1 Chlorospingus semifuscus
TTTTTCCTCCTGAGAAGCTGAGAGGCCTCAGGAACAAAACGCAAACAATGGTTATCTGCTGCTGTGGAATGCAACAGGTGCATCTGGGATTGGTCTCATGTGGATGTTTCTAATTAATGGCCAATCACAGTCAGCTGGCTTGGACACAGGGCCCGAGCCACAAACCTTTGTTATCATTCTTTGCTATTCTATTCTTAGCCAGACTTCTGATGAAACCTTTTCTTCTATTCCTTCAGTATAGTTTTAATATAATATATATCATAAAATAATAAATCAGCCTTCTGAAGCATGGAGTCAGATCCTCGTATCCTCCCTCATCCTTGGACCCCTGTGAACACCATCACACCTGATCACAGAAAGGCTCCAAGAACAGTCAAACACTGAACAAACCCAATGGTTGGTCGGGGGTTCCCCTTCACTTCACAGCTCAGCTTCACTTTCTTCTCCTCCGAGTCCAAGGGGAAGATGAGGCTGTCGGGCTCCTGGAGGAACACTGGCCCGTGCAGGGTGTTGTCATCTGCAGGGACAGGGAAAGGGGACAGGTCACACAGGGAATCTCCATGTTCCAGGCTTGAAATACAAAACAGAGCTTCAGCAGCAAGAGGCTGTGTGCCATTCACCTTGGAAGAGATCTGGTGTCACTCCATTTAGTTGATAAGGGCAGATTTTATTTTCCCACTGAACCTCACACGGAGTAATGAAAATGTCCTGCACTGAACAGAGCACAGAATGGAACCTCACCCAAAGATCAAACAATGGCAACAGGCACTGCTGTCACAGCAGAGCTGAATTCAAATCCCAGTGCCCCTGGCATTGCCCCACACCTCCCAGGAATGGGCTCCCAGCCTGACAAGGACATCCCACACTCCTGCCCTTCAGAGCATTAAAAACTCACACTGGATACAGGTAGGAGAGGGAAAATATTTGGGCAAAACAAGCTGACACGACCTTCCAGGAGCTCAGGAGTCATTTCCCAGCACTCTGAGGTTGGTGATTACTGACGGGAGCCTCCCTTGAGCTGACTTTCCTCCTTCACTTTATAAATACACTCTGAGTTTTTGAGCTGCTAAGTCCTCCCTTTCTCCTTTCCTCTCTCCTCAAGCACTTCACCTTATCAATTTATCCTCTCTCAGAGCTGGGAGCTGCTCACAGCCCCATCCCTGAGGTGCAGCCCTTCCCTGCCCACCGCTCTGCAGAATTTCAGGGAATTCACTGACACTGCTCCAAACACCCACAGAAAGCTCTGACTCAACTCCCCGCTCTCCATCCTGTTTGTATCAGCTTTATCTCCACAGTGGCTGTTCAGAACACAAAAGAATCCAACTTTTCCTGCCTGAAAAGATCAGCCATCCTGATTTCACTGAGACTTTTCCTCTCATCAGTGTCAATGTCTGGCTGCTCCTCCAAGTTCAGAGCAAGCGAGGACACGCTGGAAGTGCTCACAGTCAGAAAGGGACTGGAAGGAACCTTGATTTAACATTTTTAAATCATTTCCCAATCTTTTGCTGCCCTGCAGACTCTGTTCTTTCAGTGTGCAGGGACTTGCAGGGATGTGAGCACAGAATTCACTTCAGTCAGGCTGCTGGAAGCCCACCCAGATGGGGATACAGGAAATTTGCGGGTATGGGAGGTCAGGGGAAAATGAATAAATAACATTTAGAGATTATGGGATGTACAAAAAATATAGAGGAATAAAAAGAGTGAACAGAAGATGATGGATCTTCCAGATGGAAGGAAGGTGAGAATGAATGGGAATAACCCTGACATTGCCTGACCCTGGGAAATCAGCTGGATTGACCAAGGACAGAACAACAGCCCTTCACTCAGGGAGAGCAAATTCATCTCCACAGTATTTCACAGAGACTCTGCCAGGAAGATTAGAAAGGAATCACCTCTTCCCCTGTCTCCTCCCACAAGCACAGTCACAGGCCTTGTATTTATCTTCATTTTTAATTATATGCTAACGATACCTGACTGAAACTTATCTATTATTCAAAACACATTTCACATCATCTCTAGCTTTAAATTACACCTGTGTGCAACTCGTGCTGCTGGTGGGAAAAGATAATAACAGCCACAAAGCATAAGGGACTGGATTACGGCATCCAGACTTGTTCCTGAGACCCTGCACTCCCTGAGCAGCCTCACTCACCCTAAGAAAGAATATTATAGCCTGGCCCATAAGGATTATAGCTCTGAGAACTGTATGATGGCTTTGAAAGCAAGAGGTTTAAAATATATCTGAATGTATCCAGTTTTCTCAGTGGAAAATGCACAAGTGCTCAGGTCCTGTGTAAGAGATGCCTCAAATCCCAGGAGCTCAGAGTCTGATGGTGGCATGAGCCAGAGCATCCCAGATAATCCAGTTAGGGACTGCTGACTCAGGGATGTGCTGGACTGCCTCTGTCACCTGCCTCACACCCCTCTCTGCGCTGTCACCTGCTGTTATTTCAATTAGAGAATGTCAATTTATATCACATCACACCCAAGGTCTGACTTTGGTCCTCCCCCCATCCCAGGAAAACACAGCCTGCATTAAAAGTGAACGGTTCAGCTGCTTGAGGTGGGAAACAGGAACAAACCTGAGGGTCCAAAAGTGTCCCCACACCTGCAGGACATCACCTGGCTGCAGGAGCAGAGGTGAACTGGCAGCATCCTGCTCTTCAAGGGTTAATGAACTGAACCACCCCATCCTGTCTGTGCCATTAATTACTGAGCAATTAACAACTTAAAAAACACAGACTCAAGACAGAGAACTAAAGGTAGAAATAGTCACAAACAGGTGAAAACGCTGATTTGTCCACTGAATAACTCAATTTACCCAAGCTCAGGTGGAAGCTCATGAAAGATCAAATTAAAACATTTCCAAATATTCCACCTGCTGCTGACACCGTTCAACATTCAGCTTTTATATGGCAAAAAAAAATGCCTGCCCCTCCTGTTGGGCAGCAAAAGGAAAAACCCTGGTGTGATTTTCAACAGAGGGAGAAGCTCTGAGAGCAGCTGCAGCCTGCCAGGGGAGCAGAGGAGCAGGAAAAACCTCACAACACCGGCTCGATAAAATTATTTTGAGTGCCTTTCTTCTTCCTCTTATTGCTGCCTGTGTATAACCAAGATAAGCAAGTCCAAACTATTTAATCTTCAGCCTGTGGAGCTGCTTTGCTGCAGCCTTAATGTGTGATTGAAATCTCTGCAGCCCAGATCCCACCACTGGCTGATAAGGGCTGAGCCACAGAACCTGCCACAGGAGGAGGATTTGCCTCACAGAGCACTAAAGAGTCACTAATAAATAAAACAAGCTGCCATCTAGATTCTTGCAGACAGGAAACTACAAGTGCCTGCCCCAGAAAAAGCCCATTTTGGACTAAGTTGTGTTGCTCAGATGTTCATTGTCAGCAGAGCCAAAGGCTTTTGCTCCACTGAAGTGTTTGCTTTTGCGGGAGCAAAGTTTTGCTGTTTGGACAGCTCTGAAATGCAAATTCTACACTTTTTTAATAAATTCAAAGTGGTAACTTTCTTTCTGTCGCAGCAATGTCCAGGGACTTGCACTCCACCACTGATAACACATTTCTGGCTTATCAGTGGTGAGCACTGCGAGCAGCTCAATCCACAGAAAGCACCGAGGCCAGCAGGAGCCTCTTTGCTGTGCTCAGAGGCTTTTTCCCTCACCCTTCGCATCAGATTGTGTCTAACAGACTCTATTTTGGTCATTTCATCAAGAAAGAACAAGAAGCAGTGCATATCTGTGTGCACACACCTGAAAATGCTCAGGTATTTTGGTCCACTTCCCTTTACACCATTCAACCGCTGCTGCCACTCCTCACACATTTCCCACTGCCCCAGGACAATAAAATAAATAACTTTCCCAGCCAAACTAACTGGTGGGACACTCCCAGGAGCAGATTTTATTTTTCTGAGTTACATTTCTTAAATGAGTTAACCCAGAACGAACATGAGCCGCCCTCAGCTTAAGACAACCTGCAAACAAGATTGGCTTCCAAAAAAGCATTTTTCCCCCTCCTTGTCAGATAAAACAAATGTACTCCTGCCCTGGGTCTGCCTCCTCTGACAGAAGTGTGTTTCTTTCACTCAGAGGCAGGATCTAGGAAATTTCAGTGGCTTTGACAATAAAAGAAGCATTTTAACCACAGAAGGAGGTGTGTGTCCATATGGTGCTGGATGGAAAGTGAGAGATCATTTCAAAGAACATTCTGCTCAATATATATTTTTTCCCCTGGTGAATTACAAAACCTATTTTAAAAAAAAAGCCAGATTAATTGGAATAGATTCCAAATGAAGGGTGTATTTGCTGTGTCCCTGCAGTACCCCAAAGCTGAGAGCCAGCACGTGCAGTTGGAGGCTGAATGCTGTCAGCTTCCCCTGCTTTTGAGGAATTGAAACGTGAGCAATGTCAGCTGAGGTTAATTCACACCAAACAGGTGGAACCATTGCTATTCTCTCTGAACATTAAGCCTGGTGACAGATCCTGGTACCTAAATAGAACTGCTTTAATTTCCATTGAAAGTTATGGGCCAATTTGAGAGAAAGTTTAATTGAATATTCCACACCGTAGGGAAAGATAATAACTAAACTGAACAGAGAATTCTTGGAGTATATCCAGGGTAAATGAGAGAAATGCTTTCCTTGTTTGCTGCTGAGGGAATTGCTCCCTGCTCTGTGTGCTGGGCTGTTTGCACACACTGCTACAAGCTGGTATTTCTTTGAGACAAAGCTGCACCTTGGGAAGAGCAGCTCTCCAGAGAGGTGGGGAGCGGAATGGATGGGACAGCTCAAGGGCACGGCTGATTGCCACAGCAGCCTGCTCTCCAAGGTGAGCACTGCACTCCATCCTCCTGAGCAGCAAAGGGCTCCACTGGATGGCTCTCTCCTTCCTTTTTACCCATCACTCCTGTTAACAGCAACTGCACTTGGCTTTGGAATTCAAACAGAGAATATTTCACACCACACAGAACTGCTGCGACTTATTCTGGAGACTGCTCAATGAACAAGACCCACTAAAGGTGCTTCCTGTTCAAAGAAAAAAAAAGGATGAACCCCAGATATTTTAAAAGTGAATGAAGTGAAGTTTTCCACTTGCAGCTCTGCATCTTTGGGGACAGCCCCTTGACACAAGACTGGGCTTCTTTTGTGGCACCTACAGGTGTCCAACAGACAAATGTGGATATTCACATGTGGATCTCCTACACACAAATGTGGATATTTGTATATGGATATCCTACACATAAGTGTGGATATTTGTATATGGATATCCTACACACAAGTGTGGATATTCACCTGTGGATATCCTACACACAAATGTGGATATTCACATGTGGATATCCTACACACAAATGCGGATATTCACATGTGGAAATCACACACACAAATGTGGATATTTGTATATGGATATCCTACACACAAGTGTGGATATTCACCTGTGGATATCCTACACACAAATATGGATATTCACATGTGGAAATCACACACACAAATGTGGATATTCATATGTGGATACCGTAAACACAAATGTGGATATTTGTATGTGGATATCCTACACACAAATATGGATATTCCCTGTGCCTCCTCCCCTAGCTCCAGACTGCTGGGAGAGGCCATTCCCACCACACCACAAGGGGACCTGTCCTCCAACAAAACCCTCATTTACCAGGATGAAATTTGAGTTCTCTTAGCATGTCAACAACCTGATTAAAATCACACATGTCCCCTTCAGTGTCCCACAAAAGCACATTGCTCAATACTGCAGAAAATCACAAATTTCTTCACCACACAGCCTCTTCCCTGAATCACCACAGCCAAGAGCAGGAAAATAAACACAGGAAGTCACAGTGCCCTGCTGAGGACAATATCAGCCCATGACAGAGCTGTGAGTATAAAACAATAGCAAAAATCAGATTAATGCAGTGCTAATGGTGCTACCACCAGTGCTGGACATTCTTGGATAGAACTACTTGGGAATAGAAATGTTTCCCAGGCCTGTGCTAATTATCTATTGATTTATTAGTAAAATCTAAGGTGCTGATATAATTGCAGTCTGCCAAGAACACACATCATTCTTGTAAAACTTTCAGCTGTCTTGAGTATGACAGGGACTGTGAAGTGGATATATTAAAAAGCAGAAGTAGTTGGTTACATGTACATATTTTAAAGCCACATATTTCCTTTCCACAACACCTCCCTGGACTTGGATGGATTTGAATCTCTGCTGTAATCAGGAAGGTGTGTAAAAGCCAGGTTAACAAATGCCATCCTCCCCACCCCAGCAGCAGACAGGCAGAGTTATACAGTGAAAAAAAAAACCTCTTTCCTTTAAATCCCCAAGCCTTAGAAAAGACAAGTCCCTGGGGCAATAACCTATAATCTCTGTCTCATCTATTGCTGCAAAAACAAAGACAACTCTGGCAATGTGTCTGGGCTCTGCCTTGATTGAGGAGCCAAACCCTGCAGAAAGCTTCAAGGTGAAAGGAGCTCTCTGTGCTTGGCTTCAAGGTGAAGCCTCTTTTCTCCCTCCTGCTTTAAGTACATCAGCCTCTGTCAGAGGAGAGCTGATCCCTGCCAGCTTTTCGTCCAGCTATTTACAGAGCAGCTCAGGCCATGGATTCACCTCTCAAATATTTGTGAATAAGCAGATGGAATTACCAGGGCCTCAGGTGGGTTCACCAGACAGGGAATTCACCCAATATTCTGAATTCTGAATATTCACGCAATATTCACCCAATATTTTCTGGGTTCCCCAGATGGAGGAGGAATTGAGAATCCAAGCCCTTCCTTGCCAGGCACTGCACACCCCAGTGCTGACCCTGGACAGGAAAACCTCCCTCATTTTTCACTGCTGCTAAAGCAAGAAAATGTCTAACAATCCTGTAAACATGATCCAGGGCTGTAATCTCCAGGTGCTTCTGTGCCATAAATGGATTTAAGGCATTTGAAGTCTGCTGTTGGGCACTGGGCTGGCAGCTCAGCTGCTCTCACTCCTGTAACTCTGTTGGAGTGGCTGGAATTGCTCCAATTCAGGGCACATTTGAGGAGTTGCCCTTCAATTTTTTTCATTGTTGTTTTTCAAAATGTTTCTGCAACCCTCAGCAGAGCAGGAACAAAAGCCAGTCCCAGTATCAGTGGGAAATTAGAGAACAGAGGGTTCCTGTTGTGGCTCTGGAAGCTGGCACACACCAGCATTGGCCACCCCACCATGGGCACTCCCCAGCCCTAAAATCACCATTTATCCCCATTTTTCTGGTCATTTATCCCCATTTATCCCCATTTTTCTGGTCATTTATCCCCATTTTTCCGCTGGGTCATCCCTGCAGAGCAACCAGACCCTCCATGCAAACACAGACACACAAACCCAGCCTTAAAATTAACATCAAAATGCCAAACTGAGGCAGGTTTAAATCAAGTTCTCAGAGTTCAATGAGCAAAGCATCAAAGGAGCAGCCAGGAGCGCAGGTTGAACAGTCTGCCCACAGACAACATGCATTCCTTTAATTTCTTTAAATGTTATGAACTTCCAAGCAACACAGCAGGGAAAAGGTATCAGTAATAGCTGTCAAAACCCTGACTTATGACTTCTGACACTGCAATTTAGCACTCCCCAAGCCTGCTCAGAGGGATGGCTTTTGCCAGCAGAGCCTTTCTTCCCCCAGGTATCACACGAGCAGGTGAAGCTTTCACACCCTCCTGGTTCACCTCTAAAGAGCAGCACCATGGGGATGCCCCAGAGACAGAATTCACCTCCAGGGAATGGTTGGGTCCATTTCAAACTGCTCTGCTCAGCTCAGATTTGGGATGAGAAGCTCCTTTTTGTGGTGTTTCAATACCAGGAGGAAGCCGCTTCTGGAAAAAGAGTCTTGAATGAAATACAAAGAAATGGCCTTAAGTTGTGCCAGGGCAGGTTTGGATGGGATATTTGGGAAAATATCTTCACTGAAAGGGTGGTCAGGCACTGGAAGAGGGTCTGCAGGGGAGGCACCATCCCTGGAGGGTTCAGGAGGGTGAATGTGACATTTGGGGACAGGGCTGGAGGTGGGTTTGGCAGTGCTGGACTCGATGCTCTCTGAGGGCTTTTCCAGCCTCAGCAATTCCATGATTCTGTGAGATCCACGAGCCTCAGTTTCCCAACAGAGCCTTTCCCAAGAGTAAAATTTAATTTTTCTTTACTTTTCTTTCCCAAGGGTAAAATTTAATTTTTCTTTACTTTTCTTTACTTAATTTTTCTTTACTTATGAAGACTTTGGTTCCTCACCTAGAGAGCACTGAGATGCAACTTTATACAAAATGCAAATTCAATATTGATGAGGAGAGCAAGGCAAGAGCTAAATTGAAGGAGATCACATGGATTCCCTTAATCTGATCAAGGCCTATTACTTTATCATTAAAACCCAATTTTATTTCATTGTTCACTAAGAAATTATGGTTTACTGTGTTGATAGGATCAACATGAAATGAAATGAAATGAAGTGAAATAAATCACTCACTCTGCAAAGTGCATTTATGCCAAGCCAATATAATGCTGGAGCCTTATGGAAGTCACAGATCAGAACTGTGGTGCAAACTAAATGTTACTCTTGTATAAAAAGTCCAAAATATCAGAAAGATGCCAAAATAGGAGCTGACTTGCATTATTCATTTTGGGAGTAATGGGAGACCAGAAAAGTTGTAGTGGTTTGTTTTTCTCTTTTGGTAAATGACAAGTCAGAAGTTAAAAGCAAGAAAATTAACTAAAATCATGTAATTTCTTTCTAGAGCAGAGAAGGCTTAATGGATAATCGAAATAATGTGCACTGCTTCAGCAATTTTTTCATTACAATTGCAAAAAAAAAAAATAAGGCTGTGTTTTGAAAATTAAGGATTATACTGGATTGAGAACACACTATGAAAAATCTATTTTTTTTTTCAGAAGCCTCAAAGACAAATAAGAATTTCTGTAAGCAGCCTTTTATCTGGGACAGAGAGCTTGGGCTTTAACTTCTCTGCAGCAAGCAGAGCAGCACACTCCATAAGGAGAAAAGTGCAGGCACAGTAATTAACCAGGGAAAAACTCTTTATGGATCACTGCTGCCTGGGCAGGGCCTTGCTCTGTGAGCAGCAAGAATTCAAAGCCACAGAGTTCCTCCTGAGCCATTTGCTGCTCAAGGCATCACTTCTGAGAGAGTTTCAGCACCCTCAGCACTGCGGCTGCAGGGAGGTTTGTAAGAGCACTGAGGAAGGGGCCAAAAGCAGCTCCAAGACATGAAAACAAATATAAAGGCATTAAAATAAACAGAAAGATATGAAAATAAACAGAAAGATATGAAAACAAACTTAGAGAAAGAGATGAAAACAATCATACAGTAAGATGAAAACAAAGACATGAAAACAAACACAGAGGAGATGAAAACAAACATAGAGAGAGATGAACACAATCATACAGAAAGACATGAAAACAAACAGAAACACATGAAAACAAGTATAAAGGCATGAAAACAAACATACAGAAAGATATGAAAAATATAAAGACATGAAAATAAAGAAAGACATGAAAAGAAACACATAAAGACATGGAAACATACATAAAGATATGGAAACAAACAAAATTATGAAAACAAACATAAAGACATAAAACATACAGAAAGACATGAAAATGAACATAAAGACATGAAACAAAGTCATACAAACACATATAAAGATACGAAAAGAAACATACATGAAGACATGAAAACAAACACATAAAACATGGAAGCAAACATGAAGACATGAAAAAAACCATAAATACATGAAGACAAATATACATAAAGACAAGAAAACAACTATAAAGGCACGAAAACATACATAAAATCATAAAAACAAACACAAATGCATGAGAACAACTTTCTTAAAAACTGTCTTTTTAAAATGCAAGAGATGGAGATGATAACATGCAATTAACACATGAGAGAAGAGACAGCAAAATTAGTGCTGATCTTTCTGCTGGTGCATTTTAGGAGCTGTCTGGCCCAGAAGGAAGTGCCCAGCCAGGTGAGGGTGCTTTCTTTCAGGGGGGGTTGACACAGATGTGGTTTCATGGCTCAAGCACATTCGTTACCCTCAGACCTTAATAGAACACACACATCCTTCATTCTTCACTCATAATCTGTCTCATACAGCAAAAAAAAAAAAAAAAAATCTTTATAATTGTTGGAAATGCAGACATCACTTGAACCTGGTTCATTCTGCAGCAGTGTAAGGAACATCCTTCCTGCTTTGTTGTGGGGTTTGGGTGGGAATGGACCTTAAACCCACCCAGAATGGACCTTAAACCCACCAGAATGGACCTTAAACCCACCCAGTGCCACCCCTGACATGGCAGGGACACCTCCCACTGTCCCAGGCTGCTCCAAGCCCCAATGTCCAACCTGGCCTTGGGCACTGCCAGGGATGGGGAACCCTAAAATCCTGTTAAAATCCTGAGTTAAAGCCAATTTTCTGTCACCTCAGCAATCTTCTGTCTGTCTGTCCAATTAACATCCTCTAATTAAGGATTATTTTCTCTGTATTAAGACAACCACCAATTAACCACTACATCCTCCAACAAATCTACTTAAACACTTGTGAGCTGTTCTTGGTTTTTGCTATGATTTGAACTCCTTTTTGAACTTCTCTGTGAACTTTCCCTTGACTCTTTACTCAGCACAAACAGCTTCTCCCAAGTAAGCAAAATCCTGCTGGGCTTCTGCTGCAGCAGCATTGCTTTGTTTACCTCTAGAAGAGAATTAAAAGCATTTTCCCAGTAAAGAACAAATGTTTACAGTGCAGAGAGCGCCGTGCCCGTGTTTGCACTGCGCAGTAACGCTGGCAATGCATCCCTTAAATATTTCTCTAATCCCATGGATGATTTTTCATCTTGCTGGGCTTAGTCAATGAGCACACAGCAAGCTCCTGCTTAAACAAAGTGAGTTTTCCCTCCTGAAGGAGCTCTGAGCACACGACCCACAGCCCTTAATGGGCACATTCCCTGTATCCCATACAGGGACCAGCAGTTTGCCTGGAAAAACTCATTTTCCCCCCAGAGCCCCCCTGCAGCTCCCACCTCCTCTCCTACAGCTGCTCCAGCCTCCAATTCACAAAAGCAGAACCTCTTTAGAACCAAAATAAATACTAATCTTCAATTCAATGTACCCTGACAGCAAATAAGTTTGCTGTGCTTACTTCAGCATGAATAAAAAGCCCGCAAGGAGACTCCTACATAAGAGTATATTTACAAGTTCCATTACCCACTGGAGGGATTGATGTAATAAACCCATAATAAAAAGCCTCGTGTTATGGATTTCTCTAATGTTTCTTATCAAACAGCCTGTATTATCTGGGCTTGTGTATTCAATTTAAAATAGGTTTGCAATAAGTGCCTGAGAGCTGGAGGTCATTTTCCCCCAGTTTTCTGACACGCTGGGACGTGCAGTGTCTTTTCCTGCCCTGGGAAGCTAAAAGCAGTTTGGAGCTCGGTGCAGAGCAGTTTACAAAGCAGGCAGAGGATGAATCTGAGGGAAAAAGATTGGGAATGCATTACCTGAACACCTATTCCCTCCTCAAACCACAGAGAGCTCCTCGGGGCACAGGACACAGCACAGTTTATTTTTCTGACTCAACAGAAGAGCGCAGTTGTTCCTCAGGAGATAAAAACCATCCACAGAAATTGTTTTGTCACCAATTGTCAGCTCATTTGTGTTTCATCCTGGCTGGCAGCAACACAGCCCAGGTGTTCTTGGGGACCTGCACGGGATCTGCTGCAGTCACTTCAGCTTTTAGGTAAAAATAGCCCAAAATTGGGACAACAGCTGCCCTGGTTGCAGGTAGAAGCAATAGCTTCCTATTTATTTCACCTATTTATTTCTTCCCTGGCACCGGATTTAGCTAATAACCATTAGTTGCTAATTAGGATTCAAAGCAATTTTCCTTAGGACCTATTTCAAATCATTGCAACACAATTATGCAATGCATTTTCCTCGTTTATTAAATCTCTTAAAGACATTGCTGTTTTAATTTTCAGTTCTTAACCTCTCACTCTGCAGGGTCCTCTGCTCACTTTGAAGCAGCTCCATGGACCTACATGAGAACATCCATTTTCAGCCCATCTCCCTTTCCCTAGCACAGTTTTTGCTAAAGCCTCCTGAATGAACCATTCAGCCCCTGTAAAACCCATCCCCAGAATCAGGGATGGATGGGACACTGGGAAGGAATTCCTGGCTGTGAGACTGGGGAGGAGATGGGATGGAATTCCTAGAGCAGAGCTCCAGAATAAAGCAGGGATTCACTCAAAGGATCTCCTCCATGGATCCACCTTGGGCAGCACCAGAGCCCAGCCAGGGCTGCACCCAAGATGAACCAAAAT
>JAWWMS010000031.1:1936078-1946500 GCA_035048045.1 Chlorospingus semifuscus
AGCCTTCTGAGATGAA
Source organism: Chlorospingus semifuscus (assembly GCA_035048045.1). Taxonomy (NCBI): domain Eukaryota; kingdom Metazoa; phylum Chordata; class Aves; order Passeriformes; family Passerellidae; genus Chlorospingus; species Chlorospingus semifuscus. Next base: position 1,936,095 of record JAWWMS010000031.1, read on the forward strand.
ACTTTTCCTTCTATTCTGTTTAGTATAGTTTTAATGTAATATATATCATAAAATAATAAATGAAGCCTTCTGAACATGGAGTCAACATTCTCGTCTCTTGCCTCACCTGAAAACCCCTGTGACCACCGTCACACTGCCTCTGCTGCCATTTGTGAGACACAACCCATCCCAGGGAGCTCTGAGTGCTGAGGGGCCCTGACAAAAGCGGGGTGGAGGTGGCACAAAGATTGCCCAGGAAAAGCCCAGGCTCCCTCACAGCCACTCCTCCCCCTTGCCTGCCATCCTCTTTACAATTAAATCCCTTTATTTGGTGTGTTGGCAGTCCCTGCCCCCAGCCCTGCTGCCCTCAGAGTTCTCCTGCCCACAGCCTGCTCTGGGTGCTCATCCCTCACCGCTCCCACCGGAGCTGGAGCAGCTCGTGGTGCAGAGCCCAACAGCTCAGCTGGAGCTGCAGAAACCACCCAGGGAGCCAGCACAGCCAAGCACAGAGTGCACAGGCTCCCAGCCTGCTTCTCCTCCCATCAGCTCTGGATTATTTCCAGCAGCAAGGCCAGGATCACTCCTGGGACATCAAGCACCACTCCCGAGCATCCTCTGGGGTGTTTCTGACTGCAGAAATGGTGAGGTCACTGTTTCCTAGCAAATCTAAACTATAGACACAGCTGAGTCAAGATCCAGTTGGTGATATTTTGCTATGGAACAGTCCGGGTTTGCACTTAAATGTGTTATTTTGATTAAAAATTGAGCTTATTCCCACAAAAACTGGTAGGGAATCAATGCTGTGGAGGTCTAGCCCTGACCATGGCCCTCCAGAACAGATTAATTCAGCCCTGACATCAGCTCACTGAACTGCTCAAGGCTTCAGCGTGGCCTGAACACAAAGTTTTCCCTCCCACTGGGAGAGCAAATCCTCCAAAATGAAGCCAAGGGGAGGCATCTGCTCCCTGGAGTGCAGCTCAGACAGAGCAGCAGATTTTGGGGGTTTGGTGTGCAAAGAGAAGCAGCTCTGCTGCTCAGGCACTGATGTGGTTTGGGTTATTCTGGGTTGGAATTCAGGGCACAAATGGGCTCCAGCAGAGACCAAAGTGGTGCTCCAGCACACAGCACCTTTGTTAGCAGCTCCAAACCCCAGAACTGCATCAGGGAACTGCCACGGGCACAGCAGAGCCTGCCTGCCTGCCTGCCTGCTGTGGGCACAGACTGTGGCCATCATGGGGACATTGCACCTGGGAGCTCCTTGGAGGTGCTGGGCCAGGAAATCCCTGTGAGAAATGATTTAAAAGCTGTGGTTGAACCCTCAGATGTAGGAGCGGGGTAGGAGCTCGTGGCTGTCCCAGGGGAGGTGACCCATCCCCGTGCTGTGACCTGACAGCAGAACAGAGTGACTCTGGTGCCACCTCCCTGCAATCCCTGCTGCTGCTTGGTACCCACAACACCATCCTCCCGCTCTGATTTAATTACTAAACATAAAAGGAAATAAAACTTCGGAGTGAAAACAAAGAAATTGCTCTGGGTGTAATTGATGGGAGCTGTTCTCCAGCAGAGCACCATAAAGTGCCTGTTTACAATCCCTATTAGAGGGCTGCACACGCTCTGCCATTTCCCCACTCTGAACTATGCAGACTACATGAAATTACTGCCTCTTCCTGCCTCTGCCATATTTTATAGAACAGTGTGGATTTTTTTAAAGACATCCTTGCACTAAGTGTAGGAAAAATTAATAAATAATTAAATAAGGCTCCTGTGAGCTCCCTCATTGCCAGGGGCTCAGGCTGGGCTGTGCTGAGCAGCTGGCAGAGGTAGCCAGGGAAGGGGTGCTGCACTCAGCTTTGTTTTCAGTCTGGAACATCAATTATTGAAGGAATCAAGCCCCTGGCCAGACACAACTAGGATCATCTCCACAGCTGATAACGAGCCCAGCTCCACCAGGCATCTCAGGAATGGCTGCACCAGGGTTTATTGGGATCACATGAAGGCCTTGGTCTGCTTGTCATGGGCAGCAGATGAAAGGAAACAAGGTTTGCAGGCATTGATTTGTGTGTGAGGGCTCCCAAAGGTGCGAGCAGCAATGTTTGCTGCTGTTAGCCCTGACTGAGGGCTCTGCCTGTCCCTCCACCCTGCAGAGTCTGGAGTGGGGTGGGATGAGCAGAACCTGCTCCTGCTCCTCTGGGAAGGGGCTCTGCCTGCCCTGGGCCCTGCAGGAGCTCCAGGAGCTCCTCCAAAGGCTCAGGAGGAGAGGAAAGGAGCCAGGAGGGACCTGAGGCTCTGCATGCATAGCAGCACCAAAGCCACTTGTGGATTTTACAGCCTTGCCCTGCTTCAAGCCCTGCCCTGAGCAGCAGGTTCTGCTCCCACCTTGCATGGATTGAGCCTGGTGAATAAAGAGGGGAGTTCACACCAAACCCGGCCTGTTCTCCAGGGCTGAGCAGGAATTCTTGACTCCAGGGGGGCACAGGGGTCCCAGAGAAGCTTTGGATGCTCCATCTGGAAATGTGCAAGGGCAAGTTGGGCTTGGAGCAACCAGGTCAAGCTGGAAGGATCGCTTTATGGTCCCTTCCAGCCCAAACCATTCTGTGATTTTGGGAATCCATCCCCATCCAGGCTGCAGAGAGGCACAGCTGGACCCCATAAAAGCCACACATCCCAGTGCTGTGTCAAACCACCCATTTTAGTACCCCTTAAAATGCTAATTGCCAACATTTCAACCTCTGTCTGCCTCTTAACTTTAGATGCCAACTTATTTCCAGCCATAGTTGGTATTTTCCACTTTTCCTTCTGCATAGGTGGAGCTGTCAGCTCAAATTTAATACAGCCAATATTTGGCAAAATTTCTTCATGATGTCTGAGTGATTGTGGGACAATTTCTTAAAAACAAAAATTTGCAACATCTTGAATTGAAGATAAAAGTTCCAAACCAGGAAACAGAGTATGGAATTAGAACATTAAGGCTGAGAAAAGGATGAGTAAAAAATATCCAAATGAAGTTTGGGGTGGGAGGGAGGAGCGTGAGCAGGCACTGGAGCAAAGCCACCCCACAGCTGCCAGGAGACCCCAAAGGCACCAGGGACTGAGATTCCAGCTGGGAACAGGGGAACAGCCCCATTCCCTTTAATGCCATGGAATTAAAGGGAATTTTTGGTGGCTAGATAAGGATTTACTGCGTGCAGTAAAACTCCAGTTGTACAACTGAAGTTACAGCAGCAGAGTGTTAATTTATCTGCTGTTCACACAGTTAAAGCAATGACTGGGAGCTAAACCAGGGAGCAGAAATCACCCAGTTTATGGCCCCTATTAGTTCCAAGGGGCTTTGGATAAGACCATACTGGAAATAACAGAAATATCACCAGATGGAAGAAAAAAAAAAGTTATCAATATCTGCATCATCTAATTTATCAGTTAAATCACATTGATTTAACAGATACCCATTGAAAAAGAGCTACACACATTATAAACCTTCACCAACATTTAACCAGAAGCCCTTTCTAAATTTTATTTTAATTAAAGCACAATGATTACATTCCCCTGTATTTTATGACTGCCACTTTATCAAGGGGAGCTCCATAAAATACCCAAAGTAAGCAAGAAGTTATAGATAAAAAAGGAAAAATAAGTATTTCAATTGCGAGAATTACTTCCTCCTCTTAATTTTCTTTTTAAATCACTGCACAAGAAAGAACATCCCAGTAAAGGCACAGCAGGCACTGAAAACTGAATTGTTTTGAGTCCGGAAATATAAAAATGTTTAATTTCAGCCTACAAAGTTGCTGTTTTTTAAATGTCCCTCAGTTTATCTGTCTGTTCTTTCTGCACAAGTTCTCAAGCCCAGCAGCCCTCAGACTTGGAGGCTGTAAAGATATTAAACTTTACACAAAGATCAATTACTTTCAGAAAGCCCAGACTGCCTTTAAACCCAGATGTGAAACGATTCTGATGGAGACGTGGCCATTGGCTGTTTCCACATTTTCCATCAGAGAAATGTTCCTCCAGCTGACCAGGAAGTTCAAAGAAACCATTTAAAAAACCCACACGGGGGTTAATTTGAATGCAGTTTAAAATTCAGGCAACTTCCAGGAATCCTGACCTCCATTTGGAATGGATTGGAAGAACTCCATCAGGAAGATCTCCTCCTGCCAGTGCCACCCCAGCCATGGGCAAGGACACTTTCCACTGTCCCAGGGTGCTGCAGCCTGGCCTTGGGCACTGCCAGGGATCCACAGCAGCCAAGCTGCTCTGGGAATTCCATTCCAGTCCATCCCCACCCTCACTTCTTCCCAATCTCCCATCCATCCCTGCCCTCTGGCAGTGGGAGCCATTCCCTGTGTCCTGTCCCTCCATGCCTTGTCCCCAGGCCCTCTGCAGCTCTCCTGGAGCCCCTTCAGGCCCTGGAAGGGCTCTGAGCTCTCCCTGGAGCTTCTCCTCTCCAGATGAGCACCCCCAGCTCTGCCAGCCTGGCTCCAGCCCTTGGAGCATCTCCATGCTCTCCCCTGGACTCCTTCTCCATGCCTTTGATATTTTGGGGTCCCAGAGCTGGAGGTGCCTCCAGTGCTCAGCCCAGACTCCAAACAGACCTTTCAAACAGAAAGGAACTGAACACAACCATCCTGAGAGTCTGCCTCAAAACACTTCCCAAAAATGTTCATTTCCCAAAAATGTTCATTTCCAGAGCATGGCCCAGAGCAGCCCACCAAAGCTGTCCCAACACTCAGCTATAATCACCAACCCCAGCCTGGGGACAGATCCAAGTCATTTGGTAAAAAGGAGTAGGAAAGACAAGGTTTTGGTTGTAGTGCAGAAAGGAACTGAACACAACCATCCTGAGACTCTGCCTCAACACATTTCCCAAAAATGTTCATTTCCAGAGGATGGCCCAGAGCAGCCCACCAAAGCTGTCACAACACTCAGCCTGGGGACAGATCCAAGTAATTTGGTATAAAAGGGTAGGAAACACAAGGTTTTGGTTGTAGTGCCAGAGGAAAAAGGCTCTGAAGATGTTTCCTGACGTGCTGGCAGCTGCTCTGAGGGCGATGCTGCACAGCAGCTCCTGATGGAACCCCACAGTGACGGTGCTTACACAGCTTCACACGTGTAAGACCCAGCAGTGCCTGGCAAAACCAGCATTCAGGGCACTGACAGGCTCAGAGGAAACTCTAACAGCAAGCACAGAGATCCCTCTGGAGATTTCTTGTGGGAAAATCACACTAAACCCCAGTATTGACTTAAGGTTAAAAGATATTCTAAATCAATTGACATTTAAGGCTGCGGCAGTGTTAGCATGTCTGGAAAATGCAAAAACCTTGTTAACCCCCTTGTATCGGTCTTTAGCTTGAAAATGCTGCCTCCATTTGATACTGGGAAGGAGATACTCAGTACAATCAGGAGGTTTTAACCTGCTAAGAACCAGGCACACAGTGCATTTTCATGTTAGACAGCACAGGCTGCAATCCCCACTCTCATAAACCAGCTGGGGATTTCTCCCTGCCTCTCTTGCTCATCCAGAGGAGGCTGGAAGGAGCCAAATGAGAAATAACCTTTACAGTGTCACCCCAATATTCCTCATTTCTGTGGGCCCCCGGCTGTTTCCCTCTGAGGCTGCAGCCCATCCCTGCATTAGGAGCTGCTTCCCGTGGTGTTCAGCCCTCCCAGCCCTGCAGAGGGTTTGAATGGTTTCCTGTTCCTTCCATCTGGGATGTGGTCACCACGCTGTCTCTGCTGCTTCCACCCCACTAAAGCCCATTATGGTTTAATGCCCCTGCACCCTGCTCTCCTGGGAGCAGATGTGAGCACACACACACACACACACACATAGACACATAACTTCATCAAATCTCCTCAAATCCATCATTTATAGCCAGGGAAGTTCATCAGCCACCTAACCTCATTAGCTTCTCATGCCCCACTTGCAAAAGTTCAGAGATCCTTCCAGAATTATTTATTAAATCCCTGAGAGATGAAGTAAATTCTAAACAAGTTGTATTTTAAACTGGTGCCCAGGAACTGACCCTGAACCCAACCTGTGCCAAGCCCCAGCACTGTGTGCAGCCCTTTGCTCTTTAATGGATTAATTTTTTCAAAGCTCAGCTTTAAAAAATGTCAAATAATCCTTTTAGAAACCCTCAGGAAGACTGGACAAATTAACTTCATACTTGAAGGGCTATAGCAAATAAACTCAGCATCCAAAAGCATCATAACAATTAGCATGTAACAAATAACAAACATCACAATTCCCTAAGCCACATCCCCCTGACTTTTTAGCTAAAAATAGAAACTTTCTGCCCAAATCAGTGTACCTGTCAAGTTAGGAAGATAAATGAAATTGTGTTTAAATAAACATGTGACACAATGTAGTTTTAATTCCCACGCTGCCTTAATCCCACAGGTCACAGTAATTTCATCTCAGCTTTTTAACACATGAAGGATTATCAGTGTAGCCTAATCCAGCCTGGTTTGTGGCTTGGGTTTTCTTTTCAGGGAGCCCTGCAGGAGGTGCAGCTGCAGTGCAGGAGGTGCTGCTGCCCCTGCCAGCTCAGCACTGTCCCCTCCTGCTCCCTGCGATGTCCCCAGTGCTCAAAGTGGCACAAAATGCCACACAGCAGTGGCACAACCCAGAGCTCTCTGTGAACTGCAGCTGCCTGGTTTGGCCAGGCAGAGAATTCAGGGATTTTACCTAGCAGGACACCAGCTCTGCTCTCTCACAAGTCCCAGGACAGCAATATCTGTACTCAGGTTCCTGAGGAAAATCTCAGCTGGGACTTGAGTTTTGTCACAGATCTCACACAGTAATCCATAAAGATGAAAGCTGCAGAGAGCCAGAGCAGTTTTATAACATCTCTTAGCACAAATGCAACATGACACGAGCTCTCAGAGCTGTTTGTTGAGACGTAGCTCGTGTGGGTTTTCATTACTTTAATACCACTTTGCTTTTCCCCTCGCTAGCACGGTTTCACCTGCTCTATGTGTTTATTTTGAGGGGTTTGCTACTCCCTGAGCTTGGCACAGCAGGTGTTTTCTTTGGAAAAAGCCTGGAACAACAACAGGCTGTGTTTCCCTCAGGGCCCAGCAGGTGCATCCCCTGAGCATCCCAGCTCCTGTGCCAGCAACAGCCCAGGGCTGGCACAAAACCCACTCCAGCACAGCTGCACCTCCAGCAGAGTGCCAGGGCAGCTGGGCAGGGACCTGGGGCAGGAGGAACCTGGAATTACACACATTGCACTGCCTGCAGCTCACACAGAGGTGGTTTGGGCTCTGCTGAAGCACAGGGTCTCATCACTAAAGACATTTGCCCCGATCTGGAAGGGTGAAATCTGTGAGAGCATCACCCAAATCACCAAGCCCTTGTGCCCTAAAAGGGCTCTACACATCCCTGGCATTTGTTGGAATGTGAAATGCAGGGAACTCTCAGAACTTTGGGCTCCTAAGCCAAAGCTTAGAATTAAACACAAGATTTGATCTGGGACCTTAGAAGAGCCTTCCAAACTCAGGTGCTAGAAGTGAGAATGTGGATTTATAGTTTAAAGCAGAGACACGTTAAGAAGAGGAAAGTTTAGAGTTTAAGAGTTTAAGATACAGAAAAAATAAAAGTAGTTACAAAGGTAAACAAGGAGTTTAGAATGCAGTACTGTAGGTTTGTGTGTCATAACAGGATTGGCTAAGAAACCTGACACTGTAGCACGGGTCCATAAGACTAAATATTTAAGGATTGGGTCAAAAACATAAATATCCTTGTTGGCAGTGTTTTATTGGTCAATAAGTCCTTAAAAGGTCTTGTAACTAGAAGTTTTGTGACCTTCTGAACCATGTTGTAAAGTTCCTGTCCATGTAGAAGATAAGAAAATAAACCACATCATCAAAAAACTCAGAAGTCTCATCTCTAACTCATTCAAAATTCCTTCCAAAATCCTCATAACATTCACTGTGTACTTCATGTACATTTTTTTCTCACTGATATCCACCAAAGCCTGCCCAGAAAACAGCCAAGATCCTGCCTTTTCCTCAGGCAAATGGAATGGTACCATTCTATTCCCACACCTCTGGAATGGTACCACTCACCACCAGGATCTGCTTTTTAGTCTCATTCTTAGCTGATACAGATATTTTTAAACACATTTAAACACCAAAAAGCAGCTAAAGGCAATTAATTTCCTCTTAAACACCTCTTCTCACTGCAAACCACTGAGGTTTCATAATCCTTGGCACAGTCACTCAGCAGTGCCTGTGGCAGCTGTTCCCAGATTGCTCCCAGTGGCCTCACACTCGATATTTCCCCACACAGGGCACATCCACACCTCAGCACGAGGCTGTTCCTGTGCACCCACATTGCCTTATTGACATTTCCTTTGCAGAGCACTTGAGTCCCATCCCCTGGCACAGGGATTCCTTCTGGCAAGCCCCAAATTTGCTTTCTTTAATTCCCTTGCCTGGGACACTCATCCTGCCCTCTCCTTAAAAATCTGCACTGCTGCATTTGATATCTTGCCATGAGTCACTTTATCCCTTTGCTCTCCTCCTGATGCTTCTCTCTGAGTTTAAATCACCATTTTTCCATGCTCAAATCCACGTTGGTAATGGTGCAGCCCTTTGCTGTGTAAGGGAACTGCTTAATGGGTTCCTTGAGAACACCCTGGGACATTTCCTGGGATGTTCTCCCCAGTTAAATCCAAGGAGAATATTCCCTGTCCTCACCCTGGGACATTTCCATGCTGTTCTCCCCAGTTAAATCCAAGGAGAACATTCCCTGCCCTCACCCTGGGATGTTCTCCCCAGTTAAATCCAAGGAGAACATTCCCTGCCCTCACCCTGGGACATTTCCATGCTGTTCTCCCCAGTTAAATCCAAGGAGAACATTCCCTGCCCTCACCCTGGGACATTTCCTGGGACATTCTCCCCAGTTAAATCCAAGGAGAACATTCCCTGTTCTCACCCTGGGACATTTCCATGCTGTGCTTTTTCTCTGCCTTCACCTGGTGCCTGTCCAGGCCAAAACCTGTCTGCAGAAAAATGCCCTGCAGGATTTCCTGCAGCTCCCCTGCTCCTCAAATCAAAGCAATTCCAGCTCTGAGGTTTTGAGCTTTAGCCCAAAACCCAGGGACAGAGCATTAAACCCAGGTGTGACAGGCACAGGGAACTGCAGGGTGGCATTTCCTAAGGCCACACAATGTCCCCAAAATCCATTCCCTAAAGACACCCCGTTATCAATCCCCAATGTCACCGTGAGCTGCAAGGCCTTGCAAGAACCCAAAATGGGGCAAACCCAAAATGTGAGGCTGGATTTAGAGTTATTGGCTGCTGCTCTTGGCCAGAGGGATCCAGGAGGCTGCAGGACATGGATCAAGGGAGAAGGGAGTGCTGCAGCCCTCAGCCATTGATTTCTGAAGTGTTTTTAAGAATAAAAGCAAATACTTAAAGGTTTCAGCCATTTATCCCACAACTCTGATTTCTGCATCCATAACGCTCCAAGCAACCAATGTGAAAAGTCTTCCTGGGCAAAGCACATCCTTCTCTGGGCTCACTCCTCAGCATTTAAATGAAAGAAGTGAATATTAAAGCCCCACAGCTCAGAAGTTTGAAAGCACAGGTGAAAGGCATCAGGCCACAATCACTGTCCCACCCCTGCGTCCCCAATGAAAGCCGTTCTCTCCACAAATAAATTCTATACTCTACCAGAGAATGCAACAGCCAGAAAAAAATTCTACTTTTGCCAGATAGTTTTTCCTCTTTTTGTGCCTGCTGTACCTGGCTGAGCTGCTGCTGCTCCTCCTGAAGAGCTTTAGTGCTGCTGGGCTCTGGGGTGACGCAGTGCCATCCTGCTCAGGGACATCTCTCAGTCCTGCACGAGCTCTCTGGTCCTGAGGAGGGGCAATTTCCTTAAAGAATCAATGCTGAGCCTCTAAAAAAGCCCAGAACTGCTGAGCTCTGAGCAGAGGATTCTGTCTCAGCAGCAGAGAGAGAAGAGGAGCCCAGGAGCAGCAAAGGGAGAGAGTTGGGGTGTGCAGGGATGCTCTGTGAGGCAGCAGGGATGCAGGAGCTGCACGTCCCTGCCTCAGCCCTGCCTCATCCCTGCTGCTCTGCCCTCAGCTGGGCTGTGCAGGAGGCTTCTCCCTGCCCTGCATCCCTGGGGAGCAGCAGCAGCTGAGCCCTGCTGGAGGGAGGGAGGGAGGGAGGGAGCAGCACCTCGGGCCAAGGGCAGCATCCTCAGTGCCTCACTCTGACACCCAGGGCAGGCAAAATGCAGAATATGAGCCCTGCCACAACCTCCATCCTGTCTGCACAGGAGGTGAGTGGAGAACTGTAGCCATGGTATTTTCTGAAAAATCCTTTCCTTAGGATTTTTTGTCCTGAGAAGCTGAGAGACCTCAGGAACAAAATGTAAACAATGGTTATCTGCTGCTGTGGAATGCAACAGGTGCATC
>JAWWMS010000031.1:1946600-1957708 GCA_035048045.1 Chlorospingus semifuscus
TAAAATAATAAATCAGCCTTCTGAAACATGGAGTCAGATCCTTGTCTCTTCCCTCATCCTCAGACCCCTGTGAACACCATCACAGTGAACCCCTGTGTTTAACCAGGATGCTGCCTGTGCTGCAAGCAGGGATGGAGCTGAAGCCCCACCTTGCTTCCCTCTGCCTCAACCTTTACTTCATCTCTGTTTAAACTCTGTGGAGCAGACTCCTCTTGAAGTCTCCAAAGACCCCAACAGAAAACATTTTCTCAGTATTTTCTTGCAGTGAGGACATCTGCACAGGTGTTTCCTTCCCCTCCTCATCCTGTAGGTTTATTGCTTTACAGATATTTTGTTTAAGCACCACATTCACAGTTCCTAAGGTCAATGCAACAAATATTTAAACAAATATTTAATTGCCACTTTTATCTTTAAGCAAGCAGATTCTTTCCCCAGGGTCCTTGTGAAAGCCCTGCACAGCCCCAGGAGTGACACAGGGACTGAATTTACTGCCATGGATGTGCCCAAACATCAGGCAGGAGAAATGGGGAAGGAAAGGTCTGGAAGGGGAATTGCTGCAGGAAATCCCTGCAGGACACCTGCAGAGTCCATCCCAATGCAGAGGATGCCCAAGGACACAGATCCCAGACTCAGCACAGAGGAAATGGGAATTTCCTGCTTGAAGGAATTGCTTCCAGGCCTTCAGCAAAAGCTCTCTTTACTTTGTGCATTATAAACTGGAACAAAGCAAAGCTCCAGGAAAGGAGTGGCTGTGATGGACACACAGACCAACACCCACCTCCATCCAACCCACACAGCCTCCACATGGGAGTGCTGCACATGAACTTATCATATACAGCAAAATACATATTTCAGTTTTGTTCCCATGCCATTTAGGTGTTTCTGCATTTGGCTATTACAAAATAAAAATTATGTTATTCCATTTTTAATGTAAGATTCCGAAACTGCAGCTTTTACAAAGATAACCACACTCTTATTATAACTTTATGCAAATTGCCACGGATCCAGTGAATTCAATTAACTGAATTGAATTCCAATTTGCAAAGAAGCCTGGTCCAATAATTCAAAAACTGCATTTCTTGAGCAGTTCTTAGTTGGCCAATGCTTACAAATCTGTCATTTCTATTTGGACTATTGTTCCAGAGCTGTCAGCACACACATTTCATAGAAACCACGAGATACCCACAAAAACAGGTTAATTAAGGAGTTCTCATACATCCCAGTCACATTAACAAGCAGACCCCAGAGCAAACAAAAAGTGAAGCAAATCAAAATATCCTGGAGTATTTATTCCATAAGAAAATGGAAATAAAGGCTTTAATTGCCTTCAAGTTCTATTCAGTCTTCATTTCCTCAGCAATTGCACAGACTCAGATGTTATTGTTCCTTGGGCTGGGCTCACTGTGGTGCCCTGTGATTTGTTCCTAAATGCTGGCAGTAATTAGCAAACAGGATTCCTTCCAGCTCTGCCTGTCCCTGGTGGGATGGATCCCCTGGAACAGCCCATCAAAGGCAGGAAAACGTGTAACTTTAAATGCTCTGATGTCTCAATGATTCCTTTAAGGTGGAATGGATGCAGTAAAGGAGGTGTTATTGCAAAGAGAGCAGAGATTAGTCATTAAACCATTCCATATGTACAAGAACCATCCCCAAATGGGAACTGATGGATCCTGTGATAGAGAACACTGTGAGAGGAGGGAGAAATCAGAAAAAAAAACTGCATTAAGGGATGCAAAAGGAAGCGTTGAAGCCACTGAACAAACCACAGCAATCTCATCTAACAACGTTTGGAACCCCTTATTTTGTAAGGCTGGGGAAAGCAATGGATGTTGCCAATATTGGAGCGGTGTGGCAATGCCTGGGGAGGCTGAGAGGGAGACAGGAATTATTTTTTTTAACACAAACACCACGAAATTGGGGACAGAGCTGCTCCCTTCTCCGGGCAGCATCACCCTGGCTGTGCTCCCTCCCACACCCCTCCTGTATAAAGCAAATAATTCCTTCCCTAAAAGTAAAACCCTCCCCTAAAAGCAACTTTACACCCAGCAAACTTTGCTAAAACTGCTGTGCTTTTCCAAATTACTGTTTTTCAGTTTCTGTCTCTGTGATCAAGGGTAGATTTTCCTGTTGGGAGCAAATCAGCTTTGCAGTGACATTTCTGTCCTTGCCTGAAGGAGCCTGTACTCCTGGAGAGTCTGAGAGTGAGGAAATTAAAACAAAAATAATTAAGGAATCCAGGTGAGGAAAAGCTGATCCTGTGATTAATAAATGACACCAATTTGGGACTTGGTGTATATCCAGTTGGAACTCCATGATCTTTAAGGCCCCTTCCAACCCAAACCCTTCTGAGAATCTGAAAAATAAGTGAGGAAAATAAAACCACCTGTGATTAATAAACTACACCGAACATCACAATCTGTGGTCATGCTTTTTTAAATGGCTTAACATCCTCCAGGCTGAGCTCACAGAAAACTGATTTTTTTTCACAAAAGTTCACTGGTTGGAAAGAAAATAATTCTTTTTTTTTGCAATAACAAGCTCCTTTATTTCTTGGACACAAGCTAAGCCACCTCAACCAAAATGAGAGGGACAGTTTGGAGGGACCCTACTGCAGGACGAGAATTTATTTTTTAATTTAGTCACCCATATTTGTGAATTTCATTTCATTTCATCCATGCCACCCTAGGGAATGAGTGTGCTGCCTGTTAGGTGATGCTCTCACACTGCACCCGCTCCAGCCTGCAAAATGGGAAGGTGAAGCTGTGGAGTGCACAAAAAAAAAGAGGATGAGGTGGTTACAGAAGACAAAACTCTATTTTTTTTATTATTAAAATAATTAAATTTAAATATTAAATTTAAATTTAATTATTTAAGTTTAATATTTAAATAATATTAGAAAAATTTAAAATATATTTAAAAAATATTTTGAACTTTAAATAATATTTAGAAATCCAAAACCATGGAATAGGTTTGGCCAGCACCCTGGCAAAGCAGCACTTCCTTGGTGTGCATGTACCAGGGATCACTCCAGGGAAGAAAGAGCACAAGTGTCAGATTCCATTCCAGAACATTTGTTGTTGTTGTTGCTGTTGTGGATGTGCCATTAAGGAATTACTTGCTAGCAGCAAAGTATCCAGGAAACCATTCAAAGTACAATCCTCAGTCTTTTATGATTCAGCTCAGTCGTTTCCAGTAAATAAGAGAAGTCAAGAATAACTTTAATTACTCAGCTTCAGCAGTTTCTGCCATAAAAGATGAGAGCTATCAGCTCCAAGTATGTACTGCAGGAGTGAAAAACTCAGGCTGGAGATCCACAAAAAAGCACTTAGCTTCAGAAAAAGAAGGAAAATTACCCTATGTGTTATTTTAGCCTGTATAAAGATGGCCAGGGAAGGGCAGATTTATTCTCTCTTCCATCTTTGTTGACTTCCCAAATCGATCAGAGTCATCAAAGGCAGGGCAGGGCTGCTCAGTGCAGCTCATCCTCTTAATGCTGCCTGTATTTCTCTGCCATTAAAACCCCAACAAAAAACATTCCTGAGATGATCACAAAATATTGAACTGCTGAGAGAAGTGGTTCATCACTCCAGCAAACCAAACAGTGCAGTTTGTCAGTCTGTAAATATCTCAGAAGAGAGGATAAATAATCTGTGCAGAGCCAAGGCTGCACAGAGGAGCAGCTCCTGCAAGCCAGCAAAGCTCAGAATGTGAAGATTTGAATGATTTGTCCCTCTGTGAAATACAAAGCTGTGTCTGGTGTCAGGTGCATCCAGGCAATGTGTGTATTTGTGATTGTGATATGTGTGGAGACCATGGGACAGGTATAAAGACAAATTCTAATAATTACTGAGGAAGTAAAGCATGGAAGAAGGCCTTTGAACCTATCCTTTGTTCCTAATTAACCTTTATAAGTCTTAAGCTGATTTAGGAGCATTTGAATTAAAGTTTTGAGATGTTGCTTTTTGACAGGAACTTTCTGCTTGTGGTTAAGCCTTAAAGAGTTTTGCAATAATAACTTTCTGAAGTACAATTTTAGAATATTGCTTGTAGTAAGGACCTTTGAAACTATAGCTTTGGAAAATATATAAATGAAACATGCTTATCTCAGGCCTTAACAAAACAGTGAAAAGCAGCTTGAGAAAGGAAGATGAATGATGAACATCAACTCAAGGATTAATAGTTTTGACCAAGGGAAGCTGGACAGTCAGACAGGCAGATGTGAAACATGAATTCTCCTTTTACCCACAGAGAGGGAACTGAGCAGAAATCCCTCAGACTGGTTTGCACATTCCTCTCCTTTCTGAGCCTTCCTCTCAAAGGGAAGGAAAAAAAAAATAAATAAATGCAATCCTGCTGATGAAATACATCACTGAACTTGCTGCAAAATAACCTTTAAGCACCCAGAGCACAAACTGGGCCCTGAAGGATCTCGTGAAAAATTTCAGCATTTAAAAAAAGTATCAGCTCACAATTTCAAATTATAAATATTTTTCCAGGATCCTTTTTTTTTTTTTGTTTCTCTGTCACCTGCCTGGCCCTGGACAGGGAGCTGCCAGCCCTTGGAACATCTGGAATCCACATTTAAACCTGGATAAACTGAGGGACCAACACAAATCCCACCCAAACACAGCCCTGAGCTCACACAAAGCACAAAACTTCTCCTTGTCTCTGCTGAAGTGTGTAAAGGTCTCTTAATTTGATGTTCTACACCTAAAAGAAGAACTCAAAGATGGAAAGTCACAGATAATGAGGATTTTTCAGGAGCTGGTGAATATGACAATCTCAGGACAGCAATTCAAGTTCATCAACTACCACTGGTTTATCTGAAAATAATAAAACACTAAGACCTCTGAATAGGTTACATCACATAAGTAGATTACAGCTGATTTCCTCTTCATGATCCATTACACGAGGAAAATACAGCCATTAATTTATGCCTGGCATGGAGAGAATTTGCAATGATTCAATAGAACTTGATGGAATTGTAGGAAGGAAAGAGGGGCATTACCAGAGTATCAAATGCAAAGTACTCTGAAAAATAAAAACCATGGTTTGAGGGAAGAGATTTCACCCAGGAAATAATGGCTAGCAGGTAAAAATGAATCTTAGAGAAAAGAGACAATGCTGTGCCTCAGCTTCCCTCTCTTCCTTGTGCACCAAAATCTGAATTCTCTGGCATTTAAGCAAATGCTCCTAAATCAACTTAAGACTTATAAAGGTTAATTGTGAACAAAGGACAGGTTCAAAGCCCTTCTTCTGGAGCAATCATTTCCTATTATCAGAGAGAAAGTGACTCCTCCTCTCAAACCACATGAATTCCAAGCACTTTCAAACTCTGGATTTGCAGCTGTCCATGTCTTTATTCCCCTCTCCACTCAGAAAAATAGAAACCACGGTTTGAGGGAAGAGAATTCACCTAGGAAATAGTGGTTAACGGGTTGAAAATGAATCTTAAAGAGAAGAGACAATGTTGTGCCTCAGCTTCCTTCTCTTCCTCGTGCATCAAAATCTGAATTCTCTTGCATTTGAGTTTCTCAGGAGCAATCATTTCCTATTATCAGAGTGAAAGTGACTCCTCCTCTCAAACCACAAGAATTCCAAGCACATTCAAACTCTGGATTTGCAGCTGTCCATGTCTTTATTCCCCTCTCCCACCGACATGGTGAGAGCACAACTCCCCTGAACAAACCCTGACACATTTCAGGCAGCTTTGCTGGAACCATCCCCAACGCCCAAGAACATCACTGACTATCAGAATAACTTTTTTGGAGGTTTTTCCAAGCTACCCTTCCCCTAGTGTAAAGCCAAATCTCTGAATGTCAAAATGTGGTTTATTAATAGGGAAAAAAGCCATTAATAACACCGAAGTTCATCAAGAGCCGAGTGTCCCCTCTGATAGGAGCAGGGCACACCTGCAATAATTCAATAATTACTGCAGAGAGATTAGCAACCTTTCCATGCTCCAGTGGCTCTGTGGAGTGTGGGTTTAGCTCAGCCAAGTGCAGGGAACAGACTGAATTCCCTGCTGTTTGCTGCAGACAGACAATCACAAACTACCTGCACACTTGATGCTCCTGACCTTGCCCACAACAATCCCAGGGCTGATGGACTGAGGTGCTCTCAAATGGTAAAAGTCTGCAGCAGAAAAGGCAGAAAACTCCTCCCTCCAAAGTGCATTTACAGTAGGATTATTGTAATTAGCCTCTTAAACCTATACTGTTTGCTTTAAATCCTTCTATCCCATTCACTCTGGCTCTGCTGGAAATGAGGGAAAGTATCACAAATAGTTTCTTTAAATGCACCCAAAAAAAAACCCCAATTTCTCCTCTGCCCCAAAAAAAACACCCAAACAAACCGAAAACAACAAAAAGCCCCAAAACAAAACAGCAACAACAACAACAACAAAAAAAAAGTACCAAAATCAAACCAAACCAAAACAAACCCCAAAAAATACCACACAAAGCAAAATGCACTTTTCACCAGCCAGGACTTTTAGCTTTTCCAAATACCCAAATTCACACTCAGTGCCAAGTTAAGCCACAGTTTCAGCCTAAAGTGGCCCAAAATATCCTCCCTTCTCCCCCCCAGCTAAACACTGTTATTAATGTGTGACACAGGCTGTGCTTCTGTTCCAAGCAGATGGGAGCTGTGTGGGCTGCAGGAATTTCTTTGAGCATATCATCCCCACAAGTCCTTCAGTAGCTTCAGGACTGAGGGTTTGAAGCCAGGCATTCAGAAAAAGCAGTCAAAGAAAACGTTGCTATTTCTGCTTTACACAGTTGGTGTGTTTTGTTTATAAAAATGAGCTGGAATAACTTTCTGTGGAAACATTCTCTCCTCGTTTTTCATTTCCCTCCTGTCAAAAGCCTTCTAAATGGAAGTTATTACAGCTTTTATAATTTGGAACTTCCAAAATCCCTCAAGGTGAACGCAGAAAATT
Organism: Chlorospingus semifuscus; assembly: GCA_035048045.1. Taxonomy (NCBI): domain Eukaryota; kingdom Metazoa; phylum Chordata; class Aves; order Passeriformes; family Passerellidae; genus Chlorospingus; species Chlorospingus semifuscus. The sequence continues at coordinate 1,953,541 of JAWWMS010000031.1, forward strand.
TATTTTCTGTTTAACATTACGTGACACTGCCTTTTGTGAGCAGCATTTCCTAAAGAAGGCTGCCTAAAATAAATAAAAACAACACCAAGAAGTCCTTCAGCAGAGGATCCAATTACACCTGCAGTTATTGCAGTCAGGTTTTATATAAAAATAGCTTTATGATCCCTTATGGGATTTCTCACATTCCTCAAAATCACACAGAGGAAGGAGGGGGATTATTTTCGTATCTACATGTCCTGATTTTGGGGTCAATATTCCAAATTCTGGGCTCAAATTCTGCATTCTTTGTTCAGCAGAGGCAGGAGAGCAGGGCTGGGGCTCAGCAGAGGGCTCTGCTCTCTCCTCTGGGCAAAGACGTCCCAAAATTCTACACTGTGGGGACAGAGCCCAAGGTCCACAGGTCCCTCCATGAGCTGCCACAAATCCCAGCAGAGCACCAGGGATGCTGTGGGTTTGTGACACCAAATCCACAGCACCTGAGCAAGGCAGGCAAACACAGCCTGGGCTGTCCTGCCCAATGTTTCAGCACTTCCAGGGCAGGGCTGGATGGGATCTTGGGCAGGAATTGTTCCCTGGAGGGTGCCCAGAGCAGCTGGGGCTGCCCCTGCATCCCTGGCAGTGCCCAAGGCCAGGCTGGACAGAACTGGAACAACCTGGGACAGTGGGAGGTGTCCCTGCCCATGGATGGGGTTGGAAATAAATGATCTTTAGGGACCCTTCCAACCCAAACCATTCTGATCTTGTGATTCCCTGATTCTTCCCACAGCCATTTATACCCAACCTGAAATCCCCAGATAAAGCCCAGTGACCAAATCTGTCTTTTTTAACTTTACCATTAAATTCTGAAGATCATTAAATTAAATCCAAATTAAAATTCTACTCTACCTCTGCCACTGTGTAAAACCTTGGGAGAGCCAATATAAATAAATACAGATATAAACTGGCCCAGGGTGCCCCTGGATCCCTGGCAGTGCCCAAGGCCAGGCTGGACATTGGGGCTGGAGCAGCCTGGGGCAGTGGGAGGTGTCCCTGCCATGGCAGGGGGTAGAATGAGATGAGCTTTAGTGACCCAAACTATACTGGGATTCTGTATCAGCTGTGCAAAAGCAGATCTGTACCTATGCATATTCCTTAATCTGTCTTTTGATTACAACTATAAATACATTCCAGTATTTGAGCTCTTTTCTCCTGCCTGATGCACTAATTAATACTGTCAGTATATAAAATAACAATAATAAAATCAGAAAGATATTTCTTTACCAGAAAAAACCCAAGCAAAATCAAACAGCATCCTGCAGATGCTGACAATGTTTGAACACCCAGGAGCAGAGCAGAACATCATTAATATTTTCAGTGCCTGGTACCTTTTTTGTGTACAGAACATGGTTACAGTCAGGATGCAGCAGCTGAAAGAAGCTTTGTCAAGGAGCATTCCAAGCTGCTTAAATCTGATCTACGATCATTATTCCTTTGGAGCTGTATCATAAGCAGCTCAGTAAGACACATGTGAAAGAAGTTATTGCACAGGAAAGTTTGGCTTTTTACAGCATTGCCATCAAAATTTACTGGTGTATTAAAGATCCTAATTTAAAAATAAGTTTTCTGCCTTTTTATGGTATGTGATATTTTATAGAGATTACACTCATGGAGGAACCTGGAAACATAGTAATTAAGAGCTTGAAGATCTTCTAAATGCCAAAGCTATTCCATGGGATGATCGAGTCCATTAAAAAGTCATTAATTATGTCAGAGAACATATTCCCCAAGATTAAATTATTCCTGAAGGAAAGATTAAAGCAGTTTACAGGCCTATATTTAGGACTAAAAATAGTCATGGAAAAAACCAACACAAGTAACCAGAACAAAAATAAAAATGTACTGTGACATAGGCAGAAAATAGTTTTTAATATATTCCACCTTTGTTAGGTGATTGGAAATTTATAATAAGTGGCAGTACAAGGGTTGGTTTTTCAATGTGTGAAAAAAGCAGCCTACGTTGTATATATTTTGCTGTCTCCTCAGACCACATATGTCAGACCTATTTGTGAAAATAAAGGAAAGGAAAAGAAGAAGGGGGAAAGAAGAAAAATAGAAGCTCCATGATTTCCCTTGGAGCCATTCAGAGCCCTCCTGGAAAAAACTCCAGGCTCCCTGGCCAAATCCAGCAGCAGCCCAATACAACTGGTGGATTTCAAGTTCATTGGCAACCAATGGTCTGCTGATTAGAGGAACAATAACTCATCCAGAAAACACACAAAGCCTTCAGTAAAAGAAAGAAACACAGATGCAGGACTATGTGAGGGACCAAAACGATCTCATATTTGTTTTCTCTAAAAACCTAATTATTGTCTTCTTCCAGGTGTTCCTTTTGCTGACTTGACTTTAACAAATCACTTCACCGTGTTGGTGGATGCTCCCATGAATAAAAATCTCTGCTTTACTCCAGCAGAATCTTATTTGGGCAACAGTAAATATTTACTGACACAGAATGCTGTGCATTCCTTACAAATGAATGTGGATTTATTTCAAATTTGAGGGTCATTTTCTTTGGTCTCCTCATTAGTTGAGAAACTAAGAAAACCATGTCAAAAGTGAAACACTTCCATGAAAATGAAAGGCTGGATGATCCTTCTTGAATAAATAGGAGTGAAGAAGGAATTAATAGTATTATGAACAATGAAAGTCTTTAAAGGAAAAAAAATGTATATATAGAAAACACCAGATTTTACCTAAAACTTGACAGGAATAAGTTACAGTGATTGTAGAGGGGAGGGAGGGGGTTTTGACAATGAAGTAATTCAGCACAAAGAAAGAAAAAGCAAGTCACACCTCCTTTCCTCATTTGCAGAGATTAATTTACCTCTCCATCCCTTCTGTGTGGAATCCTAAAGGCATCCCTGGGAAATGCCCTGTGAATCTCTCTTGTACAATAAAGCACTTTGAACCGTAATCACATGCCTGGGGTAACAGCTTGTCTCAGACGAAGCTCCCTCCTGCACCTGCACCTCCAAAACATCTGAGAGGGTTTGAATTATCCTTCACCTGACAGCAAAGAGATCCCCTATTTCTTCAAACAGCACATACTGAAACTTGGAAAATACATGGCTGCTTATTTCTCCTCAGGAGTCTTCCACACCCACTTTGTTTCCTCACCCGTCTCCTAATTGGTAATGAAGTTTTTAAAAAAATCTTTCCTCCCTTTTACTATATCCCCCTCAGATTTAAATGGGAGTTTTAAGATTTCTTTATTTAATATAAGAGGGCAAGATCTCTGCTGGTTCAAGAGCTGGTTCAGAAAATAATCTCACCCAGCTCAGGAGGGAACTGACCATTCACAGCAGAGCAATGCAGAGAGCTGGACTGGGAGCAACTGCAGACACCCAGTGCTAGCCTGTCCTGACATCCAGTTTTAATCTGCATTTGTGTAGTCCCTTGGATGGACACAGCATGGCCACCAGTGACTTTGGAGTGGTTACTGACCAATTCTCTCGCTTAACAAGAAAAAGGTAAAGGGGGGAACAACTACCAGAGAACATTCTGCAGTCCTCTATTTCTGCTGCAAGTTATAAATATTTCAAGGGTTGACTGTGTTAGAAACGATTCTCCATCTTTCAAAAACAAATTTGCATGACAATATGGTGTTGCTGCACCCCTTTACTTTCATGCAAAGTGCTGCTTCTGTGCCCATTTGAGATGAGCTTTTTAAAAATCTTCCCTTCCCTCTAGTTTAAATACTCAAATTAAAATGGGAATTGTAGGACTCCTTTCCAATCTTTTAATATAGAAAAGGTAAAATCTTGGAGAATATTTTGAAACACATCTTTCTCGATTGCCATAGAGCAGAACAGGGTGGGCTACATTTTTATTGGCTCCAGGAAGTGCAGAAGCTGAGATTTTGTTTAAATGCTGCAAAGGATGTAAGATCAGAATTATTTATCTTCTTCCAGCTCTTTTGCTGAGTTGGATTTAATTTTGCCTTTTTTTCTCCTTGAGTTTATATAAGGGGCAAATACTCTGAAATCCCAGCCAGGACTTCTTTTATTTGGGTCACTGCTCCTCTCTGGGGATGGGCAAAACTTTGTTCTCCCATCAATCAGTCTTTATTTCCTCTCTGCCACCTTTCCTGTCATAATATACATAATATAATATAATATAATATAATATAATA
>JAWWMS010000031.1:1970625-1987558 GCA_035048045.1 Chlorospingus semifuscus
TCACCCAACAAGAACTTTTCCATGGGATGATGTTTTTTCATGTTCATCCTCAACACTCTACAGCACTACAAAACAAAAACTTCACAGCGGGCTTTTAGAAATGACTTTCCATCCACTTGATTCAAATCAAGGTCTGGCTGAACATGATCAATGTTCATTAAAAGCTCTGCAGTGACAGGTACACGAGCAGCACTCAGCGCTTGCACAGCCAAGCTCCCACAGCTGGAATGAGTAAATGGAGCGTGGGCTTCCACACGCAGCTCACACCATCCATAACTCTGCCTTTGACACTTGGCTGCCCTGAGGAAGGAGCTGTTTTTCAAAAATAGTTTTGTTTACAGAAAAAAAAAAAAAAAAATTACCAGAATAACCTTCTCAGTAAAGTGGCTTTGGAACAGAGTTATGAAAGAAATGCCAGGCAGGAAGTTCTTCCAAGTGGGAATGCTTGTGTGAGCTGGAACCACTGCTTAACCACACAGATTCATCAGAAATAGGATCTAAAATCACATTAATGCCTTTCCTTCAGTAAGAAGATGAAGAGACAGGCACTGCTTTGGTGGGACAGCATCCCATGGGGAGCACACCTGAATCCAGCCCCCAGTTCTGGAGCAGGAGAGAGAACCCAGGTTCTGCTCACCCCCTGCTAAAATCCCATCAGAACCCAGAAAATCCCAGCATTCAGGACAGAATATACTTTCTAGGACATGATTTCCTGAATTCTTACAGAAGTGTGGGTGTGGTGCCCTTCTCCATGAGAGAAGGATCAATGCAAGCTTTAGGATTGGTCTCAGAGAGACAAATCCTTCTGGAAGGCTTCTCCAAAGGCATTTCAGGCTATCCCACAACCTCCTTCCCTGGCCCTGAATTCCTCTAAAAAAACATTTGAAACTTTTCATGTATTTTTATATTATTTACCACTGAGGTAGATTTTGGGGTGAAAAGTTGTTAGGGAACATTTTCCTCTATCATGACATCAGAAGCATGAGGGAATCCTGGTAGGAAATCCCTCACAGTTTGCACAATGGATAAGAAGAACCAGAAGGAATTTCTTTCTCACCAGCTCCAAATATCACATTGCCAAGTTTCATTTTAGGGAGGAAGCAAAGCAGATCAAAACATGAACCAACAAGTTTCCTCTCACTACTCCTACATGAAAAACCAGCTCAAACTGCCGTGACATCCCAAAACATCTTCTAATTGCAAAAAACCCCAAACGAAAACACAGAAAATGACCAATGTTTGGGATTTGGGAAGGAATCCTCAAGCAGAGGGAAAGCAACTGTAATTTAACAGGTGGGGTTTGCCATGGGGGTGTTATGGACACAGCAGAGGGAAATATCTCCCCCTCCCTGCAACAGCTGAAGGGAGAAGGCTTGATTTGTTCTTTTCAGCCTTTCTGAAGTCTGACTGTCCATTTCATTAATCAAATTCCCTTTGAGGCAGGGCTTGAAGGCCTTGCCTTCCCTCCCAGCTGAGCCTGGGATGCCCTGGGTGGTCTCCAGCTCATTACCTTGATCAGCAGCTGCAGATGGTGATGGCTGGTGATGGACAAACCCTGGGGGCTCTGCTTGGGCTCAGGTCAGGCTGCTCAAACCCTGCTGGCCTCGAATCTTGGGAATGAAACTCCTTGGGGATGTTTGGGAGTGCATGAGACAGAAAAGCATCTGTCCATCCCTGTGCTGCACAGGGCTGGGATGAGCCTGGGGAGGAACCTGGCCTGGGAGGAAAGGATGGATCCTGAACAGGATTATCTTCAGTCCTAATGAAACTGATTTCCTCAGGTTTCATTTCATATCTTCATCTGATTGATATATGACAAGTGCTGGCAACGATAAAGAAATAAGAAAAAATAATCAGCTGTGAACTGTGGGATTTCTTTTTCCCCTTGTTGGAAATAGTTTAAGGTGGATACACAATGATTTTGATAAACTCCAGAATATCTGAAGTGTTGATATCTGTGCAGAAAGGGATTAAACTGTGGAATTACCACATGCTCAACTATAAACTGCAAGCACATGTAAGGACCAAGTTGAAAAACATCTTTTGCTGATTTTTAATAATTTTTATTTACTTTTGAGCTGAATATGAAGGGATTGTCGTAACCCAACCTCAGCAAGGACAGGGAGCATGTTCTCACACCAAGGAGATACCCACACACAGATATACCCACAAATAGGGGCAAATTCATTCTTAATTCATGTCAATAAATACAATAAATACATAATTCATGCTATGCACCTTTTTGTTGTATTTACAAGACCACCATGGCAGGGGGGTGAGCTAAACTGATTCCCCAAGGTGGATAAAGCCAATCTTCCCGAGGCTGAAGATAAAAGGTGGTGCAGCAGCTGCTATAAATACCACCAGGCATTTTTTTAAATCTTAAAGCAAGAACACCCTGAAATATTTCACATCACAGAGTAAATGGTTTGAAGATTGCAGACAAAGTAGTCAGGCTATGAATAACTGACAAGAAAGTCTCCAGATAAGCACAGGGAGTTAATTATGCCGTAGCCAGAAATAAATAAAACCACCAGCTCCAATGTTCGTGAAGCAGCTGGTAATAAATAACAACTTGTAAACATTTTAATGCACTTATTCTGGTAAAATTAAAATCAATGTTCATGCAGCAATAGCTATTAAATAATACTTACTGGGGAAAAATCTGAGAAGCTTAAAATCCAGTACCTTGTGTGTCAGAAAATAAACCGTACAATGAGAAACAGCTGGAGCTCATCATTTATACCATTTTGAGGTCTTAAGGAAAAAGGCTGCCAAAAAAATACCATGTACAGATATTTGGGGCAAATTGATCTCATAAAAAAAGGATTAGTGCATGTGAGGAGTAATCAAATGCTTCATGTTGGATTACAATTCCACTTAATAAATCAAGCTACTTCTGCTCCTGAAAAGGTTCATTCTGCACTCATTTGATTAGTTACACTAAAAATAAATCCCACCAGCAGAAGCAAAAGATAAATGCCTCATCAAATAAACTCTCCCACGAGTCCCTGTGAGCAGCTGACTGATGCCAGCCCCACATCTCTGAGAGTTTGGGAAGATCCCAGCTCAGCCAAGGTGTTCCTTGTTACAGAGGAACGAGGACTTCTTACAGAGGAGTCCACATTACCAGCCCAGTCCCTGCTTTAACTTCACCAAACACCACTTCAGCACCTTGGACAGGGGTCCGGAAAATCACAGAATATTTAGCTCAGAAGGGACCTTAAAGACCACCAAGTTCCAACCTCCTGCTCCAAGCAGGGCCACCACATCCATCATCATCATAATCATCATCATCAGGGATCAGAGAAGATACAACAGAAGATCTTCCAAATGTGGCTCAAGAGGGTCACTATGAAGAGAATAAACTATCCAGCAAGGATTAATTTGGTTCATTTTCTATTTTCACTGCCTGAGGTGGTGAGCTCAGATGGATGTGGCACCACACTCTCCTCACAGGATGAAATCTGAAGACAGTTTGCATTCTGGCCAGGCTGTTGCCAGCCTTGCCTGGAGAATGGAAAACTGCTCTGGAGCACATTCCCCTTGCAGCTTTACTTCAGTATAATTGGGGACCTCTCTGTTCTCAGGGTAATTTTTCCTCACAAGAGAGAGCAGCTACTCACTCTTCTTATTTTTCTCTGGACACATCCCTGGGCAAGAACATGACTACACAGCAAAAAAGGACAGGAAAAAGCAGGAACCAAGGTTCTTCTTGAAAAATAGAGAAGAGTTTGTGCTCTGACAATGGTCTGCTCTGCTCTGTGAGCTGAATCCATCCTTTGCTGTGAATCATGGTAGCTCCCCATTTCATTTTGACCTTTTCATCATTATGCAGCCTGATTAGCTCTCCAAGCCAACTGCCTTCATGTGAAAATGAAATCAGCTACTTAAAAGATAGAAGATGAAAGCCATCAAAGTTCTGTTTCATATTCTCAGAACGTTTCTTTTAGAGAAGTGCCACCAGCCTGACATCCCTGGTAAGTAAACACCTTCCAGGGCAGCAGGAAAGGACAAGTGAGCCTCTCCTCCAACGGAGGAAAAAGCCTGGAAAGGCTTTTTGGAGGGATGATGTAGCTGAGAGACAGCAAATTCACAGCTGAATTCCCTGGGTGCCTCCAGGGATGTGCCAGGGCTCAGGGAGGGAGTGCCAGCTCACACCCACACAGGATTCAGCAGACACTCCAAGGGAGGAACAGGAGGAGGGAGCTGCATTTGCAGCACACAGAAGTGGCTGCAATCACAGATGCAAATTCAAGAAATGCAGAAAAAAAATCTGTTGATGAGACATCGAGGAACACGCTGAGTAAGCACCTTCTGCACCCCTTGGAGTAACCACAACCAACTTCCAGATACACAGCGATCCAAAGGCAGGATTGAAACGACTCCTTGAAGAGCTGCCTCTCCCCATGCTCACCTTCCAACACTGCTCTGAGGGCCAGGACCTCTCCAAGATTTCCACCCCAATGGGGCAAACAACAAGAAATGGCGAGAGACCTGCCTCAAACACAAACCTGCCAGAAATGCATCGGTTACTACAACAAATTTTGGATTGATGCACATATCCACACACACACAGAGGGGCTTTACCAATGTACTCATCTATTTCCTTCCACAAAAACGACCAGAGATGTGAAAGGAGGACGGGTGAGATGCAGCCCCTGGGTATCATCAGACATCACCCACAGCAGCCCACCTGGAGAAGAGAAAATGCCAGGAGTTCTGCCAAAAACACCCCAATACACCCCCCACCCCTCAATAAAACCCCAAACCAAACCCAGATTTGCATCTGCTCACCACAAACTTCGCTGCCAATCTGTCACCAGAGCATGGAAGAGCAGGACAGGTTCTCCAAACCCCGGTGAAAACAGCCTTGTCTCCCAGCAAGGATTTAAAGCCTTTGCCAATATAGGAACTAAGCAGCCAGTAGCCAGCTAAAATTCAGAGATTCAACATCTTTAAGCAATTATGGAATTTGAACTTGACTTGGGTGTTTCTAAGGCAGCAATATTGCAGCAGGCAGAGTCCCCACAGAGCGTTCAGCGTGCTGCAGACTCCACACAGGGCTCTGTCACTCACAATAATTTGGTTATTAAGCTTGATTAGCTGGTGTTGGTGATTAGAGAATATTTTGAGTCTGGAAGATCCAGTGGCTGAAGAGGTGAAGCAGCAGAGGGAGGTGCAGGGCAGGAGCTGGTGCTGGCAGGAACGAGCTGAGGGGATGCTGTGGGCACCAGGATGTGGCAGGGCTGGAGCAGAGCACAACAGCCTTTTAAAATTTTTTTTCCATCCTTCAGATTCTCTCACACCAACCCACAAGCCCAGAGACGAGCACTGAGAGCTCCATGCATCTATCAGCTCTATTTATTACCTAAAACCACAAGGATGCTTTAACAGTCCCTTTCACTCTGCTTCCATTAGCAAAATATTGGCACGACTTCCTCTCCCACTCCTCCAATGACAATTACAAGCTATCCCCCCCAAGTACTTCTGTTTTTTGAAAGTACATTTTCCTAATATTTAATTTATACATCATTTCCCACATGTATTAGTAATAAATGTTTCGAGGCGGCAGACAGGAATCCAACAGGAAAGCATAATGCTTGCTGTTTACTAGGAGGCCTCATTAAAAAGACATCAAGAGCATGGAAAATAAAAACAACCTTGTGAACCTTTGTAATTGGTCTCCAGAGAAACCTAACACTGAGGACATCGATGCAGAAACGCCCCAGTGACTGGAAAAAATAAAAAACCCAGTTCACTCAGCTTCTTGCACCCCTCAGTTCTTACATTTATTTTTCTTTAATTATTGTAACACACACATTTTCTATTTTCTTATGGCTGTAACAGCTCCCTCAGGTATTTGATGTGGTGATATCAAATAATTAAATAATTATTAATCCCTCCCACCCTTAATGATTTTTAAGGGCAGAATAACAAGAGGCATTTGTATGGAGTTTAACTTTTTGCAAGGTCTCCTGTGGGTGAACTCTCCAGTATTGGAGCCAGTTGTGTGTTTTTATCATCTCTCCTGTACTAAAATAAAGAGAACGAGTGCAATTACAGTGGATAAATTTGTTATTACTTGTAGAACAGAGCTGTTACATCAGACACATTTTTAGCAAAATAATGGCTTAATCCCCCTTTGAAATGAAAGTTAATTTGACTGGCTTTGCCCCCAGTTAGGCCCAGCTGTCACCGGCAAAGTTTAATTTTTAAGCCAAGCCCAGCATAACCCCCCTATTACTGAGCAGCCTTCAAAATTCATATTTAAAGCCAACAGGTCCCAGAGGCTCCTTTCAGATCCTTCTGGGCTTCCCAGAAGACTCATGAAAGTTGATTAAACTAAAAATTGCATTTCATTTTCCTGTTTTGTTTGCATTTAAATGGAGAAACTTGCAGTTGGATAATGGCCATATATTTCCTGTTGTACTTCCACTCCCAGCAGTAAGTGTTTTGTCATGTTTTGTGCCACTTGAAATATGAACTTCTTGCTCCAAATGCAGAATTAAGACTGCGCAAACCTAAGACTACAGGAAGATTTGCCCGAAATGTTTGATTGATGGGGTTTAACATCCATCTAAGCACAATTATTTGGCATGTTTTCGCTTGCAGGTGCACTTGGTGACCCCCCAAGCACCCATTCCTCCCTCCTCACTGCCCTGCTGCACCCCCAGCTCCCAGATTTGGTTATAAACTCCCTCAGATGCCAGATTTTACAGGAAAGCTTCAAAACTCAGCCAAGCACTGGATGTGATAAAGCTCATGAGAAGCTGCCACCTTTTACCCAACCCATGCTGATCAAAGGAGGCTGTGCTCCGTCACTGCTGAGCTCCATGTGCAGAATCCGACTCAATAAGGTTGGAAAGGACCTCCAAGATGATGAGATCCATCCTCTGAGTCCCCCATGCCCACTGAACCACTTTGGGCAGTGCCACATCCATTTGTTTTCCATGGATGGTGATGCCACCACTTCCCTGGGCAGCCCATCTTAATGTCTGACCACTCTTTCTGTGATGAAATTTATCCCAACATCCTTCCTGAACCTCCCCTGGCACAACTTGAGGCTGTTTCCTCTTGCTGAGTCCCAGAAAAGCCTTGGGAGAGCAGCACCTCCAAGCCCAGCCCTCAGCAGTGCCCTCTCCTCTCCTCCACAGCCAGGCAGCTCCCATGGGATGTGAGGAGTGTGTGACATCCCTTAAACTCAGACCTTTGCAAGGAGAAAAAACTGCACCCCTAAAAGAACTGATAACAAAAATCCACCCAAATTTGCTTTCATCCTTTTAAGAATCTGTAAACTTTGGTGTTATTTATTGGCAGGTCTCGCTCTGCAGAAGGCTCAGGGACACACAGAGTTGGCACAAGGAGCAGCTTCCTTTGCATTTTGGCACATTTTGGGATGGTTTTGCCACACCATATTTTACAGCTTCCCAATAAAGAACTTAATCTTTAATCTCCTCCCTACCCTCCTTGCCTTCAAAGGGCTTTTCCAGGTTTTGGAGGCTCCAGCCCTGGTGATGCCCAGGCCAGGGTGGCCATCCCAGGTGCTGCCAGGGCCAGCTCTTGCCCAGCCCTACCACTCCAAACCCAGCTCTCATCCCATTTAGCACAGCCCAGCCAAAACAGGAGTAAGGAGATGAGTTTAAATTCATCAGAAATAAAAAATTTTGTGGTTTTTGGGACATTAGCTTGGTTAAGATGTCTACGTGTGAGCATTGGTCCTGGGAAGGGCTGGAGAATTCATTCACTCTCTCTCTCCACAGGGCAGAGATGAAGTGTCATGATTATTTTCACATGTTAAGCATCACCAGAGCATGATTATGCAGTTAGCAAGGAAGGAAAAGCTATTTCCCATTCCAAATGAAGCAAACTGGGCAGCCTCTCCCCCTGCTCTGCTCCCTCCTGTTTTACACCTGGCACTGAGGTGACACCACAAGCAGCAAAATTCCCACCACAGCCCCCTGTCCAGACCTTCCCATGAGTCTTCTTTAAAAAAGTCACTCTAAAAATTCCCTAACCATCCCAAATAATAGGGAATAGGGATAGGAAAGCTGGGACAGCTCCCCACACCAGCCCTGGCCTCACAAGCACTTCTCCAAACCAAGTTGTTAAATCTGTCAATACACAAGTGCATTTATGGCTTCATGCAAACACACAGAGATAAGATAATATAATTAATAACTTCCCTCTGGCAATTGGTGATTGGCATTCATATTGTGCCAAAAATTAAGGTTAAATGACAGCAAAAAGGAATAAGAAAATTAAGGGAAGGTTTCCAACTTTGTTTTGCAGCGTCACCAACCAAATTCCTCGCCTTGAGCACCAAAAAAGAACCAGGGTGGAAATTGCCACATTTAATCTGACTTTTTTTTTAGACTAATTACTTTCCTGCAAGCAGAGTCACTGAACTGCTCATTCCTAACCCTGCCTTGTCTGGCACATCAACAGATGGGAGCAAAATGACTTCTGTAAATCAGAGCCCAGTGACAGCAGCGAGATTATCTCGGTTCTGGGAAACAATCTCAGGTACAGCTCACATTAGAATCTCGTTAGGATTTCTCCCTGAAATATTGCTTAACATCAATTTTGCAGTGTAATGGTTCCTAAAAACTTCCATACAAAACGAGATCTAATCACTTCCTTCACACCCTCTCCTCATTTGTTTAGAAGTCTAAAAATACCTTTAAAAATAGATGATATATTACAAGAGAGACTCCTTATTTTAATAACTTATCTTCAGAGATGGAGAACAGCATTGCCAAAATACTAAAATCATTCCAGTGAATTTCAGAATTAGCAAAGTCCTGAAATATTTAAACTTTCCATTACACACCCTTAAATTCTGCAAGATGGGATTCAATTAAATCAGCTGCCGCCCTCAACTCTGCAATTGCCAAAGGCAGATTAACTCAGAGAAGGGCAAAGTTGTGAAAAGAACCCTTAGGACTACGTCAAACATGAAATCATTTAAGACAAGGGACAAAAATATCTGGTTTTGTTTGGAGTGAGAAGCTAAATTAGGGGACAAGACGAGGGTGGTCAAATAAATGAAAACCTGGTTGAAGTGGGGCTGCAATCATTACCTGGAGAGCTCTGTTATTTAGGAAATAAATTTTACTTACAATCCCAGCTTCCTTTGTATTTGGCCAAGGCTACCTTGCATCCATTTGAGTTCAATTCAAGCCACCACAGATTCTTCCTCTTCTTCTACCCTGAGCAGTTAAACCCCTTCCCTTTCAAGCTCTTTGAGCTGCTGGTCTCTCTCGCAGTGATGCAGCTTCAACATCTCCAGCAGCCCAAGCCCCTGAGAAATCCACGTGTATTCATTGCTTTGAAATTGTCACAGGGGAAAAGAAAGGAAAAAAAAAAACAGAAAAAAGGAGAAAAAACCAATCCACTTCCTTGCTTTGTGTTGTATTTCAGAGAGTTTAAATGATCTAATATCCAATTCCTTCTCAACGTACCACAAAGTGCTAAATGGGAAGAATTGCATTACTGCCACTGCTTAGATCTTGGCTGATAAGGTGAGCCTTGTACATTTAAAGTGACTTCTGAAAAAGCTGGTGCTATCCTGGTCTGGTAATTAATAATTCATGGAGCCAAATTACAGCTCGAGAAGGATCCAGCCATTTTTACCAGTTCTTTCAAATTCCTCTGATTTATGTATGACTAAGTAGGAGACTGAGCAAAGGGAAAAAAATTAAAACTTAACACTTCAGGTTGCAAATTAAACTGTTCTGTACTCAGAAAGGATGGATGGAGCAGGATATAAAAATGCTTCTTGGGAGACAAGCACATGGAGAACATTTCTGAACATACATTCATTTTATGATATAAAAATAGCTTCCGCAGCTACTAAAATTGGAGATATTTAAAACTGAAAATATTTATCACTAATGGGACTTGAGTGCCCTGGGAGTGCAACACAACACATTAATATTTGTAACATCTTTACAACAGCCCTCCTTCCATGCTGTCCTTGATGAATGGACTCATTTTTCTGCCCCTTGTAGCTTTATCCTCTCATTGTTAAAGACATTTTTATTGATCCATGTACAAGCAAGATCCACCTAAAGACAAGGATCAGTAAAGGAATCCAATTTTGTTATTTTATTTCTTCCAGGGGACAAAAAAATCCCCAGAAGATGATTCAGAAAATGATTTCTTTCTCAATTTACCAAGCACACCCTAAGCTGACGTTTTCAAAAGGGCCTAAAAATGTTCTACAGGATAAGGACAAAGCCCAAAAAATCCCAAACAGAGGAGTAATTTACAGATACAGGAATACCCAGGGGCTTTCAGAAGTTTTTTAGTTCATTGTGGCCTTTAATCAACTTTTTATTTAGAACATTTCATCCTGAGACAGCAGATGAGGAGATGCCCATGCTCCGAGGGGCTGTGGAATTCCTGGCTATTGCATAACCCAAATAAAAACCTCAGAAAACCTTAATTAATGCAGCTAGACTGTTTAATCTTTTAAAGAATAAAACAAATTTTTTTTTTAAATAGTGCCAAGAAGAAAGAAACTTATTTGCTTTGGTTTTCAGGAAAATGTGTAAGGGCAAAATTTTCATAACTGTGGAAATAATTAGTTCTTAAATTGAAGTTGAGCTTCCTAAAAGACTAAGTTACTTTGAAAATTGTTCATTCCATATCACAAATGATAATCTAGGAGTTTTTCATTACCACTATCTAATTACATCTTACAGCGAGCTCCAACATCTCGTGATAGGAAGTTGTTTAAGCAGATAATACAGGATTTTGGAGCTGCCCGTGGTTGGCCACGTTACACAGAAATATTTACACCCACAAGTTTCCTTCAATGCAAACAGCAGCTAAAAGGTAGCACAGCAGATTGTTCTGCTGCAAACCAAAATGATCCAAAATACCCCAAAATTATCTTTTGGAAAACAACTCTGAGGATCTACCAGAGGCATCTGCTCCATGTGTTAACCCTGATATTGATTTACTCCACTTTACACTGAAGATGAGAGCATGAGAAATTATTGGGAGTGTCATGGAATGAGTTGGGATCTTTAAATCCCATTCAGTGCCACCCCTTGTCACAGCAGGGGTGACACTTCAACTAACCCAGGGTGTTCCAAGCTCCATCCAGCCTGGCCTTGGGCACTGCCAGGCATCCAGGGGCAGCCACAGCTGCTCTGGGAATTCCATCCCAGTCCCTCACCCCCTCACAGGAAGAATTTCTTCTCAATATCCCATCCAACTCTGCCGTTTCCCCCTTGTCTGGGCACTCCAGGCCCTTAGAAGCCTCTCCCCATGTTTTTTGTCATCTCCCTTAAAGTCCTGGGAAAGCTGAATTAATTGACTCCAAAGCTTCTCTTCTCCAGCCTGAACAATCCCAGTCTCTGAATCCTCTCCAAGGCTGACCACTGCACTAGACTGGCTAATATTTTTACATTTGTTTTTTTTTTTATTTCCACAGTGGATGGTAAAATCCTGCAGTGGGTTGTCCATAGAGGTTGTGGAGTCCTTGAAGATGATCAAAACTCAAAATGGAAAAGTGTCTGAGCAACCTGTCCTCCTTGGAACAGGAAAATGGAGCAGATGACATCCAGATTCCCTCCAGCAACATTATTTTATGAGTCTAACAGCAAAACAGGCGTGAAAACTCCAAATGTTAGAGTCTGGAAGTGGGAATGAGCAGAAGAAGAAGTCGACATACACAGACACTGTTCTGTGTTAAAAACAAACCAGTGAGACTTACTGTGAGCAGTTCATTCAAAGAACTTGAGTCCTCTCTTGGAACTATTATTTTGATAGCAAACCATTTGATTTGTCACTAAAAGGTACATTTCAAATGGAAATTGTTTGTTGACACTAAGAGAAGTCAACAACTTTCAGCTCATGGAAATATCCAGCACCCTGGGGCTCTTCAGTGAGCTCAAATCAAGCTGTTGAATGGAATCCCCACATCATGTGTGGGCAGTGAGGGACGGCTCTGCTCACCCCAGAGAGCTGCTGGCTGAGTGTTCACTGGCCACAAAGCAGCTTGAAAATCAGCCCTGTTTACATTTATTCCTGAGGAATCTGAGACCTCGTTGGTGTCTCCTGGAAAGGCTCAGAGCACGGTTTAATTGAGAGAGAGCTCTGATAGAGAGGAATGGCAGCGGGGAACGGCCGCGCTCCTTAGCGCTCAGACATCACAGAAACCCCTCCTTCGCTGAGCTCCAGCCACCCGAGCCTCAGACACTCTAATGTGAGGTGAATTTCGGCGCAGAATTGTATCAAAGGCTGTTTCTTTTCATGGACAGTTTTGTTTGTGCCCTGTTTTTCCTGCAGGTTCCTCCACGGCACCCAGCGCTCCCCGTGCACGCGAGCGCGGCCGCGCTCTCGCTTCTCACGCAGCCCTAAATAGGAGCTTTGCAACTGCACTTGGCCCCACTCCCTGGGGTGAAAGATGCAGAACAGATCACTGCAAAGATGCAGGTGTGTGGTCTAAGAGCCTCTCTAAGCCTTCGGTTTGATCAGCCTGTGCAAACACCCTGCACCTTGGACTGTGCAGGATTTCTTAACCCACCAGTCACATAAAAGAACCCTCTCCTCAAGCTGAGCCAGACACACGGTCTAGGTGTTCAAAACAAACTTTTCAATAACAAAATCACTTTTTCCAAAGCTGTTAGGCTCTCAGCGAGCTCCCAAGAAGCACCTGAGCAGCCCAAAAATCACTTGACAGCACCCTCCCCTGTGCTGAAGTATTTCTGAATATTTCTGGTGTCATCCAGTTATTTTAATTTATCCCAAAGTCCTAAAAGCCAGCACTAAAAACAAGCAAGGCTCTCAGCATGAAAAAGTACATCCTAAATAACAAATATAACACATGTAAATACCAGTCCCCTAAAACAAGTTCAGTAGCTTTAAAGGTATTGCCATCAATCACACCATTACAACTGCAGTTTAAAATACCATCAGAAACTTCTGGAAAGAGAGTTTTGTACTTTCAGCAACTGTTGTGACAAATTTCTGATCATTTTCAAATGAATTATTACTTAAGCTTAATAAAAATCTTGCTCTAACACAATTGTTTGTATTGGCTAAATAAATCAGCACAGCAAAGGACGGCAATAATGCTCATTTTCAGGAAGAAGGTAAAAGCAAAGTCAGAAGAGGGAATGCAAAAAAACAAACAAAGATGTAAATTTCAAAACACAGTTGACATTCCCCAAATCATTTAAATGTGGTTTTTGTCTTTTCCCCAAGAAAACAGAATTGTGCAGAAAAATGAAGAAGACAGGAGGAAACCCATTAACATCTACACACCTTCCATGAGGTCAGCTTGCTCAAAACTCCCTCAAATCTTCAGCTGAAATAAGATTTAACTCTTTTAGAGTAAGGACATGACAAGGGGCACATCTTTTCCAGCTACAGGCTCTGACAGAGGTACTGCTGCAACTTTTCTTCCTAAACCCAGCTATTTTTGCATGGGTAACAATTGTTCAAAATTGCTGCTAGCTTCCAGTTTTTTCCTTGCTCCAAGTCTAAGAAGCCTCCAGTAACATCTTGAGTATAAACTCTAAAAATCCAGGTGGAGCTGTCCGTCAGTTGACCCTGCTATTGCTCAGAGAGCATTAGGCAGACTGGCAAAAAGCCACATCCAGTTTGAAATGTGCACTGAAAATTTCCTCTGTCAGATGAATCTTTAATCTATTTATAATCTCCAATGTTTCCTCTAAACAGCACTCCATGTCTTACCTTGTATCATTTTCCACATAAATGCCATGCCACAGAGCTGAAACGTATGTCCAAAGAGAAAAGTGGATTTCATTTTGATTTTTTTAAAGTGAAATAGTTGAGAGATTGACCTTATTATAATTTGATCTCCAGTCATTATTACCAGAACAACTCAAAAGCAATTCCTGTCATCGTCCCTGCTGCAGAGTGTTTTGGAAACCAGGGCCCTGCTAGAGGAAAACAATTCCTTCCTTTCTGTGCACTTGATCAGAAAATCAGGATGCTGACAGAAATTAGCACAGATCTTCTGACGCTTCTTTTGAACATTAAGGGTTTCCAACTCATATTCTTGTTTGGTAATTAACATCATTATGTGGAAATGCTTCAGACAGGAAAGGTTTTTCTGAACCAGAATCACAGAATGTTGGGAGGGAGCTTAAAGCTCATCTCATTCCACCTTCCACTGTCCCAGGCTGCTTCAAGCTCCAACCAACCTGGCCTTGGACACGGCCAGGGATCCAGGGGTGGCCACAGCTTCTCTGGGAATTCCCAATTCCCAAAATCCCATCCATCCCTGCCCTCTGGCAGTGGGAGCCATCCCCTGTGTCCTGTCCCTCCATCCCTTGTCCCCAGTCCCTCCCCAGCTCTCCTGGAGCCCCTTTAGGCACTGGAAAATACTCTCAAGGTCTTCCCAGAGCCTTCTCAAGCCTCTTCCTCCTCTCCAGAGCCATTGCAGGGAGCACTATTCTGCTCCCAGACTTCTCTCCACTGCAGGAGACAGAATTTGGGATGTCAGGAAGAGATTTTGGGTTGTGTGCCGTGGTCAGTCTCTCTGAACAAGAGGAAGCTTGGTAGCAGCATGTGGACAAAACCTGCTGCTGCAAATGTCAGCACTGGGGCTATTCCCACTCCCACCCCTGCCCAAGAGCCCCCCAGGGCAGCAGACACACAGAAATTGGATTTCCTTGCACAAACCTCCCTCATGTCTGGTTGTGTCGAAATGAAGTAAATTAACAACAAACAAGTTACAAATGAGAAAGAGCCTTTCAACAGCCCCTTTACTCTGGTACTACAATGCACACAGCACTTATGTTCTTTCAGAAGCTACAGAAACTAACAAAGGCAATAGTGCTGAGCTCCCCTATGATTATTTATGACCTATTTTACGCATCTGATGATTCACAGGAGCCAGATTTACCTGCAGCTCCTTACGCTGGGTGTTCATTCATTCAGCAAGGTGCTGTGGGTTTAATTCCCCCTTCTCTGAGCTCCACAGGATCCCATCTGGTCCTGGAGTGGAATTTTGAGCAAAACCCTCACTCAGACACCTCTGCAAACACAGTAGGACCTACAGCAGGACGGCTTTGAACAGACACTCAGCATCCCATTAGTGTCCTTGGTGTTCCTCTCAACTGTTGGTGTCCCCGATGCTCTGATAAGGGCAGCAGCCCCATTTGGTGCCTATCAGATAACGCAGCTATCAGGGGGATCTTTATCTGCTCTGTGTAATCTTTATCTGCTCTGTAACGCTGTGGGATGGAGCAGGTCTGGAATCTGAGAGTTCTGCTGCTGCCAGGGCGATTTGAGTCACTTCGGCTCTGCCCGAAGCGCACAGGGGTGAAACACTGACAGGAAAATATCTGACATCTCCTTCAAGTCTTAGGCTACTTTAAAGGAGAATTTTTTTTATTATTGTTGATTTTAAAACTATGGAATCACTGAATACGGGCTTGCAAATGGCAACAAACTTACAGAGTCCATACATCAAAGTTCTTAGAGGAGAGCACATAAAAATGGGCAGCTGAGGGTTGGAACTGGAGGACTTTGGATGTCCCTTCCAACCAATCATGGGCCATTCCATGATTTTTTATGATTTATGAGGAGGCAGCAGCTCCTCCTGTGTAGGACAGAGCGAGGCATTTCCCCACGCTGGAAATGCGGCAATCCTGGCAACAGCACTCAGCTGCAGAGGGTTGGGTTTGGTTTTTTTTAACTGTAAATATTTTGCCCCAGTTTCCCCCTTGCCCACTAAACCAGAGCACAAAATCCACTCATGTTTTGAACACTTGGCTCTGAGCTTTTGGACTACAAGACAACCACTAAAAAGGAAGCAGTGCGTGCAGTAATACTGATTGTCTCCTCCCTGGCCCCTTCCCTCATTTCACATCTTCTAAAAATTATGAAGTTCAACCTGCTAAGGACTAGAAGGTCTAAGTTTCCCTCACTCGGACAAAGTTTGGGACAGCAGGGTTGTCTGAAGGAGACGCAAGGGCAGAACTACTCAAATATGAAAAGAAACTCAAAGAAAAACTGATTTACTTCTCACTTTGATATTCTTATGGAGACACACAAATAGATCTCAGTTTTTATAGCCTTTAAGGGCAACACATCATGAAATCCAGTCTTTCAAACTGAATTTAAATGCATCCTTAAATTATAGAAGAAAGGCTTTTGTTCCCATAAGATGGCAATCAAAACCAGACCCACTAAATAATGTGGCTGCTATGAGTCTGGGCAATTTTATTTCCAATACAAAAGAATCCTACTTATGCAAAAACTTTGATTAATTATTTTGCATCAGGAAGAAAGAATCTCTTTTTAATTGTAGCAAAAAAAATCATTATAGATTAAAATGTCATTTTAAGTAAGACATTATGGAACCAAAAGATCATTTCTGCTCTTTCCAAATTAAGAATGGAAAACTAAAAATTAAACTGTAAGTAAAATGCCATATATTGCCTTGGAATGAATTTCCAATAATAGTATCTACTTTATATTGGTACAAACAAACTTTGTCTTAATTAGATTGACCTTTAAAAAGCTTCTCAGGCATTTGAGAATTGTAAATACTTAAAGTCTGATTCATTCACATTCCTGTTTGCTGAAAGCTTTGAAACACAGAGCTGGGGCCAACTCCACCGGTCCTGCAGCTCTGCTGGGACCAGGCCAGCCAGGCCTTGGAGGAATTTCATCCTTCTGCCTCCACGGAGCCCTGCGGGGATTTGGAGCTTGGCTGCACTTTGGAAGGGCTGTGAAATCCAGCAGGAGCTGCAGCGAGGGCTAATGGGGAGATGAGCAAATGGGAAATGGGGCTGAAGTGGCATCGCTGCACCAGCAGAGGGGAATTCACAGAATGCCAAAATAGTTTGGGATGAAGGGACCTTAAAGCTCATCCAGTGCCACCCTGCCATGGCAGGGACACCTTCCGCTACCCCAGGGTCCTCCCAGCCCTGTCCAATCT
>JAWWMS010000031.1:1987658-2008954 GCA_035048045.1 Chlorospingus semifuscus
ATCCAGTGCCACCCTGCCATGGCAGGGACACCTTCCGCTACCCCAGGGTGCTCCAAGCCCTGTCCAATCCGGCCTGGGACATTTCCTGGGATTCAGAGTAGCCCCAGCTGCTCTGGGAATTCCATCCCAGCCCCTCGCCACCCTCACAGGAAAGAATTTCATCCTAGCATCCAATCTCACCCTGCAGAACACTAACACATCCACACAGATAACTTGCAGATTGTCTCTCAGAGCAATTTCCTTTTATTGATGTTGAGCTTGTCCTTGCTGGAGCAAGGAAGTGAATTTGATCTGAGGGAATTTATTTCAGCAGTTTATGATGCTGTTTCACAGAGTGCGGACCTCCCACGTCAGAGGATAACAGAGCTCATGTTTCAATGCTCAGAGCTGCCATCTCTGCCTCCACCTCTTCTTCCAAGTGACCACTGCACAATCCCTGTGACCGGCCAGACAATAAATAATTGATGAACTTCAGCGAGTGACTGCGTCCAGAAGGGCTGTAGAATTTGGAATAAAATGAACAACTCACACTAGCAAACACCAGACTTTTTCTGCAATGAAGAGCAAGAAAACAAGAGGCTGAGCCTTAAAAATATTCCTTGCACACACGGCTGCAGCATTATAAACCCAACACAACCCTGCCCAGGCTGACAGCTACATGCAGGTACATCCAACCTTCCTTTCCAAAGGTCACTCTCATCCCAAGGAATCCTCCAGCTGTGCCAGCTGTGCTCACTTGCACAGGGAGCAGCTCCTCACTCACTTTCACCACAGAAAACCTCCTCCAGCTCCTGGCTGTTCATTTGAAACTGTCAATTTAAAACCTCTCTCTCACCAACTTTAGCTCTAACTGGACTACAGAGACTGTGAGTGTTCCTGGCAATAAAGGAAGATTAAGGCTGGGAAGGACAAGCAAGTATCATAAAAATAACAGTGTGTAATTGGGCAGCCTCCCATGGTTGGGGAAGAGAAATGAGCGGGTCAAGCAATTGAGAACCAGGAGAAATGACCTTAAAAAGTTCTGTCTGGGGACAGGCTGCCGATGGTCTCATCAGCATTCAGCTCCACTGCCACAGTCTGGAGGAGGAAACATAATGCAGAAAATGGAAAGGAGGGAGATAGAGGAGCAGTGGGGAGAAAAACATCTTTCTTCATTCAGCCAGGGAGGAGATGGAAACCAGCCGGCCGCAGCCTTTTCCCCTTTTCCTTCTTTTTTTACGAGTCCTCTGGTCTGTGACCCACCCACTAATATGTTTTCAGTATCACATATAATCTTTAAGAAGGCAGATTAGTGACTTACAAAGAAAACTGTTGGGAAAAAGGAGCTGTCAGATCTTTTACTGCACGTTTCAGTTGTTTCACATGAAGCGAGAGGGGCTTTGGGTGGGATTTTCGACAATCGAGGCGCTCAGTGATTTTCAGCAAGAGCAGAACACCAATTTACCTTTTATGTCTTTGAAAAAAAATCCCCTTTTACTTGTAAGCTGTTCAAGACAGATTGTCCTTTCTGAGGTGTTTATACAGCTCCTTTGGCGTCTGGGTGTTACAGCAACATAAAGTGATATTGAGAATTGGTTATTTGCTGTCATCCGGCTTTTCCATCAGCTCTTTACAGCTTTTTATAATGGAAAAAGATGTGGGGGGGGAAAGGCCAATTTTGGAAATGTATACACAGACACAGTTTTCATACGTGTTTACAGGTTATCACTGAGAAAGTAAAAGCCTCCAGAATTTATGTCTTCTTCAGCTGTGATATTTTTGCCAGGAGCCAGAATCCCCCTTCCACACACAGAGCAGCACACAGTCCTCAACAGAGACTCAGGTGTAATTAGGATCTCTAAGGTACCACCTCCAGTTTCCAATTTCCATTACTTCATTAAAATGAGTTCATAATTAGATAATGATATTAATACTGGAGGTTGGGTAAGCTGAACTTTAAAGGTTCCATCCCTGGAAGTGCTCAAGGCCAGGCTGGACAGGATTGGAGCAGCCTGGGATGGTGGAAGGTGTCCCTGCCCATGGCAGGGAGGTGGGATGGGATGGGAATTAAGGTCCCTTCCAACCCAAACCAATCTGGGATTCTCTGATTCTTCCAATTGAAACCTTTCTGGGATTCTGTGATTCTATATGTGAATAAATATATCAGATTAAATTTCCTCATAGCTTCCATTTTTTATTGTAAAAAGGGTAAATATCAACAGAAACACTGGCAGTGCTTCTTGCCTTCAAATCCACTCATGTTCTGGGCAGAGTTTGGATTCAAACCTTCAGATAAGGTCTGGTGCTGAGCCTCTCACACACCGAGTTATTCACACCCCAAGGTTTATTCCCCACACTGTTGCTCCAATGACATTTAAAAAAAAAGATTAATTTTCAGCAGGGATCAGCACTCTAAGAAAACGCTATCCCCAGATGAAATAAAAATGCAAAAAGCCAGACTCAAATATTCCTCCCAGGCAGGCTCCCTTCTCCTCTGCTCAGGTCAAAGACGAAGACAAGCTGTGGGAGGTAAACCCATATCTGCTGTGCCATATGTCACCCCATCGTGTCCTCAGACCACTTATCTCTTTCAAATGTCATTAAAAGTGACTATATTGGAACATATCTGAACATCACAGCATCTGCTGTGCTCCTGACCCGTGATATTCAGGGCTGCAAGACTTTCACTAAGCTGCTCGAAAAGAGCTCACTCATGGGCACACAGGACTGGGTCCTGAGAGGTGACAACAGCCCTCAGCTCTCATCACTGAGGAAGATGCTCAGGAATTTATAAAAATCTAAATAAAAAGTTACATGTTTCTCTCCAGATGCCGCACGAGTCTCTCCCACGTCATTAACCAACACCTCCCTACAGCTAACTCAGGTGTATGACTTGTTAGTACCATTACTGCACTGGTTTCATATTAATAAACAACAATGATGAGGTAATCACTCCCAGTACACTAACCTTTCCTGTGTTTAATTTTTCAGAAGGATTTCAACCAAGTTTATGGCTGAAATCTGTGCAAAATCTAAAGAGAAACAGCTGGGCTATTTTTGCTGTGGAAAGCAGCATGAAATTGATGTTGGATTTGTTACATCCTAAACCATCTGGACTTCACCTATCTCTGCCCTACATGACAGTCCTGCCATGGTGGGCACTTAGTTCTTACATCCCAGATTGTCCTGGCATTTTCACTACAAACTCTTTTTTTTTTTCTTCTCTCCTTACACCCACAGCACACAATTTTTCTAGAAGTCTGGCCAGAATATAAGAGGCATGAGATCTCCAGGTCTTAAAAAAAAATGCAAGGAAACCCACATGATCATTCTCATACTGATTCATTGACCCTTCAGTGCTCATTTTCAAATGGGGATTGTTTCAGGAAGGACCAACAGCCACATTACCAGATCAGCTCTGGCACTTAGACACACCAGCACCTCAGGTTTTCACCAAGTATTTAACGAAAAAGATTGATTGTAAAATGTTAGATTTAAGAGGCCTGAACAAAAGTCCAAAGAAGGAGATATCCTCACTTCTCAGCAGGCTTGGGTCTCATCTATGCACGGAAATTTGTGTACAGGGGCTGGGATTTTCATCTCCACGAGGACAGAGCTGCACTAGAAGTGGTTTTGCTGTTTACATTAGAGATGTGCACATCTCAATTATGTGTCTGCTCCAGAGACTTTTCGAGGGAGAAGCAAAGGCTGGCTGAACATCCCGTCCTGAGGGATGCACAGCTCATTCCGGTACCACACACGGTCTCTGCCACACGAGCAGAATAACCCACGAGTGCCCAGCTCCACACAGAGAAACGCCCTTCATTAAACACATATCCTGCTGGATTATCACTGCTCCAGTAAATAATCCTTCCTGCACCTAGTGCTCACTTCAAAAAACCCAGATATGAGGAATTGTCTGAGGAGAACAAAGCGCGGCCTTGTCCTCCGCGGCCTCGCTGGCCCCGAGGCCTCGCACGCGGCTCTGAGCTCTGCTCTCCCACCTCCCTTGGGCAGGGATAATGCCATTGTCCTCATTCTCCTCTTCCTCAAACAGCCTCTCCCCAAGGCTTCCCCTTGGGAGTTGCTGCAGAATGGATGCTTCTGGAAGCAATCCAGCTGCTTCACTCCCGGCCTTCTCTCGGAGGCCGTGGCCACCAAAGGCTCCTGCGAGTGATTTTCTGGAAGCACATGGAGAGTGTTCTCACTGTCAGATGGGACTCCTCAGAGACCTACTCGTGCTTTACAGTAAAATGGAGGAGGGCGAAGCCATTTTATTCTAAGTTATCCAGTTGCTTTTGGTTGGAAACACTACAACGCCACAGAATTGGAGTTTTTCCTGATTTTTTATGTTTTACACACAAAAATTTCTTTACAAATCAAGAAAAGTACTTTGCTTTTAGTATTTTAATGTTTTCAGCTCTACAGTTGATGGGATGAGTAGGTATTTCTAAAGTCTCTCCATTTGCTCCTGAAAACCTCAAAACACCCCATTAGATTTTGGAAGAGCCCTAAGATCAAATGGTTGGGGAAGCACAACTCTTTACATTTTAAAAATAATTGGGTTGCCAAGTATGACAAAAAAAATTGCTGGAGTTCAAACATGAAAACCCTATGGCGTGAAAGGAGGTTTCTTACTACTGATCTCTGCTTCAGTTACATCAAAACATTAATTCAGGCTGAATTTTCAGCCAGTGCAAACAAGTAGGAAAAAAAAAATACCACAAGGCCAGATTCAGTTCTTCATTGCCATGAAATCTGCAGCCAGGATTCATCCAAGCTCATTTCATCACCACATGATTCAAAACATTCTACATCTATACAGGAGGGTTTGTCCAGAGGCTTTGTAAGCAATATATGAAGTACAACCTACATTAGTTTGAACTTCAGACCAGACTAATAAAAAGTCCATGCTAAGTTTATTAGCATCATCTTATCCCTGCCAAAAACACAGAATAGGCACTTGATAGCAAAACTCTCAGCAGTGACCTTCCTAAATTCAGCCAGAAGAGCCTCCATTTCATTAGGATTCCTATTAAGGCAATAGAGCCAGCTGTAAATTACTGGTTATTACCAAATTAAATGGTACAGAACGGATTGTTTCTGGGAGCTCTACTCCACTGCTCAAACTCCCTCCCCTCCTTGTCAGGCCAGGCTGGAAGGGATTGATCACCCAGCACTGCAAATAATTAATCTGTTGTGGTGTTACCCAGCCTGAGAGCTCAAACACAGAATTAAGAACAAATATATTTGCTGTTTGCAGGAGATGCTGATTGTCAGGATCCACCTCACCCTGCTAGGCTGATATTTATTGGTGCCAATTGTTCTGGGCATCTTCCCATCAGAGGAGCTTGGATAGGTTTGTAAAAATAAAACTCAAGAGATCAAGGCATTGCTGCTGTCTGCTGAGGATGCTGAAACTCATCTGGGATATGGGAATTTCCACACCAAAACAGGGACCATCAGACCAGGAGGCTGTGCTGGCATGTAATGGCACCAGGATGGACATTTCTAGGCACAAACCCAGAAAGATCAGAAGTCAGCTGGGGGTTTGGACCTAGAAAAGAAGGGAAAAGACCCCCACAAAGGACTTTAAAAGCACCCAGGGTGGCTTGGTGATAGTTGAGAGAGCACCAAGCCAGGGGAACATCACTGTGAGGTGCCTGATGCTACTCAATGTTTTATTTGGGCTCTGGGCCTTCCAGTTTCACTCAGAAATCATCCCCAATGACTTCAATATTGTCAGTAAGATACCCCCAAATCACACTGCATGACTTTTGAGGTTTGCAAACTCTCTACTGTGGGTCAAGACCACATGCAAAGAAAAAAAGGGAAACCATCATTAAGGATTTCAAAATTTTCCCATTCATCAAATAAAAATCATAAACCCCCTCCCAGTGCTGCTAAGTAAAACATTGCTTTACACAGAGAGCAGATTTCAGGAGAGGCCATAGGTATTTAAATATTTCTATATGATAGCATTATTTCCCTGGCTGACTTCCCTTCAGATACATCCCTTCTTTTATCTTCCCTTGGTCCTTTATCATACTATAAAGATTAATTTTGAATTTCTGCTGATTGTATGATCTTGGACTTGACGAACAAAAACCTCTTTTATGGGAGACATTAATATTCACTGTGACAGCCCCGAACTTCCACTTGCAGAAAGGTTTAATAATTTTCTAAAACCTCTTGATTTTGTCACAATGACTTGTATTCAGCCTAACTTTTCTCCTTGTCTTGGGCAACGTCATTTACTTTGAACCCTGTCTGGGTAATAAGCACGAGTCAAATCCCTCATTCATCTTGTCACTAATTGCAATTTCTTTCCCTATTTTTCATAACAGATAACTTTTGTGCAGAGCAGAAACTCAGCAGAGAAGTGGTATGAAAGCACTGTCCATGCAATCCCATGCCTTTTGTTGAAAGAAAGCATCTTTAAAAGTGGGAAAGGTGAGCTAGGAATGTGTCATTCCAGGTTTTCCCAATCTGGGATTTTACTCTCCTTCTAGGGATGGCCAGGAACTCCTCTGGGGCATCAACAAGGCAAAGCTCAGCTCTGAACATAAATCAAGCAGCAGCTGCCTTTGAAGTCTGACTCCTTTTGCCAGAGCAGGCAGGGTTTCCAACTGAAGCTTCTTTCCCCAAACACCTGGGGGCAGGTAACCCCCCTTCCAGAGAGGGCTCCTCACAGCAGGAACCCAAGGTTCAAAAGAACCCAGTGAGGAGTTACTCTGATTAAAATGTCCCGCTTAAGCAGGTCGTGAGCGTTTGAAGGGAGATGAAAAGCAGATGGGAATAAGTGTCATTGACAGCTCTCCTCTAGTGGAGTCAGAAAATGGTATTTCTTTCTGGAGGTGAAGTAATTTGTTAGCAAAGATTAGGAAAAAAATTTATTTGGGCTTGGAGGGAAGAAACTGGCACAAGCCCAGCAGTGTTCTATATTTAGAGACATCAGCTTAAAAATGGATTTGTTTGACTGGGCTGGCCCTGCAGTGCCAGATCCAGAGTGGGATGAGGATGTGCAGCCTGCAGAGATCCAGGGGTGCATCCAGCCAGGACAGGGCCTGGGATGGGAGCCCAGATCCCCAGTGTGCTGTGCACCAACCAGCTGCTCTTCCCACACTGCCCCAAAGGATCCTGCTGATGAGGACACGCTGCTCCACCAGGGACTAAATCCAATTTCTTTCCAAGCCATGTTTTTCCTGGGTGTCTATCCCAGGCACTGAGCAGGGACAGAACCCCACTCAGCCCCTCCTGGATGACAAATCACACTCTGAACTTCCAGTCCCTGCTGATTTAGCACTGATAAAAGAGCTTTGAACCACAGTCTAAACATTTTGTCCCTTAAAATATTGAATAATCTGCTCATTTCTTATTCTGCCCTGGTCAAGAGATTCCAGTGAATCTTTTAGTAAATTTTGGGAGCAGAGCTGCTCACAGTGGGCACAGACAACTTCCAACTTCCAGCTCCAGTGGCTTTGATCTCCTTTTGTTCCATTGCCATTGGCAACACTGGCTTTTCTCCCCCCAGGCCTCATTTGTGCCCAGGGTGAGTACTGATGAGGTTAAGAGGATTATTCCCCAGCTGCATCCCCCCACCTGCTCCTCTAACACTTGGTTTTCAGGGCTTTGAATGCTTTGTGCACATACCTTGGGCTCAGTTATTACAAACACTGATAATCTGCTTCCTCAAGGCTTGTTTCTCTTATTTGAAGACAGCTGTAATTAATAATCTCCTTTTAAGGGCCTAATTTCTTTTTAGTTAAAGCCAACTTTCATCTCATTACTAATCTTCCTTTTATTTTAAAGTCAACTTTCATCTCATTACTAATCTCTCTTTTATTTCAAAGGAGGCTCTAAAGTTAGAGAGTGAGCAGACATCTGTAGAAAATAATGACATCTGTGAAAATATTTAATTGCAATTTTTATATGAAAAGTTTTAGTCTGACTTCCAAATAACTCCAGATCTATGATGATTTTAATGTTCAGCACACCCTTCACACCCCTCCTCACCATTTCTCTGTGCTTGCTGACAAAAAAGCCTCTATCGTGGAGTTGAAAGATTTTTTCAGATTTTTTTTGCCATTTTATTTCACTCTGATTTTTTTTATCACTTCCCCATACTGGTACAAGTATTTCTTTTACCCTGCAATATTTGTGGTGTTGGAACAGGAACTTCTTAGGTTGGGAAAGATCTCCATGACCATCGAGTCCAAGCTGTGCTTGATCCCCACCTTGTCCCTAACCCAGAGCACTGAGTGTCACCTCCGGGAATTCCTTGGACAATCCAGGCCCCCTTTCGGCAGACTAAAATACAATATTCTAGATCTATCTCATATTAAATCCTAGACAGAAATTCAGCTCCCCCTTTCCCACCATCTTGGTGAAGTTGTAGGGTACTTTGTCATGAAGAGACACAACAACCCCCTCTCCTTCCCCCAAAAAATTGCCCCTGTAATTTCTTACATTTCAATCTTCCGTAAGATTAAATGTGTCACATCAAAAATTGTCATTGACCTGAAGCTGACTGGTTATCTGCTACGAAGGTGGTATTTTAATTACCAAAGTTAATTACCATCTCCATGGAATGCAATTTCCTAACTTCATGCAGTTGTAAAATAGGAAATGGAAAGTACAAGCGATGCAAAATCCACAGAAGGTCTACACAAAGGCGTCTGTATGACTAATTGGTCTGAAATTTAATCAGTTAAATTTCTGTTTCATGTTCCTTTGATAAGATTATCTTAATTACTTTTTACAGTATCTAAGTAGGAAAGATAAAGAAAAAACAATCTGCTGAAGGGGAAAACTAATTCATAAGTCTAAAGGGAGAGAGGAAAATAAGGGGAGGGGGAATACACAGCTGTTGATTAGGCCACAAAAGCTCCAATCTTGTACTTCCAACACTTGATGTTTCAGAGTAGTCAGGAATATATGAAAGCCTCAGAAAGCTGAACTTCTACTCAATCAACTTGCACAATGTTTTTGGTCCTCATCTCCTTTCAAAGGCTCCATATGTGCACTGGTTGTAGATAAATATGAGAAAATCAGGGCAAGGATCATATGGTCCATCAGCATCAAGGCTGCCCTTGAGGGGTGCTAGTACTGCTCTGATATTTTATGTACTTTACATGGTGGTTTTACAGTCCTTATCATCCAGAGGGGAAAAAAACCACAAAAACCAACCAGAATTAGAGACTCAAAGATTTAAAATAAATTTTCTTTGCAATGTCAAAGGTGTAGACGTACAAAACCTCACCAGTGGAGAACTCCAGGGCATTCTGACTTTTACCTTCTCTGAAACTTGACAAAGATTCCTCACTGGTTTGGGAGGACCTTAAAGCCCATCCCATTTCCCCCACCATGGGCAGGGACACCTTCCACTACCCCAGGGTGCTTCAAGCCCCATCCAACCTGGCCTTGGACACTTCTAAGGGCAACCACAGCTTCTCTGGGAATTCCAACCCCTCATCACCCTCACAGGGAACAATTCCTTCCAAAATCCCATCCGTGCCTGCCCTGTGTCAGTGGGAAGCCATTCCCTGTGTCCTGTCACTGCAGCCCTTGTCAAACATCCCTCCCTGCCCTTCCACACGAGTCACACTAAGCCCAGCACGACACGAGTCACGCTGGGGACATCTTCTGTGCCAGCAGCCAAAGCCAGCCCCAGAGCAGGCTCAGGAAAATTGTCTTTGGATGTGTCTCAAGAACTCTTTATGCATTCAAGATGCCACATCAATTCTCACGCTGCTGTAACATCCCCCAAACAGCAGCAGGGAGAAGGCAGCAGCACGGACCCAGGGCAGGGCACTGGGGGGCTGCGTGCCAGGAGAGCCTGGCTGTGCCTTGGCAGAGCAGAATGGCAACTGGGAGCAGCTGGGAACAACTGGGAACCGCTCCATGTCCCTGCCCCATGGGAGCAGCCAGGCCATGGCTCCATTTTCACCTTTCACTGCTCATCACTCTCCTCTCTGTCATTTCCCTGCTGGAGACAGAGGTGATGGATTTGGGCTCCCCAGAGGGAGGGTGAGCTCTCTGAGCACCCGTCTCCCAGTCCTGCTGATTTCCAGCTGGGAATGAGCAGATGTGGAACAGGGAATGGAGCTGCCCTCATGCCTGGCAGACCAGCACCATCCTCCCTGGCTGTGGAACAAACCCCAGGGATGATCCCATTACCTGGTCTGGTTTAGGTGTCCTCACCCATGGGGGTGGATCAAGATGGTCTTCAAGGTCCCTTCCAACCCAAACTGTTCCATGATTCAATGATTACATCATTCCAGTGTTATTTTAGAGGAGATTTGGGATCATTTTCCCCCCAGCTCACCTCACCAAACTGTTCCTTGGGCATGGGCTAAGCCAGCAGGCACTGTGCTCACAGGGTGCTTGAACACATTGCTATAGATTCATTACCCTCTCCATAAAAACCCAACTATGGATTCATATCCCTCTCCACAAGCTTCTGATTTTAAAAGTACATTGTTTTCTCCTCTCTTCAACTATGAACTCTTGCCTTGGAGCCAAATCAAGTGCCTTAGTGCTATGTAAAAGCTGTTCATTTTTAATTTGATAGAAGAGGTTCATTGTTTCAAAATGTATGGTTTTGATAAGTGTGATTTCTGTGAAATTAAAACAGAGTAAAATTAATGTCTGTAGTTATTTCACTTCAATTATGTCAGCTTTACATTTGCATAAAATATTGTTTTCATTCCTCTTTAGTGCAACACATAATAAGGCTTTGTATTTTTAATTTATCTGTAGGAAAATTATGAAGGTTCTGCAGCCATGTGGAGAACTCTAAGAGTAATTTCAGATTTGGTTTCATTTAGCTTAAAAACAAGAATTTGGACTGCCAGAATTTCTCTTACAATGCAAGTCTGCTTCCTTTTCAAATAATACTTAATTTACACCATTTTAAACCTACACTCTTTGGGCAAACAGTCACCTGAAGTCTGTTCAGTATTTCTGTAGATCTCATCCTGTTACTCCTTTTCTTCTGTGGTGGAAATAAGAGTGGGATATGTTTTAAATTAAAAAGATCAGACAAAAATAAACCCCAAAAGATGGCTTATCCAAACCCTCTGAACTCCAAGGGCTGTTTTCACCCATGCCAGGGATATGGAGCAAGGTCCTCTCTCTCTAAAATTAAATGAAGATCCTGAAGGAACTCAGGTTTAATTACACCACAGACCTCAAGTGCCAACTGGAAGTGACAAGAGACACATTGTGATCCCAAACTTTTGCTCTGCCAGTACTAGAAATTACAGAGAGCAGAGGTTGTTGAAGTGTTGCATTATAATATTTATCTAAGAAATAAATTGAATCCTGGAGACGTTTGAGCCGCCTCACCCTCCTGGGATTTCTGGTCCCTGTGATAATTAACAGAGATGGACTTAACCAACGAACACCTCTCCTGCTGCTGTCCACAGGCAATTTAGGAGTGGGATAAATTGCTAAAAGCTCCATGAGAGCTGGCAGTGCCAGCGATTCCCCATGCTGCTCTCAGCTGCTTTGATTCTCCAGACACGTAAAAGACAGGAGTTATGCATTAATTACCATCCAATATTCTTAATCAACATCAACTATCAAATTCTTCGTCAAGCTCTCGATCACAAACTTAATCATGCCTAGCCCAAACTGCTTCACCCCGTTAAGTGGCATTCATTAAAAAGGCTCTGCTATCACATCATCAGGCACTTCCCAAGCGTGAGACTCTCTCAGTGACAAACAAGGTGCAGTTGGAGCAATCACTGTGGGGCAAAGATGGCATTAATTAGAGAGGATGGACGTTTAACTTCACACGAGCCAAGCAGCTCCGCAAGAAAAGGGAATCTAGAGCTCCAGTTCCATTGTTTATCCATTTGGAAGACCCTTGTGATGCCTCCTGCACCACCAAAGAGAGGATAAAACCGATGAAGAAGAAAAGTAGCAGTGAAAAAGTAAAATATCTCTTTTTTTCAGTTATGAAAGGTAACAAGTCCTTCTCAGAGTAAGGAATAATTGGAAGAGCAATTAGAGCTCCACTGGGATGTTTATCCACATCTCATTTTAAACACTGACCTTTGTTCCCAACATGTTCCCACTTCACCACACAACAGCTCTGACCAGGAGTGAGGGTGGCTGGGAGCTCCTTTCCAACCCTCACAGCTGGAATTGTGTCCTCTGCTACTGGAACAGTCCCTGGTCCCTCTGCACACACAGCTGAACCCCCTGGATCTGAACACCAGGTTACCCATCCCACAGGCTCCAGGGCATGTCCTGCAAGAATTCACTACCTAGGAAATTATTTTATTTCTCCCCAGAGTTTTATGGGAAGAGGACAGGGGGCCACATTGCTTTTGATCACTTGGTTTCTCCAGCCAAAATGCACCAATGGATGCAATCCCAATCCATCAAAATGCACAATGCGAAAGAAGAAAAAATTCCTGATTTTCTATCAAATGCAAGTAGAGAAGTCTTCTCAACCAGACAGTTTGGAAATCCAGGTTGACTGTTCTGTAAATCCCCCCAGTCCATAAAAAAACACCAGGATAAGGTGCCCATTATGACAAATAAGCACTTAATAAAACTTTGAATCAGTTTTTCTACACCTTAGTTTAAAAAAAAAGAAATCCATGTGGAAGAAAATGTTGACAACTGAGAAATTTCCATTAATTCAACACATGATATGTTCTAAACACAAGTGAATTCCTTGGACAGCTATGAATGAGTGGTTACTACCCAAGAAACAATTCTTTTAACATTCATTAAAAGATTTCTGTCACTCAGAAGTTGTAGAACAAACGGAATCTGCAGGCTTTGAAAATTAAATGCAAACTTGTACCTGATTTATTACAGAGATGTTGTAATCAATAATAGAATTGAAGCTTAAAAGCACAAGGTGTCCTCTGACAGCAGAGCATCTTCTTCATCCCCCTCCCTGCCCCAGCTGACGTCTGATCCACGGCATCTCTGGTAATAAGAACCCCTGTCTGCCAAAGGAGAGACATCTCCAACTATTGATTTCTTCTTTATTATTTTTTTTTTTTTTACACACCGAGTACCTGGGTAGATTTAATGGAGCTCTCTCCCCCTGTTTTGTATGTGCACAGAGTCTGAGCTCACTTTCAAAGCTGGGCCTTTTGTCAGAAGGAAAAGGTTTGAGCTGATCCTGGGAGGTGTTATCTCCAAAGATCATTCATCCCTGATCACCCTGGTTTATTAACTAATTCTTTCAGTGATGACCAAGCCTGGTGACTTTGATCTTTCTGGCCAGTGGCTATTTTTGTCATTCAGGCTCCCAGCGGGGAGGATCTTCAAGCTAAAATTCACTTTTTCTGGCTGTGCTTTACTTCCACCCCTCCCAACACCAGCACAGGGGCTCCTTTCCAACAGCACAAGGATGGGTTTGCCTGCTTCATCCCATGAACCTGCTTCCCCCTCTGCAGCTCAGTAACATCATTTGGGATCCAGGGTCATCCAAGCAACAATTCCCACCCCTGGGGAAGGTCCCAGAGGGAGCAGGTGACTTTTCCAACCCCACAACCAAGCAGGTTCCACGCACAACAAATTCCACATGTGGGCTGACCTTCAAGGAAGCCCCGAGGACCAGGTGTTTATCAGAGATCTCAACAACGCAGCAGGGAATGTGCTGCCTCAGCAAAAAGGTCTGAGAAGCCAAAAAAAACAACATTGGAGACAAGAGTTAACCTCTGTTTTCCAAAAGTGTGGCTAGGCCTTTATGTCCCCAGATCTGGACATCAAACCTCATGTTGGGAACAATAAAATAAACAATTAAGAAGTGATGTTTTGAGGGAAATAGGCACAGAATTCTTCTTATAGAATGAATAAAAATTCTGTTTAGTGTAATAAGGAAAATGAAATGACTGCTGCACTTTTCTCCTCCAAAGAAAGTTCTTAAGGGATTGAAATTTCATCACTTGAGTGCTTGTATTGTATTAAAATACATCTCATACATGCTGTAGGTTAAACTTCTCGTTGCCTCTACCCACTTTATATTGATACAGTGCACAAAACAGAGATAAGAGTGCTCCAAACCTAAACTTCCTGCACTAAAACCTCTCTAACCCCACTAAAATTGAACATATTAACCCTCCATGCACTCCTCTGCAGCATTAGCACATTTATGGCTATTTAAAAGTATCAATAATTTATTGCATCAACACATCAGTGCTACTCTATTCCTATATACATGTATATGCTTGAATATACATTGAATTTCATTTACTGTCACCACCAATTGCTGCACAAATTTCACAACTTTTTCCCTATCTTTTTCTCTAAAAAATAACTTGGGCTTTCTCTAGCATATCCCCGAATTTCCATACTGCTGACCACTGTATTTTTGTGCTTTGCCAAGCACTGTGCATCCACCCTTAAACTGAGCTTAACCCTTGAATCTTAAAAAAAAAATATGTTCGTCATAGAGTAATTAACACACTGTCATTAGTCACAGCCAGCTTAGCGAGACCCAGATTTTCTCAAACAATCTAGAAATGCAATTAATTACTCAAATACACAACTTTTCATGTTGTTAAAACCCTATTGCCACCTTAAATTCCAGGCACCTTCAGGAAATCCAGTGGTGTTGTAAAGGTTTAAAAGAACCAATCTAAGTTTCAATGGCAAGGAGAGATTATTTGGATACAAAAAAAGCCTTTTTGCTCCCAGAATTCCTGCTAGCTTTGCCTCACTCCTCCTGCACCCTGGGAGCCATTGAAATACAAGCTGGAGGAGAAGGCTTTTAAATCCACTCCCTTTTCTCCAATACCTGCTTCGAGGTGTTTGGGGTTTAATGCAGCTGCCTGATACCAACAGGTAAATGGTCACTTTTATTCCTTCAGTGCCCCGATAAAATCAACCTCAGCGACTGCAAACTGTGAGGAAACAACAAAGCTGAGCAGGCTGGAGAGGTATCAGGAGATAATCACATCCTCAGGACATTTATCTATCATGTGAGATAAGAACCACCGCCAGAATATGATTATCTGCTGATAACAAGAAACCCTGGAGTTTGCACTCTGCTGCAGGAAGCTCATTATGGGGATGAAAAGCTGTGTTTATTGTTCCTGAACGTGGGGCTGGCAGCTGAGAGCTGCGTGTGGCAGCTGCAGGGGGTCAGCTCACGACACGGGTTCTCGAGGTGACCACCTGGACACTGAAGTGACCCCCTCTAAGCTGAAACTGCCCTGGCATAGCATTTACTCTCCTCCTCCCAGGAGCTCCACTGGTTGATTGAGATGGATCCACTTGCAGGGAGAGTGAAGTTGTATCAGATCATCAAAAAGAAAAAAAAACAATCCAGCAAAAAAGGAATGATAGGAATAAAGGATGGCCTTGTGGATAAGGAAAATAAAGTCCTCACAAATTCTATCACCATATTTGACTCAGAGGTCTTTGCAAGGGCGTCATTTCCCTCCTACAATAAGGATATAAATAAGTTTAGATGTTTTCCTGTCCTGTCAATGCCTCAGTTCCAAAAGGAACCCAACCCCTACCAACACATCCCAGGCTCCAAAAATAAACCCAGCCTGCCTTGGGACAACCTTCTCCTCCAGGAAACTTCTGCCAGGGAATGAAGGTCATCTGCTCCAGAACGGCCACTCATTCCCTCAGGTGCTCCAAACCACATTCATGCACTTTTTGCTCTTGATTGACCCAAAAAACTCTGCATGGAAGGTGGAAACAGTGGATCAAGGCCAGCAAAGAGCCTGACCAGGGCTGGCACAGCACTGGAACAGGCTGCCCAGAGAGACTGTGGCTCTCCATCCTTGGGGAGGCTCAAATCCCAGCTGGACACAGCCCTGGGACCCTGCTCTGGCTGCCCCAGCTCTGATCCGGGGGCACTCAAAGGTCTCTGGGGTCTTCACCAGCTCCAGCCATTCTTTAATACCCTTCAAAGACATCTTTCCCCATGAAAACAAAAATGCGTGGTGAGGGAGGGGAAGAAGTAATTTCATATTGATTAATTAATTTTTCTAAATAAAAAACACTTCCAAAGAGCTCCCAATCCCAGACATTCATCCCAAAATTCAAGCACAACTTGAGGTGTTCTGTAGTCTTAACACAAACAGATGGGACTCTTGATTCTTGATGCAGAAAAGCTAATTTTTAATTTACATACCTCATATTTTATAGGATTATTAGAAGGCACTGTGTTAGATCTAATTGGTAATAATATATGGACACTTAGTTCATTGGTTGGTAAATGGTATTTTGCTTATTTATTAAATATCTCTGTTTCTAGATTGTTGACATTTTTTCTACTGCTTCTCATGGGATAATTTTCTTGTTTTTGTAGGTGTGAACAGTTCTGTTACTAGAATAATTTTTTGTGCTGTTTTATATTCTTGTAATTTTTTACATGGAAACTTACAAGCTAACTGCTAGTTTAGCTAGAGTAGTAGGGCTTAAACTATATTTTATAAGGCTTTTCTTTTATAATATCTTAACCTGTATGCAACATTCAGTCAGGTTTTTCTCCCCTCTCCTGATTCCAGGCTCACCACAGACAGAAAACAACCTAATTCAGTGCCTTCAGTTCCTTGCCAGACTCAAAATCAAATTTAAGGATTGGATAACTCCGACACAGTGGGTGCTGTTTTGTCCTACCAGCTCTATTTCACTCAGCAAAATGTCAAGTGTGTCTATCTGGACAAGAGGCTTCTGCTTCATAATCTCCTCTCCTCGGCTCTCAAAAGCTCTTGGAGAGCCTCTGGAGAGGCAGGAATTCCCTGCAGAGCTCTGCTCCCTCTCCTCCCTCCTGGAGGGGATCATTCCCTTCCCACAGCTCCAGTTTTACTCAACTGGTGGGACTCAAGTGGCTTTGCTTTTAGTTCCAAGTGCTTTATTTTATTTGTGTTTACTTCCTCTGATAGTAAACCCACCATCCAGACATCTGTAGCTGCAGGGAAACATTTTTTTTCCTAAAAATACAGAAGGAAAGCAGAACCAGAATATCTCTAAATAAGAGACCTTAAATTCATATCCTATTTTCTCCCACTTTTTTTTTTTTGTTGTCACATCACTGCTGGTTAAGGCATAACTTCCCACAGTTATGGAGATGTTTTAATTTGAGACATGATAATCAAGCAACAATAATCATGTAACGAAAAACAGCTTGATTTTTTTCAACAGGTAACAAACAAATTTAAGGAAACCCCAAATTTCTTCTAAGGATCATTTGCCACATTATCATCCAATGCTCCATTATTACAAATTTCTTTTCTTTCCTCAAATTTAGGCTTGCAAAGATTAAGTCTTAAAAATAAATATGTAAAAAAAGGAGATTTGGTAAAACAAAAAAATAAATAGATTTTTTATAATCTTCCTAAAAGAATCTTTTTCTAACCCTACACTTTTGATTTCAACATTTCTTTCCCCCCTTCAAAACATGTAAACAGCTTAATGTTTTAGGATTGGAACATCATTTATAGTTCAGGCATGACTAGACATTCCTATAATTTCATCAATACCATCCCAAAGCGCCCTGATGCTGGCTGTGCTGAAGGTACATCATCTACCACAGCTTCCTGATGGATAAAAGAATAAACAGCCTTATTTTTATCATCCTAGATTAGTGCAAATATTGCAGTCCAGTGCATGTGGAAAACAGGCCCACCATCTGAAATCCTCGGCAGCCCAATTAGGAGAACATAAAATACTCCTCAGGAAAAGAAAACTGTGTAAAGGTTTGGTTTGATGTCAAAGATTTGAGATACAGCCACGCAGGACAGTGATTTCAGAAATGGAAATGGAAGAAGTTGGCTTGTTCCCTGCTCCTGTAAAGTGTTTTTCTGATTCCAAGTGAATTATTGCTAATTACTGCCATGAAGAACACAGAGAGGCAGAGCTCTCTGCCTGTGTTTAGGGAAAGCTCACTGCACTAATCCAAATGACAAATGGAAGTTTTCCACAATATTTTAGGAGGATAATTGTGCCATCTGGGAAGCCATGTCACAGCTGTAACAGAGTGAGCAGGCCCAGGGTGTGCAGCAACTCCTTCTGTGCTGAATTCATTTCACTTAATAGATTCATCTTGGAGTTTATTTATTTATTTATTTCAAACATCCTGGGACTTGGAGCATTGTAACAGGGCTGCCTGGATATGCATCAAATGAGCTCTTTCTTGGAGCTTTTATTATAGATATTATAGCAGAAGTGTATCAGTAGCTCTTCTCGAGATCATTATCAGGGAACTACAAATTAAAACTCATTTCATCAGGACCAGTTCCTTTATCCTGCAGCCCTGTGCTATCACTTCTCTCCTTTAGAAGAAAGGGCTTAGGAGAAGAAGAACAGACAATATTTCCCAAATATAGAGACCTTAATATTGTGTTAGAAGTGAGAATGCACAAAAGCTCCCATGGCAGCAGGAGATGATGAGCAGCATTCCATGGAGGAATCTGTGAGGATCTGGGGACATTATGGCATGAACAGCACAAAGAATTCCATGTAAATGCCAAGATTAAACCCCCAGCAGCCGGGATCAATCCGTGCCTGACGACAATTTAATACGCGTGAGAGTAGGAGGATTACATGTCACACTGGGACCACCAAATTTCCATATGGGGACCTTTACGCTTCCCTATCAACAGCTGCAGCTCAAATCCCAACATTCCTGTTAATCCCTTTAATCCACGCTGTGCAAAGCCAGGGACCAGAGCTCCACCTGCAGCAGAGGTCCTTGGAAACCTGGAGCTGCTCAGGTGGTCCCTGGGGACAGCCTCATTCCATACTCCTGTGACCATCCATGGAAAAACCTTCATGGATGTGGAGGGGAGCAGTGGACAGCAGCAGAGCCCTTTGCCCCTCCTCAGCCACGCTGAATAACTCCCCAGGGTAAGGAGGCATCACAGCAGCCTCATTCAGACACTCTGCATTTGCTTCTGTGCTCACCCTGCCCCTTCCTCCCAGAGCTGGGGCTCAGCCAACGCTCCTGGGGCTGCTCTCACCAGAGCTCCCCCAGCTCCAGACCCTCAGCTGCAATAACCACAGCTTGATGTGAGATCAGAACAGAAAGTCTGATTTCCCTGCACACGGCTGCTGCTCCTGACAGCCGCTGGAGCTGCCCAGAGCAGCATCCAGCCCCAGGAGCAGCCACTGGAGCCTCCAGAGGAGCTGCCCTGCCCAGAACAGACCCCCAGCCCCAGGAGCAGCCACTCCTGACCCTCACAGCGGATGGGAGGTGAGCTGTGCTGGCATCCCCTGGGATCTGATTCCTGCCTTCAGCCTCACCCTCCCCTCTGAGCTCAGGGCATTTCTCTCTGCTCTCCTCACCCCAGACCAAATAAAACGTGTTGGAACCTGGCATTGCTTTATTCTGCTGCTGCAAGGTCCCAAACCCCAAACCCAGCTGCAGTGACCCTTGCAAGAACATGAAAACAGCAGAGCTTGCACAGCAGGAATATCCAAAGTGACAAATTCATAGAAAATATGTAATTACAGACTGGTTTACCTGGCACAAATATACTGCAACTTAAACAGGCAAAAGCTCTCATCTATCTGGTTTTGTAAAGCTTTCCAAGTTATTCTGACCCATCTTTGTGTCCATGTAATCCTTTAATGGGGGAAAAACTCCCTTTCATGCAGGACAAGTCAGTAGATCATGTTCTTGTCTAGTCAGTGGGGATGTTTAATGCCTTTTTAATATAAACAACACCCAGAATATCCGGCAAAAAGGGCAAATTAAGTGCCAATTCCTGCATTGACAATTTGAGAAGACTGTGGTGTGAGCAGAGCTGAATTCCTACTGCTAATTGCTTCAGTGTGATTTATGCCAGTAGGTGCTACAGGAGGAGTAGGATACTAGCAGATAACAATACTGCAAATTAAAAATAGAATTCGCATCAAATTAACATACCACTAAACTTGGGACATCAACAGAAGTGCACTGGGAAGGTTGGCAGCAAGACCCAAAAATCCCTGGATCCACACCAGTTTCAGACACACAAAGTCACCTGAAAACAGCAATGGGGAAGTTTTGGAGCAAAGACAAGCAAGGGGTCACAGAGAGAGAGCAGGAGTGAGATCCTGACCTGGGTAATTCCATTAACTTCAGGGAAATTGCATCAGGCTCCACCAGAGATGCTGAATTTGGCACCAGTTCTGTGGAATGTACACTGAATAAATGCACAGGATTTTCTGTTTGCTGCTGCCTTGGTTTTACTGCATTTTTACTGAGTTGCAAAAGTCACTTTTATTTGGATTTAGAAGCACAAGAAAAACTAAATATGTTTAAGGTAAAACAGTTTTATTAATTATTCTAAAAAGCAACCTAGTATTTCCTAAAATATAAACCACTACCTATATTATATACACCCATTCCTCTATTATTCCATCACTCAATTTCCTTAAAAATATAAGCAGGTCCCCCAAAAGACCATCTGAAAATCCTATTTCTCCTTGAAATCCCATGGCCATGAGTGGTCATCACACTTCCCTAATGAAGTCACTTGATTTTTGGTTCACTGAGTTGTTTTTTGGAGAAAGAGACCAGGAAATAAATATTCTGTGAAGAGATATTTTCATCTGTGGGATGAAATCCCTTCAGGACCATGGAACGAGGTAGCTCCTTGCCACAGAGAATTTGCTGTTACTCAGGAATATTTTAAGGGCTCGATCCAGACATCAGGAATATTTCCAAGACCAATGAAGGCAGCTGGATTTGAGGCTCTACACACAGAGGAGTTTGATTTGTGGTTTCATCCAAACCAGAATGGTTTGGAATGGAGAAAACCTTAAAGCTCATCCAGTTCCACCCCACCACGGACAGGGACACCTTCCACACACCAGGATGCTCAAAACCAGGACGTGGGGATCACAAAGAATCATTAAAAACAGAGAGCAGAGAATCATTAAAACAACAACAACGAAAAAAAACAAACCTGGGGAAAAGCTCCAAGCCCTGCAGAGTATATTTAATAGGCAGCACCTATTAAATATAATTAAACAAATTAAAAAGAAGGATCCAAACAATGGCATCTCCTGCAGGAGGAGCAGTGACAGCTCCCCAGGACGGGAAATGGCCGTGCTGGAACAGCAGCGATTTTCAGGGAATTACTGGCGTGCTGTGTTTGGTTTGCTGTCTCCCACCTTGCGTTTCCCAGACTGTATCAAAGCACAGACTATAACAGCTCCAATTTCTCTCACAGCAGCTACACCATGTGAGAAAAATTGACAGATTAAATAGAATGTAGCTGCCAAAGCAACTGTGAACTATGGCTGCCCGAGAGAAGAAAATGATGTTCCTGAGTATCGTGTTAAGAAGAGCTTTTGTGATCAAATGCAACAAGAGTCCATTTCATTATAAGGCACTT
>JAWWMS010000031.1:2010036-2027020 GCA_035048045.1 Chlorospingus semifuscus
TGATGTTCCTGAGTATCATGTTAAGAAGAGCTTTTGTGATCAAATGCAACAAGAGTCCATTTCATTATAAGGCACTTGAAAAAAAAAGCAAAAAAAGCGATTTTTGGGGCCTGCTCACCCTCCTAGAGAAGAATTTTACCCCAATATTTCATCCAAGCCTGCTCTCTGGCAGTGGGAAGCCATCCCCACTTGTCCTGTCTCTACATGCCTTTGTAAACAGCTCTCTCCATCGAGATTTGCAACTTCAGCCTGCATTAAACTAAACATAACACAAAAAAGGGGGTTTTTAACAGCTCATAATTTAGCCATTGGGATGAAAATTGTAATAATCCATTTGTGGGCTCCATTCCTGTGAAATTGCCAATAAGTGTGATTTCATCAGCCCTTTGTAAAAAAGCAGTGAATAAAGCAGTGATTTTTGGGAGCTCTGACAGAGGCAGGGGGAGAAAGCTGTGATGTCCTCTGGAGATGGGTGGGACAAGGGCTCCAGAGCCTGGCTGGGCAGCACAGCTCTTGCAAGCACAGGTGAAATGGGTGTTTTAATGAACCAGTTTTGTTAATTATAAACTCTCTGTTTGATTTGAACCACTCTTGCCTTTCTCATTTTAACATTTAACAAAACCACTGCTGGTGGCTCCTTCAAGCTGCAAGAGGGAACAGAGGGGAAGGCAGGAGAAACCCCTGTTTTTCCTGAATTCCAGTCAGACTTTAATTTTGGAAGCAAGGCTGCTCCTTGGTTTCGCTCTGAGAATTCTTCTCCCTTTTCCAATTTTCCCACATCACTGCTGTGCACCCCTCTGCCAGGAGTGGTCACAGAGAGGAATTTCAGCACCTCCCATGGTCTGGATGGGTTTCATGGAGCCCTTTGGGTGGTGATAACAATTACACAACATTTTTGTGAATATTTTCAGCTCAACCTGCAACCAGCCTTATTTCTAGCTTGTGTTATCTTAGAATCCCAGAATGGTTTGGGTTGGAAAGGACCTTAAAGCTCATCTCATTCCATGCCTTGCCATGGGCAGGGACACCTTCCCCTATCTCAGGTTGCTCCAACCTGGCCTGGGACACTTCCAGAGCAGCCACAGCTTCTCTGGGCAGCTCCTTACCCACCAAAGCGATTTCCAAAGAAGAATCACCAAGTGATTTTAAGGAGGGACATAAGCACTGCACGTAAATGAAACCAAGCCAAGTCAGCTGCAAACATTCACAGATCTCCCGTG
Source organism: Chlorospingus semifuscus (assembly GCA_035048045.1). Classification (NCBI taxonomy): domain Eukaryota; kingdom Metazoa; phylum Chordata; class Aves; order Passeriformes; family Passerellidae; genus Chlorospingus; species Chlorospingus semifuscus. The sequence goes on from JAWWMS010000031.1 coordinate 2,011,257, forward strand.
CTTCAGTCAATGATTTCTGCAAACCTTGAGTGGCTGCTGGAATCTGTCACCATTTCCTGCTGCTCCAAAGAAACCAAAGAGATGGAGCTGAACCAGTCTGCACTGGGCCCAGCACTCACACCAGCAGCTCTGCTAATGAGGGTGCAGCTCAATAAATGGTGTTCCACACAGATTTAAGGACTAAAGGAACAGCTGTACACTTGTACTCGTCTTGGTACAAATTTTCTGTTTCAAAACATAATTATAGGCCGGGGGAGTAAGGAAGATAGAATAAGAGCATGATGAACGTTACAAAAACTACCAGGAAAGCAATTATTTCCAATCAAAGTGTGCTGGATTAGCCCAGAAGCATTTTTCTTTTGAAGCCTTACAAGTTATCTGATGGGAGCTGAAGTATTTGATGAGCTCAGCCGGTGAGCACAGGGGGACAGGGCAGGGTGGGCACCTGGCACAGGTAGGGAGGGATCTCTGCCCTCAGACAGGGCTGGGGATGCTCTTCTGAGCTTCTCTCTGCTCTCTCCCTGCCAGGATCAGCTCTCCAGACAGGCAGCACATTTAATAGAAGGGAAATTATTTCGGATTACAGTGATCAATGCTGGAAAACAGTGACCCGGGGATACAAAGCTACAGTTCATAAAATACCAGCAGAGATTATCACACTCAAAGTACTTCCATTTCAGTTGTTCTGACCTTCAATTGGAGCTGATTTCTTTTTTTTTTTTCCTCCTTAAGCCCTTTAAATCTTCTGTTGAAAATACCATGGTGTTGAAGACTGGCCTGCAGCAGCATTTAGAGGATTTCCCTCCTGCATGGCTCCATCCAAGGCAGGTGCTGGGATTCCTCCCACAAGGGGTGGCTGGTTCAAAGCCAAAAGGACTCTTTGAAAACCCCCAGAGCAATCTCATTTCAAGACTAGCACGTGCATCCATAAAGCAAGCTTCACTCACACTGCCTCTGCTCTGTTCTCCCTCTGAATAAATCCTGGAACATGAAAATGCTCTGAAGGGATGCTGCTGCTCAGCAGAACGAGCCTGCTGACTGTTACCAACACCAGAGGCAGCAGAAAGACAGAAGGAATGGGAAATGTAAGGGAGGTCCTGTCAGTCATTTCTCTAAAAAAAAATATAAACCAATAAAACAGAGTCTGACAAGAACATTCAGCTGTTGTTTGGTTTCTGGGGCAATGCAGTATGCAAGTGGTCAATGGCTGCTCTTTCCTGGAGATAAATGTGCCCATAAAAGCATTTTAAATCATGGAGGACATTACTCACGGCAATGCTGAATGATGGACGTGCCAGCTACGGAGGTGATTTCTTTGCCGAGCTGCTCTGCAGAGCAGCACAAGTGCTCAAACCAAAATAAGCTCCTCACACCTACAACACTTCTGAGAAGACTCATAAAATAAGACAAGATAAACCACGTTTTAGGCTAAGGAGTTCATGTGTGCTCACCAGAACCGAGATGACAGATGTGTCTGTCTGCAGCCAGCCTCCTCCTCAGCCAGAAATAAAACACGCAGCAAACACAGCCGGGCTGCTTGCTGTCATCCCTCATTGTTCACATCTTTGAGGAGATAACCCAGGCCCTTCAAACAAGCAAAACACTCCTAAAACCACCCTGGAGCTGCCTTTATGAAACGGCTTTTCATTCTCTGCTTTTCCATGCAAATACTCTAAATAAGTGGGGAAAATTCCCTGGAGAAAGGCACCAACATTAAAAGCTCTGGGCATTCTAAGGAGGGTCTTTATCCCAAGCTGATCTCCAAACCCAACCCCTCTCCAGCAGATTTCTCTCCAAATATATCAAAATGTCACACAAGATGATTTTATGGTCAAATAAAATAATCTTCACCAGCTCATTTCCCCAACTGCCAGGATCACCCCTGCAAGAGTTAAATTCTGATGTAATAAAAACCAAGAAAATATTTCCAACCCTTGGCCCACCTTCCAGCTCAGTAAACAGCAGGGGAATTATTTAATGCAAATAAATTTCATTTGCACTGATCCTAACCAACAAAACATCCAGTGGAGCCTTGAAGAGCCCCCTCTCCCAGGATGTTCACTGATCCTGCTGTTAAATGCATTATTTCTGCCCCACCCATGGGAAATAAGAGATAAAGAAGGATTTAGAAATGAATGAGGTGGTCAGTGCCTCCTCAGATGAGACCTTTAAGTCAACACAAACAAATGGTGTGGCCTTTCTGTACTTCAGAGACAAAGGTAAATATATAAACAAATGAATACAGATATTTTTATTCTGAGCCCTTGCCTCTCCCACCCTCCTGCCTCCAGTCTGTATTTATGAACACCTGCAGATCAATGGGGCTGCGGCTTGTGGTGCCCCAGTCCCTGCAGAGCCTCCTGGTGTGCTCTGGGATCTGGGCAAAAAAGAAAAATAAAAACACAAAAAAATGGATTTTTCACGAATACTCTCTCAAAGTGCTTTCCACTCTGCATTTTGGGCCCCACACAATGAATTCACCTGAACACTCTTTATTCCTCTTCCTGTTGAGCTGATGTTAGGGCTGATCTGGTCTCTGAGTGGGACCCAGAGCCTGAGCATCCTCCAGCTGCACCTGGAAGCAGCAGGAACACCAGAAAAGCACCCCTGAACCACCAGGGAACACCTTGAGAACACAAAATTGCGATTCTACTCTCAGCTTCACACAGCTCCTCATCTCCACCAGCCTAACCCAGAGGAAAAAGGAGTTTTAGCCATGTAATTAAGCCCAAGGAGTGATCATGGAACCAAGAGTCAATCCAGAATTAGTTAAATCAGTGCTTTCACAAAGAAAGATGCTCCACCAATTTTAATCATAACTCAGGCACTGGTTTTGCTACCCTAAAAATGAAGTGGCTTTCTGAAATAATGAGGTTATTGTACTTCATTAAGTGAGAAAAAATTAATTGGGTTCACAAGAAAAGCCACACTATGGTTAAGTCCAGCTTTGCCTTTCTGATAAGCAAATATTTGGGGGAAAAAATACATTTAAGGAAGGGAACACCATCCCTGGCAGCCAAGAGCATGGGGGTCATGTAAAGAAAGAGTACAAGTTGAGCAGGAGATGTAAAAAAGGAGGATAAATAGGAAAGAACGAACTTCTGGAGGAGCATCTTGAGCAAGCACAGAGCAAACCAGAAGAACTTCACCCAGAAAAATTTGGTTTTGTGCATCCACTGCAAATTGTTCAAATGACCAACTTTATTCTGCAAATGAAGGGGAAGGTTCTCACCTGGAGGAAATTCAACTTTTGGCATCAGATATTGTCTGCTCCCCACATTTTGGGGAAAATTAGTGCCTGTTTTGAGACTGTGATTGAAAGAACAGGACAAACACAAGGGAAAATCTGTGTTTTGCAAGGTTTGTGGGATCGTGGTGGTCCCAGCTCTGTCCAACACCCTCCAAGCACTCTGAGATATTCTGTACCATCACCTGAAGGGTTTCACATCTGCTGGGACACTGCTCGAGGCAGATAATCAAATTATCCAGAATCAGAGAGAATAAGACAGAGGTGAAGCTGTTAAAAACCACCCATCAACCTAAAGGTCAGGGCCCCTGGCAACAAAGAGAAAGAATTATTCCTGCAGTCCTCAAACAGATTTACCCTGGATACAAAGCAGGACCATTTACAGCTCAGCAAAATTTGAAAACTGGTAGTAAAGCACATTACAAGCTTTCTTAATTCAATTTTCCCTGGCATTTATTGTGGTTAATAAAATACCCAAATGTCATCGAGATTTATAAAAATGTATTTATAGGTTAATAAATGCGTAAAATGGATTATTCAGAAAAAACAGCTTACAGAAAGCCTAAATGGATACAGATTTGGGGTTTCTGCCTGTCAGGGGGGTAATTAGTGCTTATTTACACAGATTTTCCTTCCCTGTGAAAATACAGCCCTGAATTCAGAGTTCAGGCTCAGTGTTCTCTCCTCTGTGAACTTTTATGCACCAAAATGAAGAATAAAGGTTCCTCCAAAGATCCTTTGTAGATTCTTTTGGGAATACGACCCTGCTGCTTGCCAAAACAAAGACCATAAATACCAAAATTCAGGATGAAGATTTGCCTGGGCTGGAATGGTGACAAATAGGGAAAAGAGGCTTTGTTTTGAGTTCAAGGAAATAACTTTGAATAAGAAAAATCCACATTAAAGCATGCTGGAACAAGGCTGGAAGCACTGATGGGAGTGACAGTCTCTATTTCCACATTTTTATGAAGTATTTCCAGAGAGTGACTCAGATTTTTTGCTAAATAGGCACAAAATTTAAACTATTTATTGGCTTTTTCCAGCTGTGTCAATAAAATACTTTGGATGGTTCAGTGTTTGGTCTGTGTGCACACACATACACAAAAAACTGGATTATTTCCTTTCCTCACATGCTGGATTACAAACATTCTCTGCTATCCAAGCAAAATTTAAAGTATAGAGAGGGAAAAAAACATATAAAAATTGCTGTAAGTATAAAATAATACAAATATAAAATAACATAAAATAATAATAAATAATAGAATAAGAAAATTATTAAAATTATACACAAATAAAAATAATAAATTAAAACTATAAAAATTTAAACATTTTAAATAATAAAATAATAGTAAAATTATAATAAAATAATTCTAAAAATATAAAATATACACATATAGATAAATATATATATAACTACAAACCCATACTGAGCCCAAGAAAATTCTGTCCTTTTGCCCCATTTTTAACAAACCCTCCTGGAGAAGTCCTGTCAAATATTAGGTTTCTCTCCCTGCTCTTCATCCTGAATAATTAAAGTTCAACCTTTTCATTTCTGATTCCAGATCTCGCTCTCACCCCGAGCCAGAACTTCCTTGAAATAAACTTTAATGTGCTTTAATAATCTCCCTGCTAATGCTGGTGATTGGCAACGCTCTGGTTTTAACAACTGCTGCAACACTGAGTGTAACCAAAGCTTTTATTTGTAATTACTGCTCTGAGCTGAATTCTGGTACAATCCCATTTATATCCAAATTATTTCTAATGAACGTTGGGCCGCACCAGACTAGAGGGCTACACGTTTAAAAGAAAATGGATTAATATTTTATTTTCAAGCCATTTCAAATGCATTTCTGTAACTAATAAAGAAACAAAAAAAAGACCACATCAAGCCCTTGCTATGATAATTGACTGAAAAGGGGATTTTCTAACTCATGGAGCACTGCATGAAGTTTTCTGTTCATTAGAGCACAAGTGCAGCAGAGATTTATGGACACAAATAGACACAATTTCAGGAAAAGCAGAGAGAGGGATGCACACACACAAATAACATAAAACACAGCAACTTATGGGATGTGCTGAGCCTTTTAAGCACTGGGAGGACAAACATTTCAAGGCACTCATCCCTTCTAAAAGGTATTTAATAGAATGGAAAAGCCTCACGTTTCCCAGAAAGCTTTCATGTACAGCTCATCGTTTTTAGACAAATGCTTTCTGAGCCCTCACTAATACAGTAAGTTATAAAAATTCTTGGCAATGTCGTTCTCATTCCAGAAGCTGCCATTTTTTAATTGACACTTCTGCATTACACAAGTAAAGGACACTGCTTTTTCCTATTTTTTTAATACCTTCATTTCCCTTAAAACTTATCAGGGAATTACAGGCATTTCCAGGAATTAGTCTTAAAAGACATTAGCAAAGAAACACTTCAGGCCCTTAATGCCACGAGTTTTAGCAGTTGCTGAGCTTTTCCAAAGCCAAAATAAAACTCAAAATGTCCTATTTCGACTTGCAAACAAAATATTACAGTGAGGCCAGCTGGAAATTTTGCTTCTTTCAGCAAGGCTCCAGCCCGTGAACAAACACAGCCCCAGATTATCAGTCAGGGGAAATATCCAGTCCTGGGGAGCCCAGCATTATTCCCAGTAGGTAAAACACATCTCACATGTAAGAATTTTGTTATTCCAGAAATTTCATTATTTCTGTTCAGCACTGAACACTTCCACTTCCTTTCAAAACCTTGCAAGACACTGAAACATCCTGGCAGTGCCAAATGTCTTTTTTCCAAGCTAAAATGGAGATTGCTGGGATGGACAATGACCACCATTCCCACACTTTTTATCACAACCAGCACAATTGTTTAATTATTGTTATTTTTAGAAACATTTCCCCACAGTGCCACAGAGATGTGGGGGTGGGAGCACCAGGGGTCACTCCTGCCCTTTCCAGATCTTTAACTTTTTGGGATTTTGAGCTACACACAGCCCCCAAATTTTTAGCTTCCCTTCTTTCCTCCATCTGCAGTCCAACTTTCTGATTAGCTCTAATTATGATGTGCATCATTAGCCTTTGGTCTTGTCCCTGGGTGCTCACCCATCCCTTGGGGCTGACACAGCAGGGAAGGGGAGATTCACTCCAGAAGAACTCCCAGGGAATGTCACAGACACAAAAGTTTCACTGTCAGAAAAAGTTAAGGTTTATTAAAAGCCCTTTTTGAGACAAAAAAGTGAGACTGGAGATTCCACAAACTTTTCTTGGCAGCTTCTGGGCCTTTTAAGTGACAGCTTTTCTAAGGCAGTCAAACAAGAAAGTGCTCACTGCAGCCTCCCTCTCTCTGTGCAACGTTTTGCCTCCAGACTGAATTACATATTCTGCAAACTCTACTTTTTCAGAATGGCTTTCAAGAAAAAGGGGTAAATTTTTAGATGATCCAATTAATTTAGTCAGGACATGGCTGTCCTAATTAATCCTGCATGATTCAAAGGCTATTCATGCAGTACAGCTGCAAGCACACAAAAATGTATTTATCCTAAAAAAAAAACCCTTAGAAAATAAAGTTTTCTGTCTTGGTCCAAAGTCCATTTGACCCACTGGAAAAATACCACCAATTTGGAAGGAGGCTTTTAGAGCAATTTGCATTATTTTTAGGAAAGATTATCTTAAAGCCAAGATTCTGAAAGACTCTTCAGAAGTCTAAAGCACCACTCGAGACCAAGTCACAAAAGCTTTCTGCAGACAAAATTCTCATTACAATCAGCAGGGGTCTGCTCTCCTAATGAATATTTGAGTGAACTGATTGGAGTGCTCAGCTTTGGAGGTGGTTGGAGCACAAGATCTTCTTGACTCGATGATTTCCCTGCAATACACAGCACTGATCTCTTGGAAAACAGCAATTGTGGCAGCGCTGAAAAGGCTGGAAATGGGCGAAGTTCTACCCAGAGGAGCTCTCCGAAGTACAAATTGTTCTTACTTCAATGACACCGCTCAAAGTTCCCATCAAATAAACGATCCAACTGTTCTAACTCCTTCAAATAATACAGACAGGCTGGAATTCTTACCCTCTTGTGCAAATAAACTCGGAGAAAGAGAAATTAAGGAGTTCTTGTCCTCTTAAATCTGCCTTGATTCACAGCAGGGTAAAGCCGCGAGCCCGGCGACATCCGGAGCGGCACTAGCGGGGAGCTGAGTTATGCTTTGCAATAACCAGATCCCACAATGGAAGATGTCACAGCTCCTGCCACTCTCAGTGGATCACAACGTCCATCCCTGGGTTATAATGACCAAAGGGCAAACTGCAGCTGTCCAACAAAAGCGTTTATGTTCCTGCACCACCCAAAATCCTCGGCACGCAAAGCGACGGCACCGAACTCTGAGAGTTTTTATTGGTTCCACAAACCACTGAACCAATTTAGGGAGATTTTAAGGTTTTCAGACATGTGCTCTTCAGCAGTGGGACTTTGTGTCAGCCCACCCACTCCCAGTGTGAAAAATTGGGATCAGACTCCAGAGGTTCCTAACAGGTTCCTTTTAACCCCACAGAGACCCTGGGGGATGCTCTGTAGGCATCATCCCCCTCACCCCAATTCCTGCCAAGTGGTTTCAGCCCTGCACTCTGGAATTGGCCACCTCTCAACACAAAATGCCAGAGAAACTTCTCCACGGGATATTCCAAGTGGCACAGGGAGGTTCCCAAGTCCTTCCCAGCCCACCCTTGTACACCCCAGAGTTCCACAATCAGCCAGTTTTGCCACCACAGCCAATACAAAATCCTTCTGTCTCCTCTCCCCCTCTTCATTCTTCTCCCCCATATTCCAATTTATATCCTGATCTTCTACAGCAGTTTTTGTTGGGCTGCTTCATCAAGTGGATCATTAAAAACAACATTTCTCTGATTACATTTATTTAGTTTTACTTATTTAAATAGGTTGCTTCTCCAGAAAGGTCACTTACTCTTATTTCTTCTTTTTTCCCCCAAGAAACAGAAAATATTTTAGTACATTCTTCTATTTAAACAAGCACAGTAGATTAATTAATGTATTTAGTCTCTGAAAAGCTTCTAAGTTCTGTCTAGCAGAAAGTGGCCATGAAATTTTCTAGTTTTTTCCCTGTAATTAGGCATAATAATTAGCACAATAATGCCCTTGTTAGCATCCCTAATTATATGCAACTAGTGCATCAATAGCTCCTGGAAGGAAGCTGGTTACCTTTCCCATCTCCTGTGGGCACAGCAAACCAGGATCCTGTGCTGAGCAAGGACAGGCTGCAGAGCCACAAATCAAACAGCAAAAACTCCTCAGTCTAAAACAGCCCCAACATCAAAACCACTCCTTGGAAAAGTCGTAAAATAGCTCCCAGTCAGGCAAAAAAAAGTTCAATAAACCCTCCACATCAAAAGCAGCACCAGGTTCTCCCAGCACCCAAGTTTTGCCATTTGTTCTTTTGGACTTGTTAATCAGCTCCAGTCGCGGGTTCTGCCTCGGCTCTGACGGAATCAACGCAGGCACCTCTTACATTTTTACATTTTCAGTGCGTCCTGCCCTATCACCAAGCTGCTCAGGTTAGCTCTGCTGGGAGGCTGGCTCCTTCCAGGAATAGAAATTAATTAATCAGTGTATTTTCCGCCCCCGTGCCAGGAAAAACATCCCTGATTAAAACGCCGCGCTCGAGCTTTCGCAATCACGGCCGACACCGCTATTGATTAAATGGAAGCCTTGTGAGCACTTACTCATTTTAGAGGTGGATTTATTTCATTCTTCTCAACCTGCTTTGTTTTAATTAAAGGGTGTATTCTAGACACGCTATTATTACATATTGAGAGCACCTCTGTAAGCCTAAACTATCTTTGTGGGAAAAAAAGAGTGCTCGTGGATGATGGAGTCATTAATTCCCCAGTTCAGATCAGTCTAGAGAACAGCATGCCTTGGAGGCAGTCACTGAAACTTGGTGTGGAAGCTCCAAATCCATCTACAACTCTGCTTCCAGACAGAAAAAAATGCTTCAAACACGAGCAGTTGGGGCACCCCAAATAAATCCCACCCAGACTGCAAAGCTGGCATCTTACTTGGCTGATTCCACTTAAATGGAAATAAAGGAACAACATTTTGGTCCCAGCCTCCACCAGCAGTCATCCTCACACAATTGGTACACTCAAATTCCATGTTATCCTTTCCACATTCCACAGGATAGGACATCACACTTGCCCCGGCACCTTTTCACATCTCACTGCTTTCTTTTGTATCTTTATGGAGACAAATGTTCGCCAATTTCTTTTGAAAATACCCGATATTAATCCTCACACATTCCATTATAAGGAAATCATGCTAAATTAGCCCAATAATTACAAATTGTGAATTATCTGGTCAGGTCTGATAGATGAGAGCTTGAAGCACTCTTGACCTTAAATACTTCATACATTTCTCAGCATTTTACTTGCAGTGCAATTGCATGGAATCCTCTGGGAAGAAGATTCTGATAAATGCACATTCTTTAGTTATTTTGGCATTTTTTAACTTACCAAAACCACACAACTCTTCTCAAGATGTCTAGAACACTTTCAAACCTCTGTGTGCATAAATTAGTGGTGTTGCACAAGGCAGCCTTTAATTTATGCATTCACTATGGACCCAATTAGTTCCCCTGTACCAGAATGCCAAACACATTTCCTTAATAAAGCAGAACAGATCACATCTAATATTTATATAGAAGGCCAAGCTTTGACTGTTGTGTCACCAACTCCAGACTTTGAGAAAGGAATTCTGAATCAGCAGGGACACCTTTCACCATCCCAGGCTGCTCCAAGCCCTGTCCACCCTGGCTTTGGACACTTCCAGGGATCCAGGGGCAGCCACAGCTGCTCTGGGCACCCTGTGCCAGGGCCTGCCCACCCTAACAGGGCAGAATTCCTTCCCAAAATCCAATTTAAATCTCCCCATGTGATGAGGCTCTGTGATCTCACCCTCCTCCTGCCCAGAGCAGCCCCTTCCCCTCTGGGGGCAGGAGGTGATAACCTGCTATCAGACAGCTGTCAGGGACTCAATATCTTGATTATTCTCCTGTTAATATTTTGCTCTCTCCCAGCCCAGCTGGTTTGGTTACGGCTGAGCCGTGCCTGAGTGCTCACAAGCTGAGGCTCCACCAAGGGAGCTGAGAGTGACGCGGTGAACTGAGAGAAAACAGCCCAAAACTGCTGATGACGTTTGTGCTGTGCATGTTTCTCACTCATGTTGGGAAGCAGAAACCCTGCCAGACATCTCTGTGCCGTGGTGGTTCTGTTTCAAGCCCACTCTCTGCATTTATAACCTACTTGAGGCATCTGCCATGCATTTATTTGGTCAAGTTATGGCTGCCCCAGGTGCCAAGAGCATCACAGAAAGCACCAGGGACCACATCAAGGTGGTCAAATCCTGGGAAGGTTTAACTGTGCTGAGGTTTGCACAGTTAAATCTCAACCAAAATATTGACTTAAAGCAGTGCTGCGTGGATAGCCAAGATCAGCGTAAAGCAGGCTGTGAAGTGGACCATAAACTGATAAAGAAATCAAGTGAAATGGGGAACTGCTTGCCTGCATCCTCTGTGAGGAGAGTAATTTCAGATACTGCTGTCCCACAGGAAATGTGCTTACAGGGGCTCTGAGCAAAGCCATGGCTGATGTACAGTGCCTGGATGAAGTGCACTAAGTCACTTCACATGGCAAACAAACCAGTTTTCACCTTTCAGACATTTTTTTCAAGCAGATTAACCAAAATGAGCCATTTTGATTTTCAAAGGTACTTAAATTAGTTTAACACTTTTATCAAACAACCTCTATTCAAGACTCTGATAATAAATTAAGTTAATATAAACATTTTACAGCAGAATAACAAAAAAAATCACATTATTTTTTATAGCTCTAATGAGAATCTTATACCAGCAGAAATTATGTAAAATGATACACCTGCAATGGAGTTGCTCCAGTGAGTGCTCACATTTTGCATCCCCAAAATCCCTTCCAGCTCCAAATAACACAAAACCCCGGATAAAAACCATGCATATTTTTGCTCAGGTATCTTTAGGTTTAAGTGAACAATTCTGCAATGAAGTTTGGCATTCTTTAAGCAGAGGGCAGTATTACATCAGGAAATGGTTATTAAAGTTACCTGCTCCACAGCATGTGAGATTACAGCACTGCCATTGAGCAGACATATTCCAGGTAACTGATTTTATAGATACATAAAGTTTCTGAAACTACAGCTATATTCAATTACAACAGAAAATTATAGACAGGAGAGCACTGCAGCCTCCTCCTACACTTTGCTAAAATAAAAAACCTTCTTGTCAAGGCATTGTTTTACTTTGACCAAGTCCCTTTAATCCCAGAGGGTTTACCCTTCTCTCCTCAAATTAGCAGCTCATGAAATATAAATGTACCAGCAACTCTGTCCATTCATCCTTTAAATCCACACGTTCTGCCATCCCTCCTGGACCTGGCACTGCAATCCTCAAACAGGAGTAACTCCTCTGAGCATCCTTTGGTGCTCTGCTCCTTTTGGCTCCTGCAATCCCCAACCCTGCTGCTGCTGCCCCTCGTAATGGCAAAGTGGGAGCTGCAAACCCAGCCAGGAGACAAAATTCTCTTCAGCCTCAGAACTTTCCCTCCTGCTTTGACATTTGTGTAACATTCAGAGGCCTCTTGCTCACACAGAGATGTTCCTCATCTCCAGCCAAGCACTTCAGATGGGAAGAATTATCTATTCCTCACTGACATCTTCCACTAAATGGAACATTTAATTAATTTGGTCCTAGGCCAGTCTGATCTCTTCTGCTCGCACGGAGACGAGCACGACTTGCAACTCTCTGGCACCGCTTCTTCTCCTCCTCCTCCCCCTCAAAAGGAACTTTAGTTGTTTACAGAATAGATACAAGAAAAGCCAAGCTGGTACAGTGACACATCATTAGTTAAAAATACACCGCAGCATAAAGAGCTTTAGTGCCGAGAGCGCGTCGGAATGCGGAATTACACGCAAATGGCTTAGGAAGGAAAATGAAAGTCATCTGGAAAGTGGTGAATTTTCCTGCTACAGGCTGGAACAGAACAAAAAAGACTGCAAGCACTTTGTGTTATTGCAGAAAGCCAACTTTAGTGCAATTAACCAAGTTGGAAAAAACGGTATAAAGGGTTATAAAAATACTTGGAATGTATTAGCATCTCTGAAATGCAGATGGTAAACAGAGGGTGTGAGGAGCGGGAGGGAAGGTCTCAAAAGCCAACCCAAAGTGCAGGACCCTGGCCAGAGGCAGCACAACCAGCAGAGACAATTTGTGATTTGCAGCGAGTTGCAGGAAGCTCTGAAGACAGAGAGGTGGAAATGCAGGAGAGATGAGAGAGCTCCTGGGCAGATTCCTGAGCAAAGCCCAAAGCCAGTGAGCCCCACAATGAGCTGGGACTGCACAGAGCACAGCACAGGGAGCCAGGCTGAGCTCAGCTCCACAGCTCAGCCCAAAACCACAGCAAAGCCCAGAGCTGGGAGCTCTCTGTGAGAGACAGAGCTCAGCTCCTGCCTGAGGCTGGTGGTGATGCTGCCTCATGGCCCCGAGCTGCTCAGAGAGAGCCCAGGTTCACAACTCTGAACACAAATATGGCCAGAGACCCTCTGAAATAAACCACTTACACCTTGGTTTGAAATGGAGCTCAGACTAAAACAATTAATTGAAAACCAGCAGGTTTATTAATTTATTAATTGAAATGCCATCAGGTGCCAGCATCTGCACAACACCTGCAGAAAGGTTTGGGTTGGAAGGGACCTTAAATCCCATCCAGTACCAGCCCTGCCATGGGCAGGGATCCCTTCCACTGTTCCAACCTGGCCCTGGGCACTCCCAGGGATCCAGGAGCAGCCACATTTCCTCTGTGCCACGGCCTCACCATCCTCACAGAGAATTTCTCCCCAGCCGACCAATCTTCCACCCACTGACATCAGAGTGAGCAGCCCCAAGCACACCCAAGGCATTGGGAATGCTGGAAAGTTGAAGATCAGACAGTTTAAGGTCTAAATGCATGAAAAGAAATTATGAGCAGAATATTCCTGTAGCTGTTCCAAAAGCAATTACCAATATGAGATTGTCAATAGTGGGGGCTCGAGGGTGTAACACAGCACAGCCCACTGCAGCTTCAGGGCTGCCAAAGAAGTCACCAAGAAAAAGTGAAAGAGATGCTCCAGTGACATTTTAAAGGGGGGAAAAAACAGAGGTAGCTCTAATCATCATCCTCTGATGAGGTGTTTTAATTCTGGGATAACAGACTGTGGCAAAACCTAAATAAAAACAAAGAGAATCAGGACACATCTGTTCAGCATGAAACATTTTTTCCCCCCGTCTGCTTCCTATGGAAGAAAAAAGACTTCAAGGACTGAGGATAAGATCTCCTGTATCAAAGCAGGTGATACAGTAGAGTTGTGATAATTCTTGTGGAATGAGAGGAACGAAGATTAAGAGGAAAATGAGGAAATAAGAGATCTTTGAACTGCTTTGAAGTAGGGCACCAAAAAGCTGCTCCAAATTCCCATTAACTTCAGCAGTGCATGAAATGCAGTTTGCTGCCTGCATGGCTCCATGTTCTGGAAATTCCAATAGTGGGCAGTTGAGCCCTGGAAATACATGAATTATTAGGGACAGCAGCACAGCTCTGCACGCTCAGAGCTGGCAGTGAGTCAGCAGCACAAAGGGAAGCACAGATCTCTCAGGAACAGGCACACAGGGAAGAGCTGATGGCCAGGAGCTTTTGGTGTGAGGAGGGATGAAAATAGTGGCTGTGAGACTGAAGTGATAACTCCTGAAAGATTTACAAGTGTGAGGGAGCTGAAGTGATGGGAAAAGAGCAGAAGGAATTACAGACTGGAGACACAAAGTGAGTCAGGTTCCAGCTCCCTCTTTGTGCCACATGGTGTATTGAGGACAGCTGCCACTCAATAAATCCTGAAATAACTTTTTACTAGAAAACTTTGAGCAGGGCAGTTGCACTACTTCACCTCTACAGATCCATTCCAAATTCAATATAAGCCACCAGAATTTGCAACAGGGTACAGGCAGATCAATCATTTAAAAAGAGCATCAAAAGAAATCAAAATATGTATTTGCAAGTAAGGAGATAAAGATGTTGTTCTTGAAATGGTATAAACAGGAACAATGATAAATTTGAAAGCATTAAACAAACAAAAACCATCTTGTTTTCCTTCTCAATGAAGACAACCATGAACCTGAGAAACTAAGATCCAAATTCAAACAAAAGTTCAAAACTGACCCTAAGGAATATTTCTTTCTCCTCCCTTCACTTGGCAGATGGATGCTTTAAAGCAAGGAATCCATTTGCCAAATACTTCTAGGGGATCAAGGGATGCAAATTTTCACCAACATAAAGACAGAGAAAGCAGGGAAACATTTCTTGAGTGACGCACACTCCAACACCTTTATGCACTATCACATCTATAATATTTTTATTATAACTAAAAGGGTGACAAAATCAGTTCTAGCAAAGATTAGACTGAATGTTTTAATCCACTAAGATCAATCTGAATTATACATTTCCTGAAGAACCTTTGTTTTTGTTAGAGTCATTTATTTTGAGGTATCAAATCTTAAAAAGGAGGAGTAAAATCAAAGTGTGTCACAGTGAGCCAGGAGGGGTTGGCAGCATCAGGTGTTTCATCCAGACTTTGCTTTGGTTTGGGGTTTCCTAATTTCTCAGTCTCACAGAATCCCAGGCTGGTTTGGGTTGGGAGGGACCTTAAAGCTCATCCAGTTCCATCCCTGGCACCTTCCACTATTTCAGATTGCTCCAAGCCCTGTCCAGCCTGGCCTGGAACCTGAGCAAAGACTTTAAAGCCACTGGTGGAGCATCAAACCTGGCAGCAATAATTCCATGTGCCACAATTCCAGCACTAAACCAAACCTTTGTGTTTGCCAATTTAGCTTTTTTTTCTTTGCCTTATGAGGCTGTGGGTTAAAAGGGGCACGAGAGATGCACATTCAGTACACCTCATTTCCATCTGTAAAGTAAATGTTTAATATTCCAGGAGTCGGAAATTAATTTCCTAAATGTTAATTGATGCTATTTCAAATCGCTGAGGGCACATTGAAGGCATTTCAAATGATTAACACAAGATTTGATGGCAAAGGAGCCATTTCAGTAATGGGCAGAGCCACAGCCATCCCTCTTGTCCCACCTGCAGCAAGAAACACTCACTGAAAACCCAGTGAAATGGGGGAATTTCATCTGACTCAAATCCAACCACCTCCAGCCTGATTCTGTGTTCTTCACTTGAGGACAGAGCTGCTTTTAGGGCTGTTTTGGGGTTTTTTTGGATTTGCACTGTGGACATCACAAGTGGAGGCTTGTGACCGTGTTCACAGGGGTTCTTGGATTGGGGAAGAGACGAGGATCTGACTCCATGTTACAGAAGGCTTGATTAATTATTTTATGGTATATATTACATTAAAACTATACTAAAAGAATAGAAGAAAAGGTTTCATCAGAAGGCTGGCTAAG
>JAWWMS010000031.1:2050641-2061874 GCA_035048045.1 Chlorospingus semifuscus
CCCACGGTGTTTGTGCTCCTGGGCTGAGATTTGGATCATTTGTCCTTGGTGCCCAGCTGGAGCAGGAATTGTTTTGTGCACAGAGCTCACCATGCCCTGATATGAAGCTCAGACCCTCACACTAAAGCAGCACAGAATGCGAAAACCAGAAAAGCTAAAATCCAAGGAATCAGAGGGATCAGCTGGAAGATGAGGGCTTGGAGCACCCTGGGGCAGTGGAAGTGTCCCTGCCCATGGTAGGGGTGGCACTGGAGTGGCTTTAAGGTCCCCTCCAACCCAGACATTGCAGACCCATGTGCTGTCCCTGTGCAGTCTGTTAAATCCAGGGAGGAACCTGAGTGCAGAAGACAGGGCCACTCAACTGGAAATCTCTATTAATATCACATTTTTTTTTGCTTACAAAATACAACAGGATCGTGTCTGGGACCTGCAGGTCACGCAGCTCGCTGGGCTGTGTCACCTGGGGGTTAACCACGTGTGATTAGCCGTGCCTCGTTAGAGGCATGACTGCACTAATTGATGGAGAGCTCCCGCTGCACCCGGTGACATTATTATTGCTGGGATTAAGCAAAGGTCCCTGCAGAGCAGCCAGAGCAGCGCTTCAGGAGCCTCTCAGATCCTTCCCCAGCACACTGAGGTGTCCCACACTGCAGCCACCACCCTGCACCCCCTGCCAGTGACACAGGGGACCCTGCCACACATCCCGGGGACACGGCACGGTGATGGGGAGAGCTGGGGGCTGGCATAGCATGGCAGCACCCTCTGGGACAGGGGACAGCAGCTCTGGGACAGGGGACAGGAGTTCTGGGATAGGGGACAGGAGTTCTAAGACAGGAGCTCTGGGATAGGGGAAAGGAGCGCTGGGATAGGGGACACCAGCTCTGGGACAGGGGACAGGAGCACTGGGATAGGGGACATCAGCTTTGAGATGGGGGACAGGAGTGCTGGGATAAGGGATAGGAGCTCTGGGACAGCTCTGGGACAAGGGACAGGAGCTCTAGGACAAGGGACACCAGCTCTGAGACAAGGAGCAGGAGCACTGGGACAGCTCTGGAACAAGGGACACCAGCTCTGAGACAGGGGACACGAGCTCTGGGATAAGGAACAGGAGCTCTGGGACGAGGGACAGGAGTTCTGGGATAGGGGACACCAGCTCTGGGACAGGGGACAGGAGCTGTGGGACAGGAGACACGATCTCTGGGACAGCTCTGGGACAGGGACTCTGGGACAGCTCTGGGACAAGGGACACCACTCTGGGACAGGGAGCACACTGGCTCCCAGCTCTCTGTTTATTTGGGACACCCTGATGTCACACAGGGGAGTGAGCTGCATGTCCAGGTGTCCCTGTGCTGGCAGTGGCACAAGGACAGGGGACACAGGGAGCTGTGGCACGAGGACAGGGGACACAGGGAGCAGTGGGACAGGGGACACAGGGACAGTGGCACAAGGACAGGGGACACAGGGACAGTGGCACAGGGACAGGGGACACAGGGAGCATCCAAGCAGCTCCTTCCAGCAAGGCCAGCTGGGAACCAGGCGCTGATTTTCAGTTTGCAAATTATGAGCGTGAGAATATAAAGGCTCCCTTACAAAAGGGAGAGAGAGGGAGAAACAGAGCACATTTTCCTCATTCTTCAGCTCTATTATATCTCTCTGTAGGAGGTGAAAACTGGCAATTACTCTGGGAGATGCACAGGTAGGAAGATAGAACATAAATCAAAATAAAAAGAATCTGAGTGCATTCTGCAGTTGTTCAATGGATATTTATTCAGCCAGGCTGCTTGGGAAGGCCTGGAACAGCACATGAGGAGAAGTTTCTGGGATCTGCCTGGCAATCAGAAGAAAAGGAGATGAAGGGAAGCGATGATCCTACAGGCAGCACACGATCCAAACAAAGCATTTGCAGAGGAAAAGGCTGGCACAGGTCATGTCGACACAAATAATATTTCTGCAAGGTGCAAGTGGTTCGTAATGAACGCACGGATGAATTTGGGAGCACTGAAAGCAGTTTTATCCCTGCACTCCACGGGGATTTCATGGGAACAGAAGACAGCATTCATGTGAGGAACACACAATTTTAAAGACCATTCTTGCTTCAGAACCCCCAGACCTTTGGGTATCTGAAGGTCAGAATTCAGATGAACTCGCTGGAATTCATATTCATCAGGAAGAAACAAAGTAAGTCCTGGGAAGCCCATTAAAAAAATATAATGTGCTTTTTTTCCTCAGGAATGACTGTGAAATTGGGTGTCATGTATCTGACTTAATGCTCTAATGGGAGGACTGGGACACAGGGGGAGGATTTACAGGAAATATCTGCTCCTTATCTGATCAGAGAAGGAAACCAAAGTCCCACAGCCTGACACTCCAAGGTGGCTTTGCTGTCAACTTAAACCTCCAAAATTAACTGTTTATCATTGGATTTAAACTCAGATCAGTCACATTGTTCAAGCTCAAAGACTCTCAGACCCCAAAGGAATAGACAAAAAAAAACCAAAAAACACAAAGGCAGGCAGGAAAATACAGAGGCACACAAAAAATGAGGTGACCTGAGCAAGAAACCCAACACCAGCCCTCAGGCTGGAAATGGTGACAAGCCTGCTCCAGGGCTGCTGCTACCAGAGCAAAACACCTCCAAGAACAATTTCTGTGTAAGAAATGATTCAGGAGATTGCCAGCTATCAAGAAATCGTTTGGGAAAGAAAAAAAAAGAAAAAAAAAAGAAAAAGTCTTTTTGGAAGGTTTCTCCTAATGGAAAATGCAGGAGCTCATCACCAGGGCCTCGCTTTTCAGGAGGAGCTGCAGGGGTTTGGCTGGGGGAGCTTTGCAGAGGGATTTTAGCTTAAAAGCAGCTCCTGGAAAACAACTGGGAGCACGTCAAGGAGGCGCAGGGGCACTGCAGGCACCTCCAAAGGAGGAGGCAGAGGGTGAGAGCTGGGCTGGGCTGAGCAGGGCTGCAGCACTTGGAGCTCCTCAGCAGTTCCCAGTGTGGAGCAGGGCTGGGCTGGGCTGGGCTGATCCAGCCTCTGCTCCGTGCTGGAGCTGCAGGACATCCCCAGCCTCTGCTGAGGGTCACCCCAAGGATTTGTACCCCTACATTTGTTGGGATCATATTCCATGAAATTAATGATTCTGTTATATCATTATAACATTATTATAGTGATGTTATTCAAGATACGAAAACATCAACACCAGCAAACCACGTACTCCTACTTTCCACAAACAATACACCTTTACTTTACACAAACTATTTACCCCTGCTTCACCAAATCTGCTGGTATTAACTCAAAAGAATTATGCTAAAATACCAATTTTCCAATAGCAGGGAAATAAAAGAAATCACAAGGCAGCAGCGCCTTTGCAGGAAAACCTTCAGCAGCACACTTGGGGTAGAGCAGAAAAGGAGGAAGGGTAAAGTTTCAAAAGCTGGTTTTAAATAATAGAAAATGTGTAAATATCCACCCAAGTGTCTGGTGAGGAGATCAGTGCTGTCTCCATGCAGAGCCTGGGGCTGGGGCACAGCTGGGAGCGATGCCTGCAGGGATGGAGCCACAGGCCCGGGCTGCAGACAGGAACCCAGGGGAGAGGGGGGAAATCGTGGATGTTTGCAGCTCCTCTGATGGGATGTTTCTAATGTAAATATCTGACAGACTGGGGACTGCAGCTTTTTACAAATTTTTTTTAGCATCAGGATAACTAAAATGAGATATCACAGCCCCAAAAAAAACTAAGAGTGAATGAATTCCCCTGCCTGCTGAGTTGGAGGATGAGGTCCCAGCTGAGGGCTGCTCACTGGGGTTTGTGCCTTAAGACAGCTCAGACAAACCCCTAATTCCTCCTTCCTGCCCTAATTCCTCCTCAGCCCCACTGGTCCAGCCTGAAGGATGCAGATCCCCCCTGGACCAGGGTAGTTACAGCCACTGATTCCTCCTCAGCTGCATTGAGGAACTCAGAATCTGCTGCTCAAAGCTTTTCTCTGCTTCCAGCACTGCAAGAGTCCAGGATGTCCTATTAAATACCCTACAACCATTAAATAGCCCAGAAAGCACTACTTGCACATGGTGAAAATCAAATATCACAATGCATCAGCATTTGGCAGCTTCTCTATCACCTTAAAAAAGGCCAAGCTGCCACCCCAGAGAGGGTTTTTAAAAATAATCTTAATTATTGGGCTTTTCCAGCTTTGTTTCAAGAGCACAAGGCTCTCCATCTCGGATGGAGGAGGAATGTGCCTTTGCCCAAAACAATATGCAGCGTGAAGGAAATTCAAACTGACACCATTTCAAGACAGCAAAGACAAACTGATTTAACAACTCTGACAGGCATTTATAAGCAAAATAAAATGTGAATCTAATTTTGGCCTCCTGCACCGAAATAATGTGCAGCATGGTTTGATGTCATAACATGAATATTTCATCCATGAACAGCATCTTGTTTGGGAGGGAGATTTCTCCAGACACCTGTGGGAGATGGAGGAGGCTTCACTGCTCTGAGTAACCTGGGAGTAACTTTTAGACCCTTATTGACTTTTTAACTGTTTTGCCAGATGTCAATATGCAAAAGTAAAAATCATGGCTGAGCCTTTAATTGTAATTAATGGCTGTATTGATCAGCTAAGTCCTGCCCTGCCTCACGTCACAAAACCTGCTGGATTTCAGAAGGTTCCCTGCCAAAAAGTGCTTGATGCCCATGGCTGGGAGTAAAAAGCAAAGGCTGAACTCTGCAGCCCATTCTTTTTCAAGGCACACTGATGAGGAGCAGAGCAGTGAACTGGGGCAAAGTTGGGCATTTTCAGTCTCCAGAGCATTTTGTTTTGATTTGCATCGAGTTTCAAGGTTCAGCAGTTTAACAGCCAGCACGGCCACGTTCTCATTTCCTTCATTTTGAGTCTCGAGCAAAAAGCATCACAAGGTTCCATCTCCAAGAGGAAATCAATCCCAAATTCCACCTGGCAGTTCACCAGGGTACGGAGAGAACCAGCTCAGCTACTGCTGGAGTTTATGCTGAGTTTTGGCACCAAACATTTGCACAGCCCTTGAAGTTGCTCAGTTTGCGGCCTGAAAAACAAGCAGTGAAAAAGATGCACATAATTTAAATGACACTGAATATTCAATAATGGAAATGACTCAAATATTAGAAGCTCTTTGATGGGTGTTTCTGGGGGAGCTGCGTTTGTCCTTGACCTTTGCTTACTCGTTACTTTGTCTATGCATAATTAACACATCCATAATATCACATAAATGCCACTTATTGATACTGTCCCAAGGGCAGCTGGTTATCTGGGAAGAACATGGCCACATTAACATTTCCTAACTCATTTAGCTCCTCTTGCACATTAAACTGAGGAAAGCCATTTGTCACACCACCCCGAGATGTGTTTTAAGCAGGCAATATTTAACGAGGTAATGGTGTGAGTGTTGTCAGGGCACGGTGACAATCATTTAAAGGGACAGCTCTAACGAGGGCAGCCTGGAAGGACTCGGGGTGGAACCACCTGGAGATTAAACACAGAGCTTGGGAATGTCATCTCCCCCCTGATTTTTCACACTTCTTCTTTATTTAGCCACAGCAAGAGGTGATGGAGATGGATAAACCCATGGCCAGTGACCTGTGCCCTCTCCAGGGGTGACATCCCCCGAGGTGCCAGCTCAGCAAAGGTGTGAGGTCACCAGGAGCTGAGGTGTTTGATGGCATTCCACAAAATCACAAAATCTCACCTCCAGACCTCACTGCTCTGAGAGATGTTAAACATCTCCTGCAGCAAGGCCAATCCCAAGAGGTTTAAGGAAAATTATTATTATTATTATTATTATTATTATTATTATTATTAATAATAATCTTCATCATCATCGTCATCATCATCATCATATATAATTATAGGTATATATAATAAACATTTTATATATTATATATAATTATATATACTAATAGATATAATAATAATAATAATAATAATAATAATAATAATAATAATAATAATAATAATAATAATAATAGTGCATCCTCTTTCCCTCCAGAACACATTCTCCATTATTCACTGACACACAAATAAAATATTCAGGGCCACTTCAGATTTTTTCGAGTATTTAATTCGCTGCACTTGACTTTTATCTGGGAATTATTTTTAAAGACTTCCCTAACAAATCTCTGATAAAACACATGTCAGCACTTTGGCAGGGCTGGCAATTTTTTTTTTTTTCCCGAGCTGGAGTTAAATTTAAAAATGGAAATTGGACTAATTAATTACTTCAGATGGAAGAAGAGAGGAGGATTTCAGCACAGGGCTGAAATGAAACAATGCAAGAAGGAATTGGGCACTTCCAGGGATGGAGCATCCTCTGGACCAAGCTCAGCTACAACTATGGCCCTATATATTATTAAATTATTAAATAATCCCTACTAAAAGCTCAGTGTTTCCAAGTCAGAATCTTCCTGTTCAAGAAGAAAGGCAGAGAAAAAGTGCTTGGTAAACAGACAAGGGATGTACTCCACGAGGCTCCACCAGGGAAAAGGAAAGTGAATAAAGCCAGAAGCTGCTACCAGGTTTTCATTTTGTACTTCTACAAAAGAAGAAGGAGCAGAAATGAAATATAATCAGTGGATAAGGAGCAGGTGATATAAGGAATCAATACCCAAGTTATCAAATAACACAGCTGACTGCTAGAATAGAGCAGATCCTGCAGCATAGCCTGCATTTCAGTATTAAAAAATGAACAAAAAAAATCAAAAACAGCCCTGGGCAAATACTGGATTTTCCCCTGCTAATGTTGATTTAAAAGATGCAAATTCATTCACAAGCTGCAAGTTGGGGAGTGACTGTTAAACCTGCACAGCAGTGACCATTAAACACAATAGCAGCAATTACACAAAGGGAAACGGTTTTCCTTGGGAAAAGGAAACTGTGCACCATGGAAACCTCTCTCTGAGCTCGTTCACCAAGTTTAACTGAAGAAATAAAGTGGGAAAAGTTTTACCCTCTTTTTATTTGGATAATGGGGGCAGAGCTCTCCCTGATGTGTTGTTTTAAAAGTGTGAGACACGAGTTGTCAATCCATAGGAATAAACCCACAAACTCCTCACAGATCCAAAACCATCCATTACAAATTCCCAGCTTCTCTTTGGGGGAAAAAGTGCTGAGAAAGGCTAACCTGAAAATGAAGTACAACAGAAACAGAGCAAGCGTGTGACTTGCCCAACCCTCCCTGCTTAATATTCCTCTCCTCTGGCAGGACCTGCACAGAAAATGCATCTGGAAGTGTCCAGGGTCTGTGACAGGCTCCTGACAGATGATGGATGGATCAAACCCAACAGCTGGAATGCAGAATGATAAGGTTCAGCAATGAGGGGATGAGTGACAGTGGCTAAGGAGATGAACACAGCGGGGACCTTGCAGCAGAAGCTGCATCACCTGTTCCTCCATGGAGAGGATAATGGATGAGGTGACAACAGCAGCAACTCATTGCCAGCCAGGAATATGGGCTTGAAAAAACCCTCTCAGTGCTTTTGTGTTTGTGTTAGCAGCCTTGGGAACTCCTGGAGGGGTTCTGAGGATTCTGAGGGGCTGTGCTGATTTGCCATCAGGTTTTGGAGCTGGAAATCCTGCCCTGGACCCAGCCCAGCATCACCCTGGAACAGGCTGCTTCAGGTTAGCCCTTTTCAGCCCTTTTTCCCCCATAGAGAAGCTGGGAATTTGTAATGGATGATTTTGGATTCCAAAGCCATCAGAGCCACCTCAAAGGCAGTTCCATGGTTTCTAAACAAGTTCAGATTCAGAAAAGGATAAGGGAGTGTTCAAATGTGTAATATGACCCAAAGAGCAAAAGGATTATAAAAAATAGAGAGAAGGGGAAAAAGGCATTTGGGATCAAAGCATATTTGCTGCTCTGACCACTTCTGGAGCTCTGAGAATTCTGAAGAATTTGGTATCTCGTGTCATTAGTGAAAACAAACAGTCCCATAAGTGATTTCTCAGGAGTGTCCTGTTTCACTGATATCCCACCAGCCAAAGGAACAGCTCCACAGCTCTGGAAGTTTCCAGAAAGCAGAAAGTCCCTCTGAACCCCAGCACATCCCTGGCTCTCCTCAGGCTGCTCCCTGCTAAGCCCAGCCTAGCCCTGCCTGCTATTTCCAGCTAATGGATGGAGCCATTTGCAGCAGTGGAATATGAGGAGCTTCCAGCTCAGACACATTTCCTGATTTCCTGCCCCTCCTGCAGCACTAATTCCACTTCCCTGCACATCCTGCCTGTCCCAGGGACATCCTTCCTCCACCCAGCCTCAGACCACAGCCCCATTAAGCAATCAAACCATGGATGCTCATTAGCTGCTGCTCCTGCTGCTCTTTGGTCCCTGTTTGCCTTTTCTTCTCAACTTACACGATATTTGGGTGGGGAACTTGGAATTCTTTGCCTCTTGCACTGTGTCACACATCCTGGTAGGTGTTCTGGGAAGTGCAGCTAAGCCAGTTGTGTTATTTATTTATAAAAATTTACAAAAATTACACAAAAGTCAAAACAGCCTTGGGACACTTGGCCACCTTCAGCTCACAAACAGCAATGACAACTTTCCTGCTCTCTCCTTTTCAGATTATGAATTTAAGAGGGATTCCTCTTTTTATTTTTTCCTACAAAAGAATCCAAAGAGGCTGAACAGAATAAAAAGGACTTGGATTGGCAGGACAAGGGGGAATGGTTTCCCACTGCCAGAGGGCAGCAGGAAATGGGATATTGGGATGTTGGGATGTTGGGATGTTGGGATGTTGGGATGTTGGGATATTGGGATAGAATCCTTCCCTGTGAGGGTGAGGAGGGGCTGGGATGGAATTCCCAGAGCAGCTGCCCCCTTAACAGTGCCCAAGGCCAGGTTGGATATTGGGGCTGGGAGCACCTGGGACAGTGGGAGGTGTCCCTGCCATGGCTCCATCCCTGAAATCAGATGATTTTCAAGGTCCATTTCAGCACAAACCATTCTGAGATCCTCTCAAGTTATTTCTCCTAGTGCTGAGTAAATCCTGTGGGAAATCAGTGGAATTCAAAGGGCTTTTTTCCCCCCAACTAAACACCTACTCAGCTCCTGTTCATCTGAAACTCGGTTTACTTGAGCAAGGCTAAAGAAATCAAGCTGTCCATCAATTATTTAAAGTGTTTGGCCCCAATCCTGGCTCCACACTTAATTCCACCACAGCCTTAAAGCTGGAATCTTCCACAGCCAGAGGCTGGGACAGGGAAATGGATGGGAAAGAAAAAGCCTGGGTTGACTTTTGGGGTGAAATGAGTTGTTTTGGATGCTCTGAGCAGATGGTGGGGGTGGATCCAGAGCTGGGCAGGGAATTTTCCCTTCCACACCCTGAGCTCAACCATCTCCACCAGCAGCTCTGAGCTGGACTTTGGGGCCCTCTCAGCAGAGATCCTGAAATCCAGATGTAGAAATTTCACATAAAACCCCAGGCATACAGTTATATCTATATAAAAGTCTACTCAATAATATAAAAATAGAAGTATAGCTAACACTCCAAATCTTTGTCCTTACAAGAAGGAGAGAAATGCATTCTTCTGTTCCATGGAATTTAATTAGTTCCTAAATTTAGGTTCTGTCAGTAAAGTTACAGAGGATTCACTGCAGTTGGATTTAAATATTGGGTGATATTTTATATTTCACACAATGCTAAAGGATGACATTACCTTCATACAGATATTGTCAAGTATTTCTGTGTGAATGCTTGGGTCTATTCACAATGTTTTTAGTCAGCTAAATCATATTTGATTGCATTTTAAAAAAAACCACTTTCAGTCCCAGATATTTGTTATTGGAAAGGAAGAATTCAGTGAGACCCTGAATCCCATGAGCTGGGAGAGACTGAGCTAAAGCAAAACCACAGGTGCAAAAATAATTAAATCTTTTAAGCATCAGAGTTATGATGCAATCCACAGGGGAGAAGGAGAGAAGTCAGTGCTGAAATTCCTCCTCTGATATAAACTTATTTCTTCCAATTGCTCAGTACCTTAAAATTCAAAGAATTTGGGTAGAACTTTCTAGAAATTTCAGCACTTCAATATCTCAGTTTCTCTGAGCATCTTGTGCAGCTCAGTTCTTCATCTGCAGTAGAACAGCACAGAACCAGCTCAGGAGAGCTGCACAATTAAACACCTGGAATTCAAAGTCCATTCAGTAAGAAGGGTCAAACCATTCTCCAGTTTGGCTCCAGCTGCTGCTGCCTCAAACTGCGGAATGCCCAAGGTATTTTCTTGGTATATATTCCAAGGTATTTTCTCCTGGAGATGCTGGGTTGGGACAAAATTCAGGCCAAACTTACTCAAAATTCACTCAGAGACAGGATCTGCCACCTCAGGCTGCTGCAGCTTGGGAAGGGTTTTATAAATCCTCCAAGAGCATCCCCTAACCTTCTTTTTAAATTGGATTTTTAAACATTATTTTGTTTGTTTTTATGGAGCAGATTCACACAGCCTAAACTCCTTTGCAAGCTCTGTGCCACACACAGGGAGAGCAGCTGGATGGTGCAGGACTAGAAATGCCATTTTCAAATGTGACCCCAAAGTTCATTTTTGGCAGATGGGATTTTCCAGGTACAGAGTTGAGCTCCCTCCATAATATCTGAACTCAATTTAAGTTTGATCTATAAGATTATTTTCATTCCAACCCCTTTGGACACTTGCAACAACAACATTTCCCTTCTCCCTACACGGATTTAATTTGGTCATGCACTGCAACTCTGCTTAGAAAGCTGCTTAGTGGCAATGTTTCAGAAATCTGAATCAAATTTTCCTGAGTGAAATAAAATTAGTTATCGAGGAAAGGATAATCCACTTTTCCAGGGGCAGTGGTTCCATATTTTAGTAATGGTTCAAAAATACAATAATAATCCAAATAATGAAATGGCTCTGAGATAGAGTGAGTGCTGATGGCAGGCTGGATGTGGGAACAGTCTGGGATAAACTGGGAGTGACTGGGAGCACTGGGCCACAAAACCACAGATTTACATCAGAAACCTCTGAACTTTCTGAATTCTCTGGCCTGGATCTGCCAAGGGCTGCAGAACCATTTTAACCTCCAGAATTATGAATTCAGGGCTCACAGAGCTGCTGATGTGGCCAAACCCTGCAGGGTTTGGTGGTGCTGAGCCATTCCCCAGCTCTGCTCTGTCACAGACATCTTTTATGGAAAATCCTTTCCTTGGGATTTTTCCTCCTGAGAAGCTGAGAGGCCTCAGGAACAAA
>JAWWMS010000031.1:2087564-2108175 GCA_035048045.1 Chlorospingus semifuscus
CGTGTCCCTGTGTCCCCCCGCACCCCGTGTCCCCCCGCAGCCAGCGCCGTGTAGGTCCCGCCTGCCCCGAGGCCGGAGCAAGGGCTCCGTGTCCCGCAGCCGCCGCCGCTCCGGGACACGATCACCGACCGGTGCATTATTTCATTATTTCGTTATTTACGGGAGACCCTCGGATCTCCGGGTTTTGGTATTTTTTTAAACCCCGCTGTAGAAAGTGAGGTATATTTTCACAAGTGTTCTCCGTTTATACAGCTTTAAGTGCCAGGTAGCGGGTAGCCTCGTGTCCCCAGAGGTCCAGGACAGGGCCACGCTCCCTCTGCTCCTCTCTCCCTTTTGGATGTTGCACACTGCATTCCGTTGATTTTTCCCCCCCTTTTTTTTAAAAACGTGTCCAATATTTAAACCACCAGAGGTTCTTTTGAAACTGTCCCGACAGAAGATGCTGTACATAGATTTTGCTACATGTTGTAACTTTCTGAAATAGTTAGAACTCCAATCCCTTTGGTATTTTTATGTGAATATTTTCAAAGAGCCAGAACTTCTGGTGATAAGATTTGATAAGGGGACGATGTATATTCCCAGTTCAGTCTCTACCCAATGCCTATGTGCTATTCCTGAAATAAAGCTACTGCCTTCTGCCTCCTGACTGCACAGACCTCTGTCTTCTGTCCAGAAGTGCTGCTGGTGATGGTGTGAGGATTCTGCACCTTCTGCACTGTTGATCCTGGCTCTGACACCTGCAGGCTCTCACCTGGCTGGGCTGGGGCTGGTGGGGAGAAGGACATTCCTGCCCCACAGCATCCAGGCTGGAGGGACCGAAATGAGCAGCAAATTCTTAAAATAGCACGGATTTTTAACTGCAGCCTTCAGAAGAAAACATTTAGCGAACTGTATGAGCCAGTGAATTGTTTCCCTCTGCAAAAGAATTCTTGGCTGAGGCTGAGTTCATGTCCAGGGGGGTTTATCTCCCGTGACACCGGGAGCAGACAGACAGGAGCAGCTCCCTGTCAGGTGCTGTGCCTCAGCCGGTCCAGAGCAGCCCTGGGAGCTGCCCGGGGCCGGAGCAGCTCCGTGCAGAGCCACCCTCAGTGTCCCCGGCCGGGCACGTCACCTCCTGCCCTGGGGCACCGACACCGCGGGACCCGGAGATGCGCTCCAGGGAGCGGGGAGGGTGGAGCTGCTGACCTCCGAGGGGCCCGAGCAACCCGAGCCACCCTGAAATTGCACTTGAAGCGCTCCGACTGACTCCTCCTGCCCCCAGGGACCGGCCCAGAGCCGCTGCCACAGCTGCGGTGCCGGGCTGAGCCCATAGAGCAGCAGGGATGGTGTCCCACAGCCCTCATTCCCCACGTCCCCATTCCTGAGCCCATAGAGCAACAGGAATAATGCCCAGAGCCCCATAAACCAGCAGGAATAATGCCCAGAGTCCCATTCCTGAGCCCATAAAGCAGCAGAAATGGTGTCCCAGAGCCCAAATCCCCATGTCCCAGGCTGAGCCCATAAAGCAGCAGGAATAATGCCCAGAGCCCCATTCCTGAGCCCATAAAGCAGCAGGAATGGAGTCCCAGAGCTCCATAAAGCAGCAGGAATGGTGTCCCAGAGCCCCCATTCTCACATCCCACACAGCACCCACACCATTCCCTGCACGTCCCCCTCTCCTGGGCTCTGGTAACTTTTCTGCAGCCACAAGGTCATTCCTGCCCAGAGCCGGCACCTCTGAGCCTCACTCAGGGTTCCTGTGTCAGCCCTGCCCACGGGATCATCCTCTCAGGAAAGCCTGGCCTTGGGAAGGAAACACCAGCCCGGGCAGCAGCCAGGGCAGGGCAGGGCAGGCATCACAGCCCTGGCTGCTCCTGCTCCTCGGGTGCCACTTCCACCCCCTGACAAACACCAGGAAATGGTGTCCCTGGAAATCCCAGCTTCCATTCCAGACCTCAGGGGATTTGGGTGTTTCGTTCTTTTGTGCAAGAAACAGAGGAGAAAAGAGCTCAGAGAGGAAAGGAGCAGCTTGAGCACACCCAGGGTGGGTCACAGCTGGGCACATTTGTGCCAGGCAAAGTGGAACCACCTGGGAACCTCCCTATAAGTACCTCGATTGTGGCTTGAGGGGCCATGATCTGTAATTGCTGTCCAGGTGCCACGAAAGATGCCAAGGGACAGAGAAGGAGCTCAGCTTCAGGCTGGAAGGGTGGTAAGTCAGGGGGTTAAAGGTGGCACAGACTGGGAGGCAGCACAGGACACCCGGTGCTGTGTTTGCAGCCCTAGAGGATCCACCTTCAGGAAAATTTGGGGTTTCCAAATCATGGCAGATCAAATGAATGCCTCTCCAATTGCAAGACTGAAAGAGCTAGAGTTGTGTTCATCAGAGCTGTGACTGAGAAACAATGAGATCAAATACAGACATGGAATTATATGGAATCATCAAGTTTGCACTGGAAGGGACTTTGAAGATCCTTCACCCCTAACTCCTGCCCTGGACAGGACAGGGCCTGCCTTCCCCTGTCCCAGGCTGCTCCAAGCCCTGTCCAACTTGGCCTTGGACATTCCCAGGGATGGAGCAGCCACAGTTTCTCCCGTGCCAGGGCCTCCCCACCCTCACAGGGAAGAGTTTATTTCCAATATCCCAGCCAAGCCTGCCCCTGACAGGTTCCAATGCCCTCAGTGGATCACCTGCAGTGAAATCCCTGCTGGTAACTTCCAGGCTGGGACAAGGATTGGGCTTGTGAGGGCTCAGTGCCCATTCTCCCTCCACCCTCCAGGCTCGTGGGTCACCTGCCCAGCAAGGGGCTGCTCAGCAGTGCTGCTGGGGTCTGGGCACCCCAATTCTGGGATTTATGAGCTGCTCCTGCCACGGTCACTGTGCTGTGAGGTCCCTCTCAGCATCACTCTGCGTGTTTTGGCCCTGATGGTTTGTCAGGGATTTCAGGCAGATGATGCTGAGGACAAACCTCCAGCCTGTTGTCAGAGAGGGACTCGGTTCTGGGATTAACCTCCAGCCTCAGCAGAGCTACAAACCCCAGCCCACGGCCGGATCCTGCGCCCTGCGAGGCTCAGGCACAAACACTGACACAGGACAGGCTGTCAGCTCCTCCCTGTGCCACGGGCTGTCAGCTCCAGAGGACATCAGCCCCGATTTTTTATTGTTCTGTGTGCCTCGCATAGAGCACAGATTGCTTAAGAGAATGGCACTCCGTGGAGTTTGACCCGGGAGCCCTGATAGTGAAAATAATGCACTTCTCACCAGAGCCACGGGAGACCAAAAGAGTAACTTCGGTCAATTAGTTTAACTTTGACTATAAATATTCCTTCTCATCCCTTGTGACCCTGTTAACAGCTCCGCTGGCAAACCCCGATTCTCTGGCAATATTTAAGCTGCCTGTCAGTTGGCAGAGCCCTGCTGGTGCCCGGCGCGGGGAGCAGAATAAGACCCGGCTGAGCGCAGTAAGTTCCCTTTCAGTTCTACCTCGAGTCGGGAGCTCGGCGGGGTTCGGGGAGTTCTGCCGGGCTGCTGCGGGCCCCGGCGGGCCGTGCTGGCCGCAGGAGGTGCGTGGAGCTGGGGATGCTTTAGAATCCCCCCGAGGCGGCACCGGGAGCCTGGAGCCACGTGGGCTGCGCTGTGGCTGATACAGCAGCGCTTCATTCCCATGCCGCGGCTGTCCCCGCGCACAATCTCTGGCGAGGAAAGCGCCGCCGCCGGTGCCAGGCACCGGGGGACAGCGGGCCGTGAGCGGAATGCACAACACGGGCAAAATTTCCACTGGGCCGCGGCCGAGCCGCGATCCGGGAACCCGCGGGGGGCGGGAGGGTCCGGGAGGAGCCGGAGCGGCACCTGCGGCTGTCGGGGAGTGTCCCTGGCTGCGGGGCATCTGCCCTCCCTGCAGGGCCCCTGCCCTGCCTGCCCGTGCCCCTGCCCTGCCTGCCTGCGGGGCATCTGCCCTCCCTGCCTGTGCCCATCTGCCCTCCCTGCAGGGCCCCTGCCATCCCTGCCTGTGCCCCTGCAGGGCATCTCCCCTCCCTGCCTGTGCCCCGGGCACGGCAGGGGCTGCAGGGCTGTCCCCCTGTCTGACACCTCTGGGAGGGACAGACGGACACAGCTGTGCCCTGTGTGCACGCCTCTGGAGGGACAGACAGACACGGCTGTCCCCTGGGCGCACACCTCTGGGAGAGACAGACAGACACCTCTGGAAGGGACAGACAGCCGCAGCCCTGTCCGACCCCTCTGGAAGGACAGACAGCCGCAGCCCCGGCTCAGCCCCGCTGTCCCCTCGCTGACGCGGCTCCGCAGCTCCGGCCCAGCCGCGCTGTGACCCCGGGCGGACCCGGGGGCTCCCTGCGGGTCCCTCCCGGCCCAGGAGATTCCCCGATCCCGGGGTTCTGTGGGATCCTGGGGTTCTGTGGGATCCTCTGTCCCTGCTCCGCGGGCCCGAGGTGGAGTGTCCCGGGCTGGAAGGAGCCGGGGGAGCTGGAGGTGTGGAGCAGGGTGAGCAGCTTCCCAGGCTGCCAAACCAAACGCTGTTTGTCCTTTCCTAGTCAGGGGTTGGGCGTGCCAGTAAAAACTCAGCGGCAGCCAAGACACATTGGCCTTAGAGAGGTGAGAGAGCAGCGCTGTGGCCATCGGTGCAGCCCTGCCAGGAGGGACGGGACCCACGGGGATCCAGGGGCTCACAAAGCATGGAAAAGGCTCTGCCGAGTGTCCCCAGGGCCAGCCTGGTGCTGGGACCACTGCCCTCAACCAGATCAGGGCTCCCTACCAGCCTGGCACTGGTGCTGGAGGCTGCAGGGCCGGGATGCAGCTCCCAGCTGTGGGATGGTTCCTGCCCTGGGAAATCCTTATTTATTGCTGACCTTTGGTAAAGGGATGAGCCCAGGGGTGCTGCAGGACACAGGGCAGCCCTTGCCATCCTCCAGCTCCTCCATCCTCAGCTCCTGCCTCTGTGTTTTCCTGGCTCACCCACCTTCTCCATCCTCCAGCTCCTCCATCTCCTGCCTCTGTACTCTCCTGGCTCACTCCCCTGAGCAGTCCTTGCTTATTCCCCAGCTCCTCCAAATGAGTTTTTGTATTCCTCTGTGCTCTCCTGGCTCACACCCTGGGCAGCCCCTGGTGCCATCAGGGCAGGACCATAGCCGGTCACGCTCTGGGTGAGTCCCCAGGGCCCAGGTGAGCTGAGGGCAGGCCCAGCTCAGCCCCACACCTGGACACAGGTGTTGTGGGACCCGTGGGACAGGAGGCTGCCCCGGGCTGGCTTTGCTGCCCTGGGGTCAGAGGCAGAACCCGTCTGACCACTCGTGATCCCAGCGTCCGTGCCGGCTGTCCCGGAGCCATCGCCACACCTCCCCAGCCCTGGCAGGGACAGCCTATAAGTGTCCCCTGACAAGTGCAGAGAGGCCAAAGGAGCCGGCCAGAGCGCAGGAAGGGAGCAGCACACACCTGGCCCAGGTGTGCAGTGACATTGGGGCTGGCCTGGCTGCGGGGCTGTGACTGCTCCTCCTGGGGACCCTCCTCGGTCAGCAGGGTAAGGAACACCCCAAACCTGCTCTGGGCAGGGTGAGAGGAAAACCCCAAACCTGCTCTGGGCAGGGTAAGGAACACCCCAAACCTGCTCTGGGCAGGGTGAGAGGAGCATCCCAAACCTGCTCTGGGCAGGGTGAGAGGAACACCCCAAACCTGCTCTGGGCAGGGTGAGAGGAACACCCCAAACCTGCTCTGGGCAGCCCTGAGGGCTCCTTGGGCACCAACTGTGGCCATTGCTGAGCCAGGGACTGCCCAGGTGGCCTTGGCTGCCTCCCACCTCCTGTTGTGCTCTCAAAGTGTGCCTGAGCTGAGGCAAGGAGGAAATGGGAAGGAATTAATTCATTTGCATTAATCCAAACACCTGACCAACCTCCCTGCCTGGACTTCTTCCTGCCCCTTCTGCCAGGGGCAGCCCCAGGGGATGCTCCAGGGAGCCCTTCCAGGGATCCCCCAGTGCTGCCACTCCTCAGTCAGGTGCACACCTCAGTCAGGTGTTTCTGGAGAAGAAATGGGTTTTGTATTCCTTGGTTGCTGTCTCTGCTCCTGACAAGGGGCAGGGGACAGTTTCCAGCTCAGGAGGAGACCCAAGTGCTCTGCACAGGGCTCGAGCTCCTGCTGTGGCAAAGGAGGAAAATGCCAGCGCTGCTGGGGCTGCTCATGTGCCACCGCTCCCTGCTGCCTTGTGAGGGACAGATTGTGGCAGCAGCTCCTCACTAGGGCCAGTCCTGCCCTGCTGCCACCCTGGCTGTGACCCCAGCTCTGCTCCTTCCCTCTGCCTGCTCCAGCTGCTCTCACCTTCTCTCTAATGCCCCCATCTCTCAGCAAACCAACAGGAGATCCAGCAGCCCAGCTGGCAGCATCTCCCCATCACCTCAAGGGACTCCTGGATGGGGCAGATGCAGGGACAGGAGCTCTGGCAGCATCTCCCCATCACCTCAAGAGCTCTGACAGCAGCAGCAGCATCACCTCAGCACCCTTAAATCCATCACATCCCACCCCTGCCATGGCAGGAACACCTCTCACTGTCCCAGGTGCTCCCAGCCCCAATGTCCAGCCTGGCCAGATTTGGGCTCCTCAAACCAACCCCACCTGCCCAGGGCTCTCCCTGGCCACCCCCCATCCCTCCACAGGTGTGTGCAGCGGGCCAGGCCGTGCCCAGCAGCCATGGAGCCCAGCAGCGTGCCCCCAGCCTCGGTGACCCCCTCGTGGGACGTGTTCCCCCAGCAGACCCTGGAGCCCGTGGACATCGCTGTGCTCGTGCTCTATTTCCTCTTCGTGCTGGCCGTGGGGCTCTGGGTGAGCAGACACCTCCAACACTCCCTGGGTGCCCTGGGGTGTGCCCTGTGTGCTGAAAGTGGGGCTGCTCTGGCTGGGATTGAGCTGCTTCCCACTGCACTCAGCAACTGCAGGGAGGAGTTTGCAGGTTCTTGTCCTCTCCCCAGCCTGGGAAGTGCCCTCGCTGTCCCTGGGGAGTGCCCAGGCCCGTGTTAGCCAAGGTTTGAGAGCCCTGGTGAGGAAGAGGCTGTCTGAGCACAAACTACTGCTAACAATGATGTTTTGTTCATCCAGGAAGGAACTGCTGTCCTATAAATCACCTGTGCTTGTCCACAGGGGTCGTGACAGCAGATTCCTTAGATTATTAACATTGTCTATAAATAATTGGGACAGAAGGACATCCTTTGGCGTGGCTTTTGTGACAGCCTGGCTGTCAGGAGGCAGAGGGGAATAGCTGCTTCATTTGGATGTGGTGCACAGCTCAGAGCATTGCATGGATCATCTCTGGGGAAGGGGAATCACATGTGTAATGCCCAGCATTCCTCCTGAGTGCTGCTGACACCCAGGATTCTGCAGTTCTTGCCCAAAACCGCTCTCCTTCCTTTCTGACCTGGAGGGATGGAGTTTGGTTCCCCAGACCATTCCATCAGGGCGCGAGGTGATGGAGAACTGCCTGGGGCTCAGGGCATCCCTCAGCCCCAGGGTCTCCAGCAGCAAGTGTCCCTCAGGAAAGCTTTCTGTGCGGCTGGGGGCACTCAGGGGCTGTGCTGGGCAGCCCTGCGTGTGCCCTGAGCCCGTGCCCCCCTGTGTGCCCGCAGTCCATGTGGAAGACGCAGCGCAGCACCGTCAAGGGCTATTTCCTCGCCGGGGGACAGATGGTCTGGTGGCCTGTGAGTAGCCCTGTGCCCCTGGGTGTGACCGTGCTCACAGGGGTTGTCAGATGAGGGGAGAGACGAGAATGTTGACTCTATATTTCAGAAGGCTTGATTTATTAATTTATGATATATGTTACATTAAAACTATACTAAAAGAATAGAAGAAAAGGTTTCATCAGAAGGCTAGCTAAGCTAAGAATAGAAATGAATGAATAACAAAGGTTTGTGGCTCGGACAGAGAAAGTGCCATGATTGGCCATTAATTACAAACAAGCTCATGAGACCAATCACAGATGCACCTGTTGCATTCCACAGCAGCAGATAACCATTGTTTACATTTTGTCCCTGAGGCCTCTCAGCTTCTCAGGAGGAAAAATCCTAAGGAAAGGATTTTCCATAAAAGATGTCATGGGAGTTCATCCTTTCCTGGGCTGGGACATTCTCCTGCCCAGGTGGGCAGGGAGGGCTGTCCCAGGCTGGACCAGGTGTGATGGCACAGCCCATGCCCTGCAGGCAGGACAGAGGTGCAGGGGTTAGACGGGCACAGAGGGAGCTGTGACACACCTGGAAGGGACAGCAGGGACAGCAGGGACACTGGGAATGAGGGGACAGGGATGTGAGAGGGAACAGAGAATGAGAGGGGACAAAGGAGAGGGGACAGAGAAGGAGAGGGGACAGGGGATGTGAAAGGGTACAGGGATGGAAGAGGGGACAGGGAATGAGATGGGACAGAGGTGTGAGAAGGGACAGGGAGCGAGAAGAGACAGGGAAGGAGAGGGGACAGGGAAGGAGAGGGGACAGTGTCCCCACAGCTGCTGCTCCATTCCTGCCAGCAGCACCAGCAGCACACAGAGGTGCCTGGGCTGGGCTGGCCTCACAGCTGGGCTGGGCTCACAGCTGGGCTGGGCTGGGCTCACAGCTGGGCTGGGCTCACAGCTGGGCTGGGCTGGGCTCACAGCTGGGCTGGGCTGGGCTCACAGCTGGGCTGGGCTCACAGCTGGGTGCACAGAGCTCCAGCTCTGCTCTCAGCTCACAGAGAGAGGTCAACAAAGCTGCTCTGGGTCATCTCCCCTCTTCCTCCCCACATGGATTCCCCAGGAATTCATAAGCAGCAATAATCCTCAGGAAAGTCTGATTTCCCCCCACTTGGAATGTGCTGTTGTGCCTCAACAATAACCTCCCACAAGTGAAAGTGAAGCTGTCTCAGTGAAGGCAAAATAAAATAAGAAAACCATGTCACTCTCTCATATCTCCCGACTTTTACAGCCTGATATTCACAATCAGATCAGAACAGCTTGGATCTCTCCTGTCATTTTGCCCGGCACACACTCCAAATAGCAGTGGAATTTAAACTACTATCTGTAATATTTTTATTGAGAGCCGTATTTGAAGAAGGATCTCTTGCTGAAATAAGCACCTCAGCCAGGGCTGCATCTCAGGGCTTTCATTTCTGATGACACACATGCACGGCAGTGACACTGCCTGTGAACCCTCCTGCCACGCTGGTGAGGCAGCAGGAGGTGTGCAGCCAAAGGTGAGCTCCAGCTCTGCTGATATTTGTAATTGGAGTGAAGAAAGCAGATGAAGGGAACTTTTCATCTCTAACCTCGCTGACACGTCAGCTCAGCCTGGGGTGACCTCCACCAATGAGAGTTTTGCTCAAGCTGCTCTGAATCTCTAGGCTGGCTTAAAGTGTCCCCAGCAATGTGCATGGACACTGCTCACTTTGTTTTATTAAAGACTTATTTCAAGTCTAAACGAGATTTTCTGGAAAGGTGCTAATGTCTTTTCTCAGTGATGCCTTGTTTGTCAGTTCAGGCACCAACACTAAAAACTGTGCCAGGTCCCCTCCCAAGATGTGTCTGGAGAACAATTATACAGAGATATTTGAAATGTGGGGAGCAATTGAATCATGGACTCACAGAACGGTTTGGGTTGGAAGGGACCTTAAATCCCACCCATTCCCACCTCCTGCCATGGCAGGGACACCTCCCACTGTCCCAGGTGCTCCCAGCTCCAATATCCTGGCCTTGGGCACTGCCAGGGATCCAGGGGCAGCCACACCTGCTCTGGGCACCCTCACAGCCAACAATTCCTTCCCAATATCCCATCTAAACCCATTCTCTGACAGTCTGAAGCCATTCCTTGTGTCCTGTCCCTCCATCCCTT
This sequence comes from Chlorospingus semifuscus, assembly GCA_035048045.1. Classification (NCBI taxonomy): domain Eukaryota; kingdom Metazoa; phylum Chordata; class Aves; order Passeriformes; family Passerellidae; genus Chlorospingus; species Chlorospingus semifuscus. Next base: position 2,097,396 of record JAWWMS010000031.1, read on the forward strand.
GTAAATACTCTCTCTCCGTCTTTCCTGCAAGGCCACCCTGAGCTCAGCCCAAAGCTTCTCCTGTGCAGGTGAACAATGCCAGCTATGCCAGCCTTTCCTGCCAGCAGAGCTGCTCCATCCCTGGGATCACCCTGGAGCCTCCTCTGGGCTCTCTGAGCAGCTTCAGGGCTGGGGCAGCTCTGCAGGTGGGGTCTCACCTGGGCACAGGGGCAGGATCCCCTTCCCACACCTCAGCTGGACCTTTAAAAACTTTGTGCTGTTGTATATATTCACCACTTTCTCAACTAAGACAACTTGATTAGTGTGCAGAACATGTTCTTCATTTATCTTTTGTTTTCTGCTTGTTGTCAGTGTTTACTTTATAAATAGGCAGCATCTCTCAACATATGTTTGCTCTGCTTTCTGCTTTGAGCAGAACGTACAGCAGTAAAGGGACGAGATAGAAGGGAAACAGGAAGGCTGCATTCCTTTGGGAATTATTTTCTGTAGATTTTACATTTTCTAGGACACCTTTTAGGGTCCTGAATTAGTACCTTCCCAGCTCTTCCACTTCAGCTCACTGGAGCCACTTCCCACTGTCACACCATCAGCCAGAAACAAGAAATTGTGAGGGTCAGTGAGCACAGCAAACCCTGCCATTGCTGCAGGGGAGACTGTTGGGTTTTGGGTTTTCTGTACCACAGATAATCCAAACAACCACAACACTCTGTGAACAACACTTCCAAAATTCTTCCCCTGGATTGGCATGGGCACAGGAGTTGTGAGGAAGTCAGAGCTCAAAAGCTGGGTGAGGATATTTCTCCTTTCAGCTGCTGCTGTTTTTATTGGTAACATCTATTAGTTTTGGAGTTTTTACCTTATTAAAAGGCAAAAAATCCAGAGATAGCACAAAACCAGAACTGAAAGGCCAGCAGGCATTGTTGCCATGCTCACCTGCCCATCACCTGTAGCTGGGTTTGTATGGCCAAGCCTCACAAAGTCCCTGCAGTTGAAACAAAACCTCTTCAGGTGCTCAGCTGGCAACACTTCTGCCTGGCAAACCTTTCAGGACCTGCTTTTGCTCTGCACTGGAACAAAAATCCCCCTGCCTCCTAAAATCCAAGAAACCAATCTGTCTTTGTCAGAAGCCGATTGTGTCCAGAGTACCTGGGAGCAGTTTATTGTACTGAGAGCGTGCACAGGCCCCTTGGTCTGCCTGCAAAATGCCTCCTGAAAACATGTGTGAGGCTCTGGCTGCAAAAATGAACCAGCTAAAAATCAGGACAATCAAGCACTCCATGGAGTGCAAGGAGCCCAGAAAGCTGGGAAACAGAGGGCTCATGGCATCGTTCCATGGCTTTCAACCTCCTCTTGGGGTTCTGGTTGCTCTTTATGGAATCATGGAGTGGGTTGGGTTGGGAAGGACCTTAAAGCCATCCAGTGCCATGGCAGGGACAGCTTCCACTGTCCCAGGGTGCTTCCAGCCTGGCCAACCTCTCCTAGGACACTAAAGCTGAATAGTATTTATTTTGAGATATGGGCAGCCATCAAATTCAATATCCAAATATCAATAATGATATCAAATATCAAAAATAATATCAAATTAAATCCTCTAGGCCTTCCAGCTGATTTGTTTGGTGCATCCAGAATGGATTAGCATGGACATTTTTGGGTGCAAAATACACATTTGGTGTTCAGGCCAAGCAATGGGAATCCAGAGACTAAAATACCAAAATGGCAGCCCAAATAACTGCAGGGAAACCTTGAGAATACAACTGCTGGGAAAGAGCAGATCCCTCCCTGTCCATCTCCCACCTCAGAATGCCAGCCTGAATAACCCAGGCAGGGCTCCAGTGCCACTGTCACCTTCCTTGGGTCTCCATCCTGGTGGGGGGATCTGCTTTTTGCCTCTTGTCCTCCCCCAGCTCATTATGTTCCTTCCTTTCTTTTGCTTTTTGTGTTTTTGCTCACCAGAAAAGGCACTGGAAGCATAAAACTGGTCTTGTATTAAAAAAGACAGTAATAAAGGGAAACCCTGGAGTGTTGCAGAGAAAGGTTACCTTGAGCTGTGGGAATTGTCAACATATCAAAGACACATAGCCAAGCTTTTGTTTTGATTCTCCCTTGCATTTTATGCAGAATTTCTCGCTCCTCTCCCCACTGTCTCCTTAAAATTCCATCAAATTAGTGAATTCTACCCAATTTCTTTATAAAACCCAAAGACCCACACAATGACAATTTAATTCAGCCTGAGTGGAAACTTGATTGACGTGAATACTGCAACAATACTCTAATGAAATTTGCCCAATTCAGATTTTAAAGAAAAACATATGCTATGAGTAACAAATAACTCTCATCCTCCTCAAAAACCTTACCCCCCAAACACGAGTAAAGAAAACAAATGGCTCCAGTAATTAAATCCCACAGAAGTTTGGTTTATTGGTGGTGATTAATAAAATAATGCAGCTCTGGAGGGCTGACACATCAGTTAAACACGGCAGAGTTACAGCCTGGGATCATCATCCAAACAATGCCCCTAAAATGAGCTGCCATTACCAGGGAACTGCCAGCACTTTGTTTCAGACCTCATTATCCTTTTTTCCTTGGGGTGTTCTCCCCAGGCAGCCCCGAGGGCTGAAGTTGTTGCCTGCACTGTCCTGGGCAGGCTGGGTGAGGTGCAAGTGTTTTAAAGTGATTTAAAATTTAAAATGAGGCGATAAAGAATGATCGGTTGATTTGGAGACAGACAGACCTCACCTGAAGGATCTCCTTCCCCATATCTGTTTTTGATGCCCCTATGAATACCTAGTAATGGAATTAGGGAAAGCTTTCTGACAAATGGACAGACAAGTTTAGAATGGCCTGGATGGTCCAAGCCTCTATGAAGGCACTTTGAGAGGGTATTTTGCCCTGTTTTCATTTTTGCCCTTTTTTCACCCTACAGGGACTCCCTGCAGCCTTTGCAACAGCTCCAGCTACCAGGAAGGAAAGTGGACAATTGAATTTCCCTGAATTTTCCACATCAGCCTTTGCTTTTCCTCCCCACCTTTAAAATCCTGTTCCCTTCTGTCACCAAATCCTCAAATTCTATTTCACACTTGTTGGGAAAGCCACTGCCTTGGCTTCTGGTTAACTTCCCCACGTGGCTCTGATTTTCTGTGGTTCCCTTTGAGCTCTGGGGCAGGAAGGAGCCCTGGAAGCTGCCCCAGCCTTGGAACCTGCCCCAGCCTTGGAAGCTGCCCCAGCTGGGGCAGGAAGGAGCCCTGGAAGCTGCCCCAGCCTTGGAAGCTGCCCCTGCTCTTCCTCAGCTCTGACACCCCCAGGAACAACCTCACACCATGGTTTTCCTCAGGGCACCCAAACCCCACCTGGAAACCAGTTGGATCTCATCCCTGGCTGCCCCAGAACCTCATTCCTACAAAGCTTGGGTGCCTTCTAGTTCCAGCCTGATTTCCTTGCTGGCAAATCCAGACCCAGATAATTCCCTGTCTCAAGAACCTCCACATTCTGGGCTTTTTAGGGAAAGCAGCCCCATCCCTCCCAGCTGTGTGTGTCCAGCCTTTTTTTAGCTCTCCAAGCACAATTTTCTCTCTGAATTTCTCTTCCTCCCCCCAAGCATCCCTCCCTCGCACCTGCCCGGCTGGGAATTCCTCCTGCCCCAAGGTGCCCCAGAAGTGCAGCGCTCAGGGGGGGAAGGTGCATTTATCCAAGATAAATGGGGTGCATCTGGTGAACCTGCTCCAGACTCCTTCTGTTTGCTTGTCCAGCACTTCCTCAGCACAAACCAAAGGGCTGAGTGACCTTGGCTGCCATGGCGGGTTGGAGCATCCACAGACCCTGCAATGGCTCCATCAGAGCAGCAGCCCTGGCACTGACAGCAGCCTGGAGAACTCATTCCCCTCTCTCCAGGCACTGCAAGAGGTGTTACAGCACTGCCTTTATTTTATTTTATTTTATTTTATTTTATTTTATTTTATTTTATTTTATTTTATTTTATTTTATCTTTTTTAATTTTTATTTTTTTATTTTATATTATTATTTAATTTTTATTTTACTTTATTTTTTATCTTACTTTCTTTTATTTTTTTATTATTTTATTATTTTATTTTTTATTTTGTTCGTTTTTATTTTACTTTATTTTACTTTACATTTATTTTATTTTATTTATTTTTATTTTATTTTTTAATTTAATTTAATTTAATTTTAATTTATTTTGTTTATTTTATTTAATTTTTAAAAATTTTTATTTTACTTTATTATTTTATTTTATTTTATTTTATTTTTTATTATTTTTATTATTTTATTTTATTATTTTATTTCATTTTTTATTTTTATTATACTTTTTTTTTTATTTTACTTTCTTTTATTTTTTAATTTTATTTATTTTATTTTATTTTATTTTATTTTATTTTATTTTATTTTATTTTATTTTATTTTATTTCATTTTATTTTATTTTATTTTTATTTCCGCAGCAGCGCCCTGCTCTTAGAGGGCAGACTGTTCTCCCAGCACAGCTCTGCTTTTAGGCTCTCCCTGAAGTGTTGATTTTGTGCACCTCAGGAGGGGGGTGCTGCTCATCTGGAAGGTTCAAACAACAGCCCCTTCTATTGATCTTTCATATTTCCACAATGGATTGAAGGGGATCTTTTCACTGCCTGACCTGATTAAGCTCATAAAATATTTCTGGGGGAAAAAAGTGATTATTGAAAGTGTGTTCCTCAACAGTACCCTGGCTGTAAGCAAGACCTGTCATTATATTAATTTGTGTTTTATAATTACACAGATATTTTATGTTGTGCATTGAATATTTTTATATAGTAGAAATATTAATTTATGTTTTATAATTACACAGATATTTTTATATTATAGAAGTGACAGCTCTGTGCAGGATGAAGCAGCTCATGTTTGGATTGTGTGGATTTCACCTTCCAGCACTGGATTCATCACACGTTAATTACAGGAAACTACTGATACACAGGACTGGAAACAGCTGAAAATCATTCAGAAACTACTAAACCTAGGGTGTGTCACTGTTACAGAACCCTGGAGCAGATTGCCAAGGGTGACAGTGAGTTTCCCTGTGTCCATCCACGCTGGGCTGGCCCTGGCAGCTCCTGCAGGCTGGGGCTGGGATTTCACATCCAGAATCAGAGAAGCAATTTGGAAGGAGATACATCTTCCACCAGGCCATTCCTGCTGCCATGAACGTGTCCAAATACACCCCAATCATGAATAAACTCTTTTCTTTACATCCATCCCTGCAAGGAATGTTTCTGCCCAGTTTACAGATGGGGAATTGAATGCAAGCATTTGGGATAATTTGCAAGGATTCAGCTGGCAGATGGGGCAGGGAGGGAGGGAGGCAGGAGGGGCTCCCAAAGCTCCATTCCCTGCTCTGGGGTGGGATCTGAGCTCAGGGATGGCAAAGGGGGGATCTGGGCCAGCCCAGGGTGACAGGGCTGCTCTGTGGGATGGACACAGAGAAAGAGAAGGAGCCTCACAATTGTTCCTTTAACTCAGCAGCCCTGGGGATGGGTCCATCCAAAGCACATCTTGATTTATATTTCAATTTCACTGAACCTCTTCCTCCTATCCCTCCTATCCCAGTCCTCCAAGCCTGCTAATTTAGGATTATTTATTGAATTTCATGCCTCAGGACTGCTTTTGGAGGCAAACCCAGAAGGGCTGGGACTGAATGATTTTTAAAGTCCCTTCCAACCCAAACCATTCAAGGATTCTGTGAGAAATTTGCTTTCAGATTTCAAGGAGAAGGATGGAAAACCTTCTTCTCTGTTTGAGCTGTTCAGGCAGAAATAGAGATGTAGGGCTTGAACCCCAATTACATTTGGATATTTACATATCTTTGGACTCAATCTCTTTCAGATTTCTTCATGGAGCAATTTACATTTTAATGAAGCCTACAAATAATTCCCAAATCAAAACACATTTCCTATCAAAAATACAGCTGGACCTTGAACAGAGCTGTGTGTTCAGCTTCTGATTCAAATGCTTTAAAGTTGAAAGGGATCAACATCATTTGTCACTTTTAGCTTTCACTCATTTTCCTGGGGTCTATTTCCAACAAACTCATTCCATAAAGTCATGGGGTTAAAATAGAAAGCAACAACAAAAAAATTCAGATATAAAGATCTCCAATAAAAGGAAATATTTGGCATATTTTGAAATTAATGGGATTTTGGGAACTGTGGCTCATAAGCCTGAGACCCTTATGCATTCATCTGTACTGAATCTCTGGTCACACATAGTGGTCAGACACCCTCATAACCAGTTTTCTCTCACTGAAATTTGATATTTTATGGAAAAGATAAAGCAACAAGGTTTATGAGCAAGTGTAGGAAGCAGAATTTTAAAACAAAGTCCACAAGTGTCTCTATCAAGGATTTTTTGTGGTTTGTGCCGAATTATATTTATGAATGTGGTTTGTATTAAATTATATGTGCGAATGTGGTTTGTATGTATTAAATTATATGTATATATGTGGTTTGAATTAAATTATATTTATGAAAAAAAGCACATGAACATTGGAACAAACTGAACTGAAAAGTTCAGCTGCCTTATCTCTGGAATGTTTGGGTCAGCACAAGGGGAGGAATGTGTGTCAGTAAATGCAAAGCAGCAGCAGGGACAGAGACAGGGATGGGATCCACCCAGTTCCCAGCAAATTGGGGATTTTTTATTTCTTTTTTTCTCTCTGGGCAGATCTGCATCTGGAATTTTGTCAGCAGCGCTGATTGCTGCTGAATATTCAGCTGAACCTCCAGGTGAGCATCCCCCTGATTTCTGAGCGCCACTTTCCCAGCACAGGTGTCTGTTTGTGATGACAGTTTGGGGACAATCAGGGGGAATTTGGGGTTTTTGCACCCTGAGGCTCAGCTTGGGAGCAGATGGAGCCAAACCTCTCCATGTGAGCACAACTTCCACCCCCAGGGTCCTGTAAAAACCTCACTCAGCGAAAACCACGCATTCAGAGGACGGGCTGGGCTGGGAAGGACCTCCAGGACCTCCAGGACCATCCAGTGCCACCTTCCATGTCCCAGACAATTCCCTGGCTGCTCCCAGCCCTGTCCCTTTGCCCTCAGGGGCTCTCCCAGCACCAACACAAGGATTTTGTGCCTCATCCTCCCCAGCATCTCTGGGATTTCCTCCCTGACCCAGCAGCATGCAGATGAGGGGCAAAACTTCACCTCCCTGCCCACCCCTCCTTGACATCCTCATCCTGGGACACCTTTCCATGCTTGGGGTGACCCCGATTTTGTTGCCCAAGACTTTGGCAAGCCTAAAGTCAATGATGTGGGCTCTGCTGGCACCCAAGTCCACAAAAAAAAAAAAAATCAAAATATTCAATTTCTCTGCTCAAATTGCTGCTGATGAGCTGCATATCTCTGGCAGTGATGGTGCTTTTTTGAGATAGCCATGTAATTATATGATAAATAAATCCTTCATTTTTCTGTATTCTCTTTCTTGACATTGACAAGAAATTATTAGAATAAGCTCTAATAAGATGATCTAAAATAACTGAAAAGGCTGAAAAAATAAATTCAAGGGCATTCTTTTCTTGATATTGCTTGCTTTTATTCATATCTTGCTTTTTGGGGGATTACATTCACTGGAAAATCATGATTTTTTTCCTCTGCTTTTTTTTTTGCCTAATTTCACTCTGTAAACTAATCCACAAATGAAAAAAAAAAGGATTGACAAGAAAAGAGTAATTTCCAAAGGACAAAAGTAAGGTCACCTCTGATGGAGGGGATGGAGTGCTAAGGAAAGGGAAGAGCTTTAGAGAGGACACAGATGTGGCATGGGGTGGGAGGAGGAGGAGGAGGAGAAAAGATGTTTATTCAGGCTTTCCTTCCCTGAGCACAGAAAGGGCAAGTGCAGGCAGCAAAATATAAGCTTATCCTGGGCATAATTTATCTTATTCCTGTATCCATGGAACTGGCCTTTATTTCAAAAGCAGCCTAATTACTGAAATTACTGCTGCTGGAGTCCTGCAGCACAGCAAAGGGAGCCAGACTTTCCCAGTGTGGAGAAAGTTCCCCACATTTTCATATAAGTTTCAAATAACGATATTGATCAGGCAATTAGCAGATTAAAAACAGCAGCAAAGCCCATGGAAGGGAGCTGAGCCCCTGCCCAAAAGCAGCTGAAGCATATTTGTGTTTTCCTGGAGCTGGGAATGAAACCTGCTCACAGCTCGTGTTCCAGCAGGTTTATTTTTCAAATGGGGGAAAAAGGAAAATCCTTGAAAGGAGAAACGCTGCCCTGATGCTGCTCAAAAAGGCTGGAGGCACTTTCTACCCCATTTATTCCTCTGGATTTTCCTCAGCCCCATCTGTTTCTTTTCTGTGGAGCAATCAGGGAGAGAGGATGGCTGGGCTGGGGAGATCTGGGAGCAGGTGGGACTGGGAGATCATCTGGGAGGCACGATGTGCTGGAAACCAGCACTGCTGATTTGGTCACTCACTGCTAATGGAATTTGCCTGCTTTTATTTATTTCTTTATTTCAAAATAGCCAAGTTTTGGGGCCAGGCAAACAGTTTGTTTGTGGTTAAACACCCTGTCCCTCCTCTGGACACTGTCCCTCAGCTTTAGATCTTTTATTGGGGTGCCCAGAGCTGCTCCCAGGCCTTGAGGTGACTCGAACACAGATCAGGACAATTCCTTATTTTATTATCTTTATTTATCTGTAACTGCCCTGCTCTGGCTTGTTCCCATCCATTGCAGAGTCAGTCCCAATGAAGAGATGTGACAAGCACAGGACACTGATGTCCCCATTTTAGTCACATTCTGGTTCAGATCTGTCCCTTCACTCAATAGTGGGGGTTTCAGTCCTGTTAAATTCTATTTCTTAAACAAGTCCTTTACCACATTTTTGAAGTGAAAACCAACTTAACAGTCCTCATCTTCTGTTCAGATTCTAACAAAATTGGCACCTTAATTACACTGACCTGATCAATTTACTCATGGAGCAGCTCTGGTGCTTTTGCCTTTCCTAGAGCTATTGGGCTGATGGTGTGGTATAAAAATTTAATGCTCTTGTTTCTTCAGTCTTAATTATGCCTAATGAGCTACTTGCTTTAATAAACAAGCAGATTTCAATATCCTGCCTATATTTTTCCCAGGAAGACAATATAAAGTTAGATGGAATTGTCTTTCTCAATAATGGAAGGAGTTTAGGAATAATCAGTAATGTGATCTATAAGTGTGCCTGTATGGGATGAGCTGGTTCCCTCCACGGGTACTGATGGAGAGGGTTGGTTTATTCATTTATTTATTAACAATTGTTTCTCCCTTAGGCAAAGCTGGTCCCAATTAAGAGCCATATTTTCAAATGATAAAAGTAAGTATTCTAATAAAGACACTAATTGGCAAGTATGTTCTTTAAAGAGAGTCATAAATTAGAATATCTCGTGGCAAGCGATGCCATTTCCATTAGCAGCTCTACAACTCAAGACACAATTTTCCTATTAACCAGGGCTGAGTTTTACAACGTGGAAAATGCTGAATGCAAACACCCTCCAGGACATCAGGAAAGCAGCTGATGAACTCACCATGGGTAGTTCAGTGGCAGCACCTCATTATTGCTCTCTCTGAATCCACAATTAAAAGCCAACAGATGAGCAAAGAAAACTCTCATAACCCAAGAAGTTACTGAGGGATCAGGCACAAGGCAAAAACCCAGAGTGGGGACTGGCAGGAAGGCTTATACAAAATGAATTTTAAAGATGAGTAAAGCAGAGTAAGGATGAGACAAAAATGAGAAATTGGGGGGAAGAGGTTTTAGAGAGGGAGAGATATAACAGAGTGGAAAAATAAGCCTTCAGTCACACTCCTTCAGAAGCCAGAACAGACCCAGTGGGCTTTTTATGAGCAGATGTTGAAAAGATCCTTTTAATTTTACATCACAAGAAACCCAGGGAACTGAAACCCCTGCAAAGAGAAAGGTGATCAGTGGCATTATTGCAGCCACTGGGGTTCCTCCAGAGCCTGAGGGCTGAGTCTGCAGGGCAGAGGGAGAGTTTGGGTCTGATCAGCATCACTGAGAGGGGTTTGGGAGCAGCCAAATCCACTTTGAACAACGGGGTTTGTTCCAATCCACGATGCCATCACCCCCTGGCATTTCCAGGCAGGGATCCCTGGGCAGAGCCAACCACCAGCTCTGCAGGGCTGGGGCAGCTGCACAAACTGTGAGAAAACACCCAGAAAAGTGGGGATTTCCTTCATTCAGGAGCAAACCCCTGCTCTTGCTGCTCCACTTCAATATTCAAAAGGCAAATAATGACCGAAATCCATTCCTCTTCATCCCTCACAGCTGCCTAAGGAAGGAGGAATTCCAGGGACTCTGGCTTTGCACAGTGGGGTTTTTGCTAAGAAACCCCTTTATTTCAGTGCCTCATACCCTGCCTGACAACTTTGTGCTTTCATTGCTCACTTAAGATACAAGACACACAAAGATGTAAATAAAATCAAATTTAAATAAAAGAGGTGGGGGAAATTTAGTGATGGGGGAAAAGGGAGAAGAAGATCTTCCATTGATGAAGAGCTGCAATGCTTCTGTCACATTTGGTGTGAGGCACAAATGTCCCCTCTGAGTGTCCTGCACTGTGTCCCTGTGTGTGAGAGGTTGCGCCTGGGCAGGGGGAGGATGAGGAGAGTGGGATCCCAGCACAATCCAGGGGGAGAGGAAATGTTACACCCCTGCTCCATCCATCCATCCATCCATCCATCCATCCATCCATCCATCCCTCATCCATCCATCCATCCATCCATCCATCCATC
>JAWWMS010000031.1:2121275-2135014 GCA_035048045.1 Chlorospingus semifuscus
ATAACTATAGTTATAACTATAGTTATATAGTGTTTATATAACTGTATATTTGTATATATTGTATATATTTATATAAAATATATAAATATTAGATATGTAAAAAAATATATGCACAAACATACATATATATCTATATCTGTATATTAGCCTCTGTCTAGAAAACAGAAATTAGGATTAATGCCTGGCTTTCCCAGGGATAACTGATGGCCTTTTAAAGGCTGTTTAGGAGCCTGACCCCACCAGGGATTTGATAATCTGGGTGTTTTATCCTGGCTTTCCAACCAAAGCAGAATTTCCAAATGAGGCAATGGGAATTGGCTTTGTGCCCTCTGTACTTGAAAGGTTTAAACACTCTATTTACAAGACACTTGTTATTACTTTATTTGCTGTAGGTGGATGAATACTGAATGTTTTGCAGGAAAAAAGGCCCCTGCTGGTTGCTGGGTTTTGTCAGGTTGGGAGAGACGAAATTTCTATTTTCTGCTGTTCTTGGGAGACCTCACTGAGGGGAAAAAAAAAAGCTTTCACCCCTTACAAAGTGATTTCTCTTATTAATATTTCACAAGGCAGGTCAGAGGATTATGAACCTCCTCTCGCCGTGGTATTGAACAAATATTTTAAGAAGTGTGGTGGTTTTGCCAAACAGAACATCAACTGATGGATGGCTTAATCTGAGCCCAGCTGGGGCAAGGGAGGAAAGCAGAACCACACTGGGGTGGGGGAATGATGAAACAGAGAGAAAATGGATGGAGAAACCTGGAAAACCCAGAGGGAATCCTTGCCTTCAGATAAATACTGTGGAAAGGAAGGAGAAAACCTGTAAATATTAGCCCTGAAACCTGGAAATCTTTCTTGGCAGCAACTGAGAAGTCTTATTCAGAATAAATGAGGCATTAAAGCATGTAGTGAATGGCAACTCTCCTGTTTGTTTTCTTAAGAACTCAGATGTTTCTCTTTTTTTATCATCTTTAGCTGCTGGATGATGTTTTCCATGTGGGTAGGGGAGTCCAAGGAAGCAAATCCAAGGGTTTCTGTCATTTCCAAGGCAGTTTTTGTTGGCAGAGGAGGTGCCAACCTTATGCCAGAGGCTTCACCCTGTACTTTTTGACCCATAAGTGGCAATAATTAAAGGAAAAAGGTGTTGGGAGAAAAAGTCTTAAAGGAAGATTGAGCACAGGTAAGAGACACACAAGAAAAAACAAAGTAAAACGAAAGAAGGTTTGGTTTTTTTCCTGTCTTGCAATGCATAAAAGAGAAGCAGCAAGGACATACAGCAGAGATATTGCCAGAGGAATTGAATATAAATTAAAAAAAGAAGTTTTGTTACTGGTGCAGCTTTACCTGGGGTGGGTTTTGAATTGGTCATCCCAGAATTTCTCGTGGATAATACAATGGCCTTTGAAAAAGAGCAGTTTTAGCAGAGAAATGATAAGTCAGAGATCCTGGCTACACAGGAAAGGCTAAGAAAATTAATTTCAGCCTCGCTGCCAGCAAGAGAAAAGAAGAGTCCATAATAACTTAATTAAGTGGTTATAAATAAATGATGAGGAAAGTGTACACGATCAGTCATTTTGGTGCCAATGTTCTTATCACACTGGCACCAAAACTCCAGTGGGAAAAGTGCCTTCCATCCAGGCACCTGAAGCGGTGAAAGGAGAATATAAAAAATTGAGAGCAACTGAATTGAAAGCATCTGTCTCTCTGCATGGACCTTTTACAGTTGTCACAACTCCCTGCATTTCCTTCCAAAACTAAAACTGCAGAAGAGCTTTTTCTCTGATCCTCATGGTGAGGGCCAAATTTGTCGTGTATGAAAATCAGAATTATCCAATCCAAGTGAAGTAAGAAGATTCAGAGATCTTTGAAAGGCAGGTTGAAATATTACTGATTATTTTTCCCTTGAAATCCTGGGGTATTTTGGTGCAATGTCCCACCTGAGCTAGGCAAATAGACCATGAATTGTTATGTTTTGGGGGTAAAACCCTCATGAAACATTACAGAAAGTTTTGTAGGTAGGAATGACAATCACATCTGATGCCTGGAGAGGCTGCCTGGAACAGAGAATTGAGAGAGTTAAATAATAAAGCAGGGATTTATTAAAAGCCCTTCACAGGACACACCTTGGGCAGTGCAAGAGCCCAGCTGTGGCTCCACTCAAGATGGACCCTGGGTCACAAGTTTTCATGATTTTATAAGTTTTGGTCCATTTCCATGTTGGGGTTCATTGTCCAATTCCAGCTCCAGGTGATGCAGTCCCACCCTCCCAGTTTACTCCCCTCAATTCTCTGTTTTTTACACTTTTTGGGCTGAAGCTGCAGCGGTGTCCTTGGTTCTGGGCTGGACAAGGATTGTTCTGTGGGACTGAGCTGTGGGGCACTTTCTGTGCCTCTCACACCCCAGTTTTGGGGCGCTTTCTGTCCCTCTCACACCCCAGTTTTGGGGTGCTTTTTGTCCCTATCACACCCATTTGTGAGGTGCTTTCTGTCCCTCTTGCACCCCAGTTTTGGGGCTCTTTCTGTCCCTCTCCCACCCCAGTTTTGGGGCACTTTCTGTCCCTCTCAAACCCCAGTTCAAAGGCTCACCCCTAAAACCAGGAGCCAGCCCCAAAGTGGAGCAGATTAGAGAGGGAGAGCTGTGCAGGAATGGTTCCATCTGTGCTCTAAATGGCAAGTTAAGGATTCCCAGCCACCAGCTTCACTCAAAAATCAATTATTGGAACTGCACTGCCTCCCCTGGCTGCTCTGAGCTGACCAGTCCAAGGAGACTGAGCCTTAGGATAAGGAATTACACGCTGGCTTTGGAGAGATGAAATACCTCCCATGCAGCCACTTCTGTGCCTTTAAAAGTGCTAGTTAACAATTAAAAGAAGCCTCTCTCTCCTGGTTTTCTCTATTTCTACAGGATTAAAAAGGTAGCTTGGGGACTCCTGGAAAATTCCACTCAGTTGGTCGTTGGCAAAAATAAGGAAAAAAAAGAAATGCCATTAATTGATAAAATTTAATCTAAAATTCATGCAGAAAGTTGATTTGTTCTCTAGATGAGGTCCTATTTCTGAAGCCTCCAGTAAAAATGAGTAACTACAGCTCAGCTCATCTTTATTTCATTGAGTTCTGCCTTGACTGTCTCACTGCACTTCTTTCAGTTCTATGGACTTGTCCTTCTCACTGCACAGCAGTACTCAAGAAAATTTTGATTTTCTAAGGTAAATTGTGCATTCCTGACCTGGCAGCTGACCTCCCTGAGCTCCCAGCCACACCTCTAGAAACCATTTAGTGGTGGTTTCACCCTTAGGGGAAAAGTCAGCAGCAATGAGGTCACTTGTCTTTTGATTTGAGAATCAGAAAATCATAGACTGGTTTTAAATTTTAAAGTGTCACCTTTGTCACTGTCTCTCAGAGGACTTTTTGGATGTTGGGTGTATTTGAGGTCACAGAAACCTGGGTTTTGGTGACTTCTGAGTTGCTATAGCAGTGATTATTTGGACTTCTTGTTGCGGTTCCCTATACATGAAGCCCACAGGTGCTACAGCTGAGTTTAGTTGGCCTTTTAAGAAAATTCTTAAAAGTCCTATAAAAATTATTGGAAATCTGGTCCATCCATTCAGAAATGTGTTGTTTGGAGTGGAGATTTTTGTTGGGTTTTGGGGATTGCTTTTTGGTTGGTTTTTCATTTCTTTTTACAGTTTAAGACTCAAAACCATTAATACAAGTCAGACTGTTTATGCAATGCTCTAAACTGAGCTGTCAGGCCAAGGCAGCATGGTTTCTAATCAAAAAGAAAAAGGCAGAGCTTACAGGACTCCACTGTTGCTCTCCCAACCCATTCCTCTCTGTTTGGATCAGTTGTTTTTCCTTTGTGATTTCCCAACACGAGTTGAGAGCAAATCCATCGACCTGAACACCCTGGGCTGCACTGGGTGAGGATCCCAGCAGCTGGGCCAGAATCCCATTTCACACAGCTGTTCCTCCCCAGACCCCAGCCTGGTTTCCCCAGGAGCTGCCACCCTCTCCCTCTCAGCTCTAAACCTCCTGCCAGGGCAGAGCACAGCACCCAGGGCTGAGTTGGGAGCAGGGGATTTTGTCCTGAGCAGAACAAAGTGCGTTGAGATGGCTTTTCCTTTTGTCTGCCCATTAATTTTGCTTTTGGAGAGGTGCTCTGTAAAGACTGGGAATGCAATTTAAGGCTCCTGAGACTCCTTTTGTGTGCTGTTGGAAAGGGAAAGAATTGACTTGTGCAAACAAAGAGGGAATGAGCTACGTGATGCTCCCCTCACACCCTTGCTCCCCTTTCCTGCTCTCCTTTCCTCCCTGTTATCTTTGTCTCAATTTCACCTGTTTGGGTGCTCTCATGTTTAATCTCCAAAATGAAAAATAAATGGCAAAAGGGGGTCAGTTCCAGGGGGATTGGTGCTGCTGCCAGGGAGGTTCCCTCTTGTTCTTCCCAGGTGTTATTGACTGACTTAACCACAGCTCTGTTTGGATTGGAGTGCTGGGGGAGGTTTGCTATAACCCAGGTGCCCTTATCTCTATATTTTTGATGGGCAACTCCTAAAAACATTCCATATATAAATATATGGTTATTATATTGGTTATATATTATATAGGTTATATATAATATATATTAATATATATAACCATAATAATAACAACCATATAACCATATATCTGGAATGTTATATAATGTTATTATATAATATTCCATATATATATGGTTATATTATATATTATACAGGTTATATATATAATATATGTTAATATATATAACCATAATAATAATAACCATATAACTATATAACCATATATATGGAATGTTATATAATGTTATTATATAATATTCCATATATATATATATATATGGTTGTTATTATTATGGTTATCTATATTAATATATGGTTATTTCCTGCTTTTCCACTGGAAGGACTACACAGCAAGTTTGGAGCTGAAAGAACAAGGCAAAAAAAATAAAATAAAAAGCTCAGATGTGTGTGGATTTCCTTCCACGGGGTTCCATTGGCTGGCAAGCAGAGCTGGTATTATTCCTTCCCTGTGAGCCCTAAATACCACTGTAAACAGGAATATTTTGTGAGGATTCTCGGTCAGAACAAAGGGCAAATGAATAAAAAATGGGCTGCTGCCAAGAAATCCAAATTGGAGCTCAACCCAGGGACTGTACACATGGACACAATTGGGATTCAGCTCACTAAAGCTCGCAGATCTCGGATAGAAAATTCACTGATTATCACTTCACCTGTGCTCAGCAAGATATCCAAAGTATTTTTTGAAAGGGAAGCTGAATCCTGAATTTGATATAAATATTAGACCACAGATTCTGAGATTTTTCACTGAGCCATTGCTATAATTTCTGATCTGGTAATATATGAATAAAATACATAAATAAACATATAAATAAAAATATAAATATACATAAATAAAATATACAGAGACCTTGCAAAAATGCTAAATTATCGAGACCTACTTAATATTTCTGACACCGATAATATGAACCGAAATTATATATTTGTCCAGCAGGTTGTGACATAAAGGAACAAATTATATGTAAGGACAGCAATCACATTTAGCCCTTGATAAACACAGATCTGACAATTTTCTTATCTATTTTCCCCCTGAGGTTTAACAGGAAAATGAGGGTGGGTTTTGGGTGCCTTGCCCTTATCTGAGATGTTGTGTAAGGTAGGGATGAAGACAAAAAATGGTTTTCCACCACATTTCCACCCCTTTGGTGGCTGCACTTCAGGGATGGCCAAGATTGCTAGAAAAAAATAAACAATAACTCACAATTCCGTGGCTCTCCTCCAATGCTCATTACAATTAGCACAAAAGAATTATTATCCCCATTTAATCCATGTGGGAACTCAGACCAAAAAGCTCAGATCTTTCCATGTGAACTAATTAGTCTGAATGGATCATTATGTGCAGGGATTTATAGACATCCACATGCATAGATATAATTATTATAAATATTTTGGTTTAAATGTTTCATATTGGTTTTGCACAGTGCTGAATCCAGTTTGCAGTGCTTTCCCTGGGAAACTCTTTTTTATTTGCTTTTCTTTGGATCCTCCTGGTTCAAAGACAACTAATCATGAACTGAAGAAATCCCTCCTCAACCTCAAGGCCCTCCAATATCATTTCCAAGATGATTTTTCCGTTTCACTTCCTCCACAGGTGAGCTGGATTATCAGAGATGCCCCAAATCCTTAATTTCAGGATGCAGGTGTTTCTCTTTAGGAGTTCACTTATCAATATCAGCACTCTGAAGATGAAAGTGAGACATGTAATATTTTCCTTTTCTGTTTTTTTTTTTTGTCTCATTTCCCAAGAGTTCATCCCACTTGGGAGGTGCCCGATTCCCAATAATTCACAATAATACTTCACAATAATTCTTCACAATAATTCACAGCCCCCTGCCTGAAAGGGACAAACTCAGGTAGGAGGAAGAAAGGATTAAGAATAAAGAAGGTGTATAAAACCCATTTCCTTTTCTTTTAATTAATTGGCATAAAATTTATGTAGAGTTTAAAGACTGAAGCAATGTAATGTGCCAGAATTAATAGATGCAATCAGATAATTACTGCCTCTTAATGAATATTAGGATATCAAATATTCAGGCCTTGAAGTTCACTTTTTTTTTTTTCATCCTCTTGTAACATTTTAATTTTGGCTGTGTGTAAACTCAGTGAAATGCAGTGAGGCAGATTTGTGATATCACCCTGAAATCTGAGCAAGCTTAGGGGAGAATTCAGGAATTTGTTCTCCTGTCTGCAGAGATTCCAGCCCCACTTTTTATGGCAGAGCAAATGCTTGCCTGGGATGCTCAACCACCAAGATATTGCAAATCCAGGCCTCCAAGTCACCTGGAAAAGCCATTTATATATTTTTATATATATATATTTCTATAAACATATAAATATATATTAAATGTATATAAATATATATAATATAAAGATATACAAATATATATATTAACATACTAGGTATATATGAAAATTTAAATATATATTTAAAAAAATACTTGTGTCTTGAACCTGCTTTAGCCTCTGCCCCAGGGCTCAATACAATTTTTCTGGTAATTTGTCAAAATTCTCACTCTGTGCCTTATTAAGGCTCTAATTAATCCTCCTTGCCAGTCCAAAAAAATCTTTACATAACTGGTTTTCAACTCTACGTACAAAAGGCCTCGTAATGATTTTTTAGCTCAATATTGGATTTTCTTAAAATTAGGGAACTAAAAATTGTTTGCAGGAAAAATGTAACATTTATTCTCTGGGTGTAAGTGCACCATCATTTCCTCCACTATGAATTTGCATTAGTAATTAACAGTTTTATGTATTTAAACTGCTTAAACAGAGCAGATCTATGGTTACTGACTTCTGGATAAGCAGCGTGGAGGTTTTATTAACTTATAATTATCAAATTTGTTTTACCCATTTTTTCAGTCGATTTACCACTGAAGAATTCATGAATAATAGAAGAAGAACAGGAATAATCTCAGGTTCTCCTTGAATTTCATTCTTCAGCTGGGTTTCAACCACTGGGTTGCTGATTACAATGGGTGTAAATAGGAAGCAAAGTCACAGAGTCTCAGAATATTCTGGGATAATTCTCCTTTTCCTTCTTCTGATATATCTTTTATTCCTCCTCTTAGACTCAGTAAAGAAAAGAAAGAGGAGGAAAAGCAGAAGCTGGGATGAGAGGAAGAAAGCCAAAATTTAGTGTTGTCCTGGCTAAAATGAGGATGGTAATAAGAAAATATTGACGTCTCCATTTCTTGGCCTGTTACACTACAGAAGTCAGACTGGGAGGGCTGAATTATCCAGGGGGTCACATTCAGATAATTCCTTCTCTGCCTCAAATTCTGTCACCAAATTTTAGCCACCACTCCTCCCTGCTGGATGAGCCTGGACAGTGGGATCCCAGTAAAAAATCAGAAATATAGGAATAACTACAACCACTTCTTGGCTACTTGGGATAAAAAATAACTCCAAGGAATCACAGCATTTCTATTCCAACTGCTCGGTGCAAGGGATGGGATCTGAGGGGTGTCCAAAGCCACCTGCAGGGTTTTTTTAATCCCTATTTTCCTGTTACCTGGTTGACCCCTGCAGGCCAAGTAAATGCAATCAGTGAATCTGATCCTGGAGAACTGACCAGGAACCTCCATCACATGCAGAGAAATGAGGATTTCCAGCACACAGGACATTTGCTGTCTGGTCTTTTGGATGTTTTTTGCCTGCAACCCCCAGTGGATGAGATCAGTATCTCACAAACCCTCTTTCCTTCAGCCATTCTGAACACCTGAGCTTTTCTTCCGAGGTATCCCAAGACCAATCCCAAAAAGTGGCACCAGGGATAATCCAGTTAATCAGCAGGAGGGAAATGCTGAAGAACTGGTCCTTGATTACCATCAGTCACCACAATCCCTCATCCCATCTTTGACAGACACCATGACATCCACATTTTACTAATTCCCCTCAAACCCCAAGGGAATGTGAGTGTTCGTGTTTGATGAATCCCTAATTGCCCGTGGGTGGGATTTGGCAAGAGTGGCAGCTCAATTCTGGCACAGAAGAACAACTTTGTCATCCTCCCCTTTTTTAGGGTGTGAAACATTCAGAATTATGCTGATTCTTTCTGTAAATGATTACAATGATTGTCTCCCGTGACAGCAAGACATGATTGATCTGGGAGAATGACTGTGTAGATGAAGAAAGGTGCAGAAGGGAAAAAAAAAGATTGAAATTATTAATATTGTGTTCTGTGCTAAATAATTGGAGAGAAACCCACCAGGCATTAAATCCATGGGGTAATTTTGGTTGAAAGGGAGCTTGGGGTCATCTGGTCCATCCCCAGAGAAGGTTCAGCTTGATTTGGGCTGAATTCTGACCATTTTCAGCTGCAGGATATTCCCATCCCCTCAAGGCAGCCTGTCCTGCTGCACAACACCCTCATTGCAAAGGTTGTTTTCCCCCTAATATTTAACAAGCATTTCCCTGGAGCTGTTTTTGGCTTCCCTTTGGGTCTGTGCCCCCGAGAAAGAAACCTGCCCTTGTGCTCTCTGGTGTCACTCAGCAGGCAGCAGCTGCTGGGCCCAGCATCCCTTTTCTTCTGCAAAAAACTCAAATTGGGGCACCCAGGAGCTGCCACCAAGGGCAGGTGCAAAAAATTGCCACTCTAAAATCACCACTGGCTTCTTCTGCAGAGCCTGAACCTGGCAGGTTTTCCCTTCAAAGGGATGGAAAAGAGGAACAGTCCGTGAAAAAGAGATTTTCCCAAATATTGATTGTTTGGGAAAACAGAATACTGTAAGGAAAAAGGGGGGAAAGAGGAAAGAAATATAAGAAACACCCTTTGTATACTTCCAGAAACTTACAATTCTCACTGACATTTTTGATTGCTATCTCAACTTTTCTTATCTGAACTTTGTACCCTTGGAACATTCGATAAACCGAGTTTAGCAATTTCCCTTCAGCGAGAGGGAGGCTGTGTCATAACACAATGTTATATAACCATTAAAATCTTGGGAAAAAAAAATACATGGGAGCTGGAAAGAGCCCAGCTTTCAGCTGCATCCTTGGAGCTTATCTGTAACAAACACAGAGCTGCAATAAAAATGAACTGGATGGGGATGCATGAGTAAGCTCTTCAGATGTAACAAACTGACTGGTGAAAAGAGGAAAATACAGTGGTGCTCAGGAAAAAACAGGGCTTTCTTCCCCTCCTAACTTCAGTGCTTGGTGCAGGAGATGGAAAGCTACTGACACAAATGTATTCCCAGCATTGTAATTTAAATAACACATCTGCACTGCAAGGCTGTATCTCCATAGACATAACCAGCACCAGTGCTTTGCTGATATCAGTCACAGGCAATGAAAAGGACTGGGCTGAAAGCATCATTTATTTCCTTTAAAGCTGAACAATGAGGGGCTATTTATGCTGTAAGAACTATGGAAGAGATGTCTTGGGAGCAAATGTTGCCTGTGAGCAAAATTCTCATTGAAGTTGAGAGGGGATTGTTTGGATTGGAGAACATTTGTGCTTTGGTGCTCCTGGCAGGGCTGGGCACTCCTGCCCTGAGCAAAGTGTGTCCTCCCTGCCCCATTCACAGCTCATCTCCTCTGCCAACACACCAATTTGGTGACTTCTGCAGTTTTTGTAAATAGACATTGTGATTTTCCTATTTGCTGTTGTGATTTTCGTATTTTCCCCATCTCTTTCTGAACCTTTTCAGTCTTGTTTTGTTTCCCTTAATTGCATGGCACGCTGAGTTTGCAATTAATAGCCAGGAGTGCCCAGAGCATCTGACTGGGGAGTTTTACCAAACAAATAAATACAAAATTAGATGCAGAAACAATGACCTTTAGTAAATTTTTTTTTCATTTCCTTATGCACGTGGCTGTGGAGGCAGATGGATCAGAGCTATTTGCACACCTGAGCTTAATTTAAAAATGCTGCCACATTCCTCTGACACTCCTAAAGGATGGATACTAAAGGATCTGAGAGGGAAATGGGGAGAACAAGGCAGAATCTTCAACCTGATGCATTCCCAGATGCATTTCTGCAGCAACAATTTGTTCTCAAAAGTTCTGTTTTCAGATGTAACCTTTGAACCATTTTTTATGGACTTCAATCCCAAATCACTCTCAAGAATGCGTTTATCTGCTAATTTGGATTATAACAGCTCCTACTAGAGCACAAGTGTTGTTATATTTTTCCCCTGATTGTTTTTATCCAGATTTCCCTCTGCTGCACGGAGCAGGCAGGAGAAAGAAAAGGACTCCCTGCCCCTGCTGGGATAACAAAATTATCCCCAGGGGGTTAAGGGTGGATGGCACAAGCAGAATGCGAGCTGCTTTAGAAACTTTTAGGCAAAAAAATTCTAAAAAAAATTTCTAAAAAATTTCCTAACCCCCCATGTGGTGCATGTCCCATCCAACAGACAGCAGAGGGGTCCCAGAGTGAGGAGAGCTGATTTTATCTGTCTCACCCTGTGTCAGGGCAGGGCTGAACAACCCAGAGCAAACCCAGCGCTAACCAGGGCTGTGGGGAGGCTGGAGAGCTCTTGCTGGCCAAAAAGGAGATGCAGAAGCAAAGGGAGCCTGGAGCCTGCCCAGAGCACGCCAGGCTGGGCAGGGGTCTCAGGGAGCTCCTCATCCTCTTCCTCGGGCTGAGCCCCTGGACCCCAGCCCTCCCTGCACGGTGCAGATGCTCAGGGGTGTCCCAGGCTCTCTATCCCTGTGTTTGTGAACAAGAATGGTTTTCTTTCCAGGACTTCCCTTTCTTGCAGAAGTGAAAGTAGGGGAATAAATGCCTGTGAGGAGCAGCCTGAGGAACAGAGGGTTTTCTGAACCCTTTTGCTGGTGAGTGAAGCCTGTGCTGACTCCTGGGACATTTGCTTTCATTGTGGAGAAAAGGGCAGCCTGAAAACATTATCATAAAAAAAATAATATAGGTATGCAGGGCCAAAAGTGAAAAGCACAAGGTCAAAGAGGTCTAAGCAACAGAAGAATCCAGCAAATGTCTGTCCTTCATTTCTTGTCAGGAAAATGAACCCAAAGAACTTCACCACAACATGAACACCTCAGATTCCAACGTGGCTTCAATACCAGAAAACAGCTGCAGCTTAAAATTCAATAATCATTTCATTTAATGGGTAGAAATCAAAGTGACCTACATTTACAACATCAACAGGTCATAAACCGTCTGTGATTGCCTTCCAAATATTCCCTCTTTCTTTGAAGGCATCTCCCAATTCCTTCCTTCATCCCTCCACACTCCCACACACTACACTCTGTTTCTTAGAGGAAAAACACTCCAGGAAAAGAGAGAGGGGTTAAATTATTCCAGTTCCTGCCCTCAGATATTGCCAGGGAACAGAGAGGCAGTGCCACTGCTCGATGGCACCCGAGGTGGCATCAGGAGATCAGCCTGGCCCTGATATCTTGGGGACCATCACAGACTGAGGGGTCACCAGCACCGAGGAGCTGCTGGGACAGCGGGGAGAAGGGACACAAAACAAAGAACAGGAATGATGAGCAGAGGTGAGGGGAAATGTTGGGAAGGATGAAAATTTAACAAGAAAGTCTCACAAATATGTGTGTGCTTAGCAGAAAGATTTTTGAATGTAGAGTCTGATAAAGGAATGGAGATGGAAGCAAGTTTTGATACAGAAGAAAAGAATTGCTGAGCCAGTCTCACTGGATAACCAAGGAGGCAAAGGGTGTGTTAGTTAGAAGGGGATTTTATGGCTTAGAGCAAAGGACAAACCCACCTCAAACAAGAAGATGTTTTTACCAAGCAGAAAGATTGCACAGGCAAACAAGCCTGCCGATGGTGCAAGTGGAAAAAAGGTCTCAGAATTTTCCACTAAAGGAAAACTAAAAAACATCTTCTAGCTTGAACTGTAATGTACTAACTTTTAGTGATTGGAAAACAGTAACATGAATATGGTAATTATAGTAGTTATGATAGACCGTAGGTAAAAGTTAAGGTATAGATTGGTTCTGCTGTATTCAGATGCTCAGCAAAGCAAAGTATACAATGCATTGTAACCAAAACCAAAGGGACTCCAGGCCTGCCTGCAGCTGGAGGCGGCAGCTGTACGCACAGGCTCTGTCACCCACGACCCTGGACTGCTCTAACACCTTGGATACAATAATCTGCATTTTGAAGAGCCACAGGGAGTCCCGTATCGCTGATTTAGGCTCTTATGGTGGCCATTAGTAAGAGCCTGAATGAGGGATGCGGGACTCCAGGCCTGTCTGCAGCTGGAGGTGACAGCTGTAGGCACAGACTCTGTCGTCCATGACCCTGGAGTGCTGTAATATCTTGGAAGTAATAAATTACATTTTGAAGAGCCACCTGGACACCTGCATTTTCAATCTGGCTCTTACGGTGGCGCCCAACGTGGGGCACTATTAGTAAGAGGGATTAGTAAGCGCCTGAACGAGGGATGCGGGTCTCCAGGCCTGCCTGCAGCTGGAGGCGGCAGCTGTAGGCGCAGGCTCTGTCACTCAGAGACCCTGGGCTGCTGTAACATCTTGGATGTACTAAACTGCATTTTGAAGAGCCACATGGAGTCCCACATCCCTCATTTAGGCTTCTACAGTGGCGCCCAACGTGGGGCCCTGTTAGTAAGTGCCTTAATGAGGGATGCGGGTCTCCAGGCCTGCCTGCAGCTGGAGCTGACAGCTGTAGGCACAGGTTCTGTCGCCCATGACCCTGGACTGCTGTAATCTCTTGGATGTAATAAATTGCATTTTGAAGAGCTGCCTGGGGTCCCACATCCCTCATTTAGGCTCTTACACCCCCTCATCCACATCTGAGACACAATGGTCCCCCTGGGATCTCCGAGAGCTACAAAACCCAGACTTGCGCCAAATTGCATCAAACTTTTTCCAATGAACCAGCAGTGATCCCACATCTATTGTGCAATCATCAAAAAACGCTTGGCCTTCCATGAGAGACCACAACTCCCTAGAGAATGCCTCTGCAGGGTTGGAAAAATCCCCTTACTCTCTGGCCCACAGAAATAATCTTTCAAAATCACTCCAGGAAATGGAAACCCATTTCTGCTCCATGAGACCCTTCCAGAGGTCCAAACCCAGAGAATCCTCCATGAAACCCACAGGATTTGCTGTTATCACAAGAGCTGCAGGCAAAGTGCCAAACGGCTCACAGTCACCACGCCAAAACAGGGAGGGGGAGTAGAACGATATGACC
>JAWWMS010000031.1:2223165-2243996 GCA_035048045.1 Chlorospingus semifuscus
TCTCCTTCTCCTTCTCCTTCTCCTTCTCCTTCTCCTTCTCCTTCTCCTTCTCCTTCTCCTTCTCCTTCTCCTTTTCTCCTTCCCTGCCCACTGCTGGGAGCTGGGGAGGGACCAACAGCATCCTGCAAGAGGAATTCCACAAGTTTCTTTCAGGACACTCAGCACTGCTCAGGTAATTCCTAATTCCCTTTAATGAACTTGAACAGAGGCAGAATTGTTTGAGAATTTCATTCCAACTGAAAGATTCTGAAATTCAGGAGCTTAAAATATGTTTATGTTTGGGCTGGACTGTGCTCCTGGAATTTTTTTTTCTTTGCTGTGTCAACACTCCCTACAGAAAGCAGATGTTCTTTGTGGAAATCTCTGATTAATCAAAAATACAGTTTCCCTTTTTAAATTTGTTTCAGCCGAGCAATTTTGACAACTGAACCATAGCTAAATCCTTTATACTGAAAATAAAATCTGTCTTTATGTTTTTTGTCTAAATGTGCTTCAGCAATGCCATACACAAACTAACTTTTATAGCCCTGATAAGTGGAAAAATGTGGGAAATGAGAGTATATTTGAAAATGCTTCCATTAGAGACGTTTGTTAAAGCTGGCTAAACTAATGGCTTATTTTCTGCCTAAATCAGAGAGATTAATCTATAACTTTAAAACCAGAACAAAAAGAGCTCTGCTGAAACATAAAGTCTCGAGTAAAACAATTCTCCTCAAGGGCAGGAGACTCATCATCCTTCTCAGGGAGTGCTTTTTCTTTGCCTGCACTTCTCTGCGACCCAGGAACGCCTGTGCTGGATGGGAGCCCATCATGGCCTGGTGCTGCTGGTGTGGCTCTGGGAGCTCACCTGGGCCTGGAGAGCTCTCCTGAGGCACTCCAGACAAGGAGGGAAGTGCTGAGGGAGCAGCTGCAGCCCTGACTCGGTGCCATGGTGAGATGTGAGGTCAGTTAATGAACGGAGCTGTGGGCCTTGGCCTTGTTTTAAGTGCACAAACCATGGGGCACTGCTGCTGGACTGGCTTGGACTGGAACTCCAGAGCTCTCACCTGCCTGTGCCACTGTGAAACGTGAAGGGGAGAGCCTGATGTCTGCCCTGCACAAGCCTTGGAGGTTTGGGTTTGTGCCTTCTCTGGGTTGGCCCCACGGGCTGAAGGCTCCTGTGTGGTGGGAATGGCTGTCACCGGCTCCTGGTGGCCATTGTCCCCTCCAGCACTGCCCAGAGGGGTCATTCCTCATGGACAGCCATGCCTGGAGCTGGGGATGAGCAGTGAGGAGACTGGAAAGGGGCTCAGCCTGGAGAAAAAGAGCTCGGGGGGACCTTGTGGCTCTGCACAGCTCCTGACAGGAGGGGACAGCCGGGAGCAGGGACAGGAGGAGAGGGAATGGCCTCAGGCTGGGACAAGGCAGGCTTAGGTTGGACACAGCAGGAATTTCCCCATGGAAGGGGGGCTCAGGCCTTGGAACTGCCCAGGGAGGTTTGCAGTGCCCATCCCTGGAGTGTCCAAGGAATTCCTGGAGGTGGCACTCAGAGCTCTGGGCTGGGCACAAAGTGGGCATTGGGCAAACCTTGGACTTGACCCTGCAGGTCTTTTCCAAGCTCAGTGATTCTGTGATCCTGTGGTCAGGAATGGCCAGGGGATGTGCCTGGGTCTCACAGCCCTGACCCCACTGATGTGTAGGCCCACAGCCCTGACCCCACTGATGTGAGGCCCACACGAGGCCCTGCACAGTGTGCAGCTGCAGAGTGGGTTAGCCTGGCTGCTTCATCATCAGTGTCATGTTTTATTGGGGCAATCACTGTGCTATCAGCAGCTGGAATGCTCTGAGGACAGAAGCACAGCAAGTTCAGCAAAGACACTACTTTTTATTAGATCAGCTGATGTAGCTGAAAGAAAAGCAGACAAGATCTTTATTTCCCACGGGAAACTCGCTTTGGATGTGAAATAGAGGTCTTCTGTTTCCCATCAATACACTTCCACAAGTCCGGGGTCCTGGATCGGGGTGGGCAGGTAAAAATAACAGAAAATTAAATAAAATGCATGACAGATGACTGTGGAGGTGTGGAATAGCACCTTTACAAAGCCAGATTCACCTTCTCTTTCCCTGTGATGTGATGCTCATATGGTTTTACCTCCCACATGTGCCAGGCAGGAAATTGCCAGATGCAAAGTGAGCCACAAACTTTCTTTGAGTCATTTGTGAAGGTGCCAACCAACAAAAAAAATCATCTGCAACTCTCAAGAGAAAGGCTGTGATTTTGTTTTACCAGCTCCTGCTCACAGGGGTAAAAAGGTGAAGCTGAGTTATCCAACCTGGTGATGTTCTCCTGTTAATTAAAGTTATTGCACTAAATAGATTTTAATGGCAGAAGGGTGTAAGCTACACCATACACAGCCAGGAGCTGTTTTCCACCAGCTGTGAAGAATCATTGCTCAATAACAGTGAGAAGATCTCACTCTTTGCTCCTTGAGAGTTGCTGGTGAGCTGCAACGGTAGGAGCACACAAGTGTTGTAAAGCTCCTTGAAAAAGAATATAAAAACATTACTACAGGAGCTCCCTGCTTTGGCTGGAGAGCTTGAGAAAACCACTTTCCTTTATAAAATTTTCCCGTTTTAATTGCCTGAAAAGTGTCCAAAAATAAAACAAATTCATTTTTTAAAATTCTCTTTGGCTTGGTTTGTTAATCTGCTTGCTACTCGTTGTTCTTCAATGAATATTTCATTCAAGCCAGCTTCAGCTTGGGTATTGCTTTTTCCTCTCCACTGTGAGGATTCCTTTGAGCATTTATTATTCACTTTCAATAGTGCAAGGGGTTGATTTGACACCAGGGTCAAACGGAGGCTTCAAGAAGCCACAGACCACTCTTTCCTTGAGGCCAGGCATGACAAACATCCCCAGTTTGAGCTGTGGCTGTGAGGGATCAGCAGGAGCTCTCAGGCTGGTTCTGAGTGTGAGCCCAAAGCTATTTTGGGGCAAAAAACCCCCCATTTTCTATGGATACCCCTGCACGAGGGCATCCTACAAGACAATAAATCCCTGGTGTTTAGGATACGAATCCTGATGCCACAGAATTGAAGGACCGACACACCTTGCTGTGGGATCACCTTCCCCTGACCCCACCAGGAACTTCTGCCCCCTTCCCTGCCTTGTTTTGAGTAGGGAACAAAGAGGACTCAAAGGAAAAACTGGATTTCCTTAAGAGCCAACATTACTTTTCCTGGCTTCCTTAAAAGCATCAGAGGTAGCTTTGCTGGCTGTTGGCTCTAAAAAGAACAGCAGGGATCAGATAAAAGGAGGACACTTGCTTTTAATTGTCTCTTTCCCTTCTCCCCACCCTTATTTCAGGGCGAGATTGCCCAGCAGAGTGGTTTTTTTCTTTACATGATTTTTTTTCTCTCTGATTCTGGATGACAGTATATTATAAATCCAGCAATCTTGCCACTTTCCTATGGAGCAAGTGAAAAATGGAAGGAAGCAAAATGTGCAGAATTAGTGGGCTTGCTGTTAGGCCTGAAGTGCAGGTGTGTGTGTGCCACATCTCCAGTTTGTGCCTCTGTGGGGAAGGGGCACTGGAATAACCAGGGAATACTGCTGTGCAGAAAAGCAGGAAGCTGCCTGAGTATTAAATGAGAGGAAAATCAATGCAGTCCAAAGGTTGCCTCCAAGGAAACAAAACAGCATTTATAGCTACGTCTGTCTTGCTTCTTTTTTGCCCGAAATTGCTGCTTGTTTGGCAAAACTCCTCCAGGATGGAGGCTGAGCTCCAGCATGCACGGGAGTATTTTGGCCAGAGGGCTTTGTTTCTTCATGTCCTGGCCAAAATACTTCCATGTGCTCTCCAAAATGAATTTTGGCCAATCTGGGCCGATTTGGCTCAAGCAGCAGGTAGGAAATGGTTTGTTGGATCAGGGGGAGGAGGTGGAGCAGGGGAGGAGTGACCATGGAGGAGACCCCACTGTCCCATGCATGGAATTCCTCCATCACACCCAACAGGACTGGCAGGGTGGGTGGTTATCAGGGATAAAAGGGTCCCCACATCCCTCAATCCCTCCCTCTGTCATCCCTTTCCCCTTTAGCCCCTTTGTCCCCCGTTCTGGGGTAACTGGATGTTGTGAACTGGTTTTAGGTTTCCTGGTTGCCATTCTGGGCCACCCACCTGCCAAAGTTCATGGTCATGGTTTGCTTCCCTACAGATTTCCCAGGGGGAATGAAATGTGCTGGAAACCGAGAAACCCAATATCAATTTCCTTCTATCCTTTTATTTTATTTGATTCAAGTTTCAAGGACTGTGAAACATTTCTCCATTGTTTGGCCTCAGAGCAAATTTACATTTTATTACATAGATCATATTTTTTTCCCTCTGTGTTTATGACCATGGACAGCAAGTGTGAGAGAATGGAGAGAGAAATAAATATGTATACATGAGTAAAAGAAATTACATCTCTCACTAAAGCAGCCTCAATGTCACAGCTGAAAACAGGCCCTGTTCATATGCAGCTCACAGGTAACACAAATTTTCAGAAGCATTTTTAATACAGATGATGTATCACCTAATTACATAATCACAGGATGCTTTGTAACGGCTCAGTGATTTGGGGGAGATAAAAACTTCTCTGGCAAGCTCTGTGTGATCATAAGCTTTAAAACTCCAGAGGGGATTGCCAGGTTCTATATATGTTTTTGTCAGCTTTTTAATTTGATATTTCCCTGAAATCATTAGACTATAATGGGCTATAAAGGAGGAAATGTGCTTTGTTTTTTTTTTATTGGTTTGGGTTTTTTTTTAAATGCAAACATCTAAAATAGATTACCAAAATAAAAGTTAGTTAAATTTGATCTAAAAGGCCGAATTAATCTTTTTCTCTCTGGATAAATAGTTCCAAGATAGTAAAAGTGTTAGGGGAAAATGGAGAAAATATAGAAAATGGAACAAAGTCCATCAGGGGCAGGAATGAGTGAATGATGTTGTGGTACAAATTGGCACTTCATGATCTCAGCTCAGGACAAGTGCAACATAGAATGAGGTGGTTTTGTAAAGGTCAGGTCCTACCTTGTGACCTTCTTGCTCAGCTGTGAATAACCCCCACAGTGCCATGGGCTGGGTGAGCCACCAGTGCCAAATCTGTGTCATTCAGCAGTGGCCAGGACCCTTGTGCAACTTTAAATTGAATGCTGCTTTTCCCATGTCACACTGTGCTGCAGCTCCTCTCTGCTGCTGGGTCACAGCCCTGAAGCTGCCTGGAGAGAAGCTTCCTGTGTCCTGGGAGTGATTGACTTTAAACAATGCCTTGGAATTGGGATTTTTTATAGAAACACAGAATGACAGAGTGGCTTGGGGTGGAAGGGACCTCAAATCCCACCCAGTGCCACCCCTGCCATGGCAGGGACACCTCCCACTCTCCCAATGTCCAGCCTGGCCTTGGGCACTGCCAGGGATCCAGGGGCAACCCCAGCTGCTCTGGGCACCCTGTGCCAGTGCTGCTCACCCTGCCAGGGAACAATTCCTGCCCCAGATTTAATCTAACCCTGCCCTCTGCCACCTGAACAAACACTTTGTGTATCATGAGCCTACAAACATGAATCATTCTCATCAACATGACAGCACACAGGAACAGGGGGATGAACACCCCTAGAAATTAAACTCCTTGATCCTGATAAGGACTCAGGTCCCTGGGGCTCCCCAAGACCCCGGGGGCTGCAGGCAGAATTGCCAGCGGTGTCCCAGCACGTTTCCTGCAGCAAGACAAATAAATAAATAGGGAGGTAGATGTTGAACTATCTCTGTGGAAGACAGTTGTTATCTGCTTTGACTGATGGTTTAATTAACACTGAAATTAGTGGGTTAATTTGGGGAGGGAGAAGAGGAGGGTTCCAATTAATGGATTGATAGCATTGAGGTACAGACTTTGCTAGGCACTTGCTTCCATGAAACCCTGAAATGACCCAGTAAATCAGGCCTGATGCTGAATGATTGAAGGTCCCTCCTCCTTTTGAGAGAGGCCAAAATCAAGCTGGCAGACACCAAGCCAAATCCTTGTCCCCTTCTGTCCGCTCTATGGTGGGAATGACACTGTTCATTGTGCAGGAGCACAGAGCTCCAGGGCTCAGCTTCCTCACTGCTGTCACACATCTGCCACTTCAGCAGAGCTCTGGGAGAGTTTGGATGGGTTGTTTCACTGAAAACAGAAAAAAAGTTGGTGTCAACTGGGAAATTTACTTCCAATGAGTCTGCCATGAGAGGATCCAAAGGCTTGGCTCCTCAGCAGATACTAAAATGCTGCCATTTCATCATGGCAAATCAGGAGAACATGTTCAGTGGAGCAGGCACAGGCTCATTAGTGCATGGGAGCTTAATTTGCTGCAGAGCCCTCTGTGCCCTGCTCCCATCCTTCCCCAGCTGGGCATGGCATGGGAGGGAGGGGATGGATGGTGGGACAGCCCTGGACACCAGGGACACCACGGCACACACTGAGCCTGCCTCTGAGCCTTGGCAGCACTGAACACTGAGAGAATTAAAAGTGAGATGTTGGAGGAGCTGGATGCTACTTCATCACCCAGACGCATTTCTGCACATAACTGTGAAACACAAGGCAGCAGCCACGATTATTTCTCCAGTTCCTGATATTAAAGGATTTCTGGGTTCATTAACCAGTCAGGTCTGTAACAGTGTCTGATAAATTGAGTTGCCTTTTGTACAGCTGCATTATCTTCATGTCTTTTCCAGAAAGCAGAATTTTACTGACAAGTGCGTGTCACACTTCCATATCTCACACTGATTTTCCATTAATCTGCATTTCCTCTCGCACTTGGAGGGAGGTAACACACAGCTACACGCTGTCCTGATTAACACCTGAGTGCAGCAGCATTTGTGCTGTGCTTGATTATTAATAGAACAAGTGCAGTTAATTGCATTGGTCGAATCGTCCCTGTCACTGATTAATGACTAAGTGCACTCCTTGTGTTTTCAAGATCTGAGGTGGAAAAGGAAAAGCACAGAGATTCGTGTGCTGTCTGAAAGGACTTTTTTTTTTTTGTGATAAAGACAACTGTTTGGAGAGAGAACATTTGATATCTTATTATAGACTGTAAACATATACCATCTAAAATTAAACAATTTTAGTCTTGGCTTTTGTTGCAGTCATAGGGAAATGTTACCGATGCAACTCAGTGTGATACAAAGTGCTTTCTGAAAGATTTAATATAGTGCTTCTCCTCTGACTGAATTTAATCAAACTGCATTTTAAACAATACCTTGCCAGTCATGAAAATCTCTGTAAAATGTAGGAATAAAAGTGTTCCATGTGATACATTTGTGCTCCAGCAGCCTCCTTACAGCAGCCTCCCTCCTCAGCAGCTCAGTATATGTTAATACCATCATCTTTCTTTGAATTTTAAATCTCAGGGAAAAAAAAAAAGAAGGTGGGTAAGTTCCCCACAGCACTGCTGCTATTTTAAGTTGTCTTCTCTTGCATTCTCAACAATTGCCCTCGCTCTTCAGTGGTCTTTGTACAGCAGAGTTAAGTACTTGCATTTTTGAAGGTGAAAAGAAATCAAAATAGCAATAGCAAAAAACCTGAGTCAGAGCACATAATCCTGTGATACAGGGCACTAGGTCCATGGAAAAACACTGTCAAATAACTGGATTCATTATAGGAAATGCTCTGAATGAAGGAAAATGCAGGCCACAGCTAAGGCAATTGCCACAGAACACCCAGAAGGGAAGGTGCCATTGACACAGAGCACGGGATTCAGGAGTTGGTGTGAGCTGAGAGGAGCAAACACAACCTCAGGGCTGTTCTGAGCCTGATGGACAACGAGCAGAGCCATGGAGCAGCAGGATCTCTGCTTTCAGCCATTATCCTGAGCCTGCTGAGGAGCCATTTTTGGGAATGTTTCAGCATTTTCCCCACTCCATGCTCTCCAGGTGATGTTATCCCTGCAGCACGGGTTATCTTGGCTGCTCGTAATGCCTGGGAGTCATTCCATGGATCGAGTGGCTGCTGCCCTGGGTCTCCATGTGCACAGGCCTCGTCCCAGAATATTCCATAATCTCTCAAAGCCAAGCTGCATTGGAAATGTACCTGATTTTCCACTGCTTATCCAGTGATGGATCCTCACAGCCACAAATCCTTTTTTTGGCACCGTGCTCAGCAAGAGGCAGAGAGAAATGTCCCATATTTTGGACACCCAATGCCTCATCTCCCTGACAAAGGTCATGGCAGATGTTTTCTCCTGGTTTACACACAGCACATCCTACTCCTGGTGGCACAGGGTGGGAATGTTGGGATGTCTGCATAGGGCAACAATTTGGGCTCAATGATCTCAGGGATCCCTTCCAGCTCAGGATATTCCATGATTCTATGGTCCTCATTTTCTTCTTTCTGTCCATTATGTTTCCAGGTAAGTTAGGAGAATAAATCTGTCCTTTTGGCCAGCTCCTGGTCACCTCTGTGGACATTCTTTAAGTGACAATCTCACTCCCAGAAGCTGTCAAAGTTCCTGTACCAAAATCACCTCTCAGGCCCATTTGGTCCTAAAGAGGAATTTACAGGCACAGCAATGCACAGAAATTATTATTTTTCAGGCTGAAATCTAAACCTGCCTCCCCTCTCCCTAGGGATGCCCTTTCTCCACTTCATAAAATGGTTTGGGTTGGAAGAAACCCTAAAACTCACCCAGTTCCATCCCCCGTGTGGTACCTGGGTGGATCTGGTGCCTCAGCACTGTGTGGTGTTATGGGAGCCACACGACAATGAAGAAACTCAAAATAAATGTCAAAAGCTCAGCAGAGAATGACTCAGAGCAGGAGAGTTGGAGGAAGTGGGTGGAGAATTACGAAGTTTCCACACATTTATCAGGCTTAGTCATAATCTCACTGCTGAGAAGCAAAACCATGACAAAAACTGGGGGGGAAGGTGGGGGTGTGAAGTGGCACTCCAGGTGCTTCAGCAAATTGAAAAAAAACAGCCCTGGTGGCACCTCTGGAGTGCAGGTGAGGCAGGAATGGAAAACCTCTGTTGGTTTAAGGTCAGTCTCATCGTGGATCTTCCCAACGGAAGGAGGAGAAGAGCTTCACCCACCTCACCTGGGGACGAGGGTGGTCTGGCTTGGGATCACACAAAGCAATGTTCTGGTTTGGTTTCAGCAGCTGCAGGATGAGTGCTGGCATCCCAAACATCTCCATGGAAAATCAAATTCTCACAGAAACCACATTTCACATTGAAAAAAACGTTCTGTTCAGCCAAAAAAACCAAAAAACATTTGTGATATATTCCTCAGAGCATGGATTGGTCTTCATTATTTTTTTTTTTTTATATCCCTTGATAATTTTTTCACTGGAAAAAAAATCCTTCAGATGTCTGAAGGATTCAGACCTATAGCCACAACTCCCATCTTCCTGCATAATTCATAGAATCATGGAATGGTTTGGGTTGGAAGGGACTTCAAAGATTATTTAGTTCCAGTCCCCTTCTGTGGGCGGTGCTACCTTCTACTAGAAAATTCAATTAAAACCAAAACTAGAATTCAATCATTTGTCTCATTTGCTCCTGACTGATCACAAATACAATGAAAATGCTTTTTTCCGCCTTTAAAATCTAAGAGCCACCAAGATGGCACAAAAAGACAGCAAGGCACAGTTTGCCTTTTATTGGCAATGGGATGGCAGTCAATAATGAGCTGTCAAACAATTAACACAGCTAATAATGACTCACCAAGGAACCCACCAGCCACTGGCAGCCACCAGTTGGAAAAGAAGGTTCTGGGGCTGTTGGGTCCCACACCTGGCACCCAAGCAGATGGAAAAGGCACACAGAATGGGAGATGAGGATTAATGAGGAAAACATGCAGTGATGATAAGAATTGAGGCAGGAGGCCTGGTTTTGTCAGGTGTGGGCTGTGACCACGCCCTGCAGGTGACACAGGACCTGCCAGAGCTGCTGAGGTGCCACATAAACCACAGCTCTTCCTGCTGAAATCCACGGATGTTCTGGCTTCTCTGCTGGCATTGGAATTTTGGAATTTTCATACCTGCAGCAAAAAGGAGGACAGTGAGGAATAACAATGATCTTGAGAAGTTCAGGATCAGGACATCTCAAATCCTGCAGGATTCTCCTCTGATGGATTTTGGGCAGGTTTGCTTACCTGGTTGGGTTTTGTGGGAAGCACAAGTTGCAGAACTGCACCATCAATTTTTCCATCAAGCCAATAAATCCTACTTGAGCTCCAGCATGACAGGACAATTTGGGAAATCAGGCCATGCATCACTGAGCAATTCCAGATTGATTTTTGAAGTCTGGGTTACAACGACCTGAATATTTACATGCCCAACCTCATGCTGGCTTTGGAGTCCAGCTGGGACAGCGCCCACATGTCTACCTGGGAATATCTCAGGTTTTGGGGAGAATAGATTTAATTTGGGGAGAACAAAAGTGTAAGGGAATTGTGGATATTGCTGCTTTTGTCCCAGCCCTCTTCAGGGGTCTAAGAGCTGAGAGAGCTGAATTTCACCATAGCCATGCAAAGACATCAGTGATTACTGTCCTGCCTTTAATTCAGGGAGCCTGGAGAGATGCTCAGAAAGAAAGGGAAAATAAAGCAGAAAAGGAAACTGGTGGGTTCTGGTTTTCTGAGGAAGATATCCTCTTTAACTCTGGGATCAGACAAAACAGAGAAGTTTTTGGAGCACTGAGAAAAGGAGTGTTTGCATATTTTCTGTTTATGAACCTTTTAGGCTTCTCCCCAATTACCCAAATATATTAGTGAGTGCACACAAAAAGAAATCAGCCCCAAATTCAATCTCCATGAAACGCTTTTGAATTCCTGACTCTCCCTTCCTGCATTCAAACCCAGACAGCTGCTGCTCCGGGCTGAAAGGATTCAATGCTTTTGAAATTCATGGATATTGTGGAGAAATCCACGGGAACTGCTCCCTCCTGTGGAGCAGCTGCTGAGCAGGAGCTGTTCCCCAGGGCCTGGGGTGGCAGCTGCGGCTGCTGTCACCCCCTGCATGGTGACCACCGTGTCCTTCTCCTCTGATGGCCAAGGCTGCCATGGGTGCCTCTGAAATTCCAGTTGCCATTCCAGGAAGGGCCACCACATCCAGGTGGGGAGCTCCCCACAGCACCACCCAACAGCAGACAGGTGGGAGAGGGGAAAAAGGAAAATGCTCATCACTCATGGCAGCACAATTATTTATTCTCTGCAAGAATGATGAAAAATCCTCATGTTTGCTAAATCCAGATGGGAAGGGATGGGGAAACTTACAGTTTCAGCTGTGGTCAGCACGGTGTGGGGCAGTGAATGCCTTGTTCTGAGTATTAAGGTGGGTTTTGCCATGTCAAAGACTAGATATAAATATCTGTAAAATGAAAACATCAGGTTTCACAGCACAGTTTTGTGCCACTATTCCAGTCCTGTGGAAGAGGGAGGGCTGAAGCTTCAGGAGCAGGTGAATTGAATGTGTCCAAGGGCACAGTCCCCACTGGCAGAGCTCTCTTGCCCTCCTGTTTTGTCCAGCCATACCCTGTGCCAGCTCTGCTTTGTTCATGACGATGCACAGCGCTTAAAGGAGCAAACTAAAAATGCCCTGATTCAGGGGAAAAAATATTCAAACCACAGATGCAGAGCATTGCCAGGGCTTTCCCACACTCCCTTAACGAGGGGCTGCTCAGTGGGGTGGGAGCCGTGGGAGCTGCAGCATCACAGCATCCTCCTCTGCTGGAATCCCAGTTTATTGCTGAACACCCAGTGCTCCCACACTGCTGAGGGTGCTGGGACAGCCTCATCCTGCAGGGACTCCATCCAGGGGCTGGACTGGCTCATCTCCTGCCCACCTGCTGCTGTGTCAGCCTCCCACTCCTGTTCCTCTCCTCCCAGTGAGCATCCTCTGAACACTCTGTCCTGCTCTTCTCCCTGTGACCATCCTCTGAGCCTCTGTCCTGCTCCTCTCCTCCCAGTGAGCATCCTCTGAGCCCTCTGTCTTGCTTTTCTCCTCCATTATTTGTTCCTTTCCTGCTCTTCTCCTCCATTATTTGTTCCTGTCCTGCTCTTCTCCTCCATTATTTGTTCCTGTGCCTGGAGGAACTGGAATGTGCCACTCTCAGAGCAGCCTGGCAGGGAAAGCCATGAAATACAGGTGTGCAAAGGTCACCTTCTCCCTCAGCAGTCCATCCTCTCTTGCCATGTTTAATCTCACTCCAGGTGAGGCCATTTGTGGTGTGAATATGTTTGAGGAAGGCTGACAAACACCTCTGGACACATGGAAGTTGTCTGATCACATTAAATACATCATTATTAGAGTTAACTTGGATTTCATAGGTGCTGTGGAGTCTCATCTAAATCAGTTTTCTCCACTTTTCATCCAGTTTTCTCCACCTTAAATCAGCAGCAGGTCCTGCCTGGGCAGGTTCAGGTGTAAACTGAGCAAGTCAAAAGGAAGGACAGGGGGAAAACTCAGTGAGTGGAAGGCAAGGCACTGTGATTTTTCATTCATTTTTCAATTATTCTTTCCAGTTCTCCTACCTCTTTCTCTTTCCTCCCTAGGCAGAAGTTAATCAGCACCTTTGAGCATTCGTTTCCTCCATTCCAGAAACTCTGTGGAAAGGTAGAAGTATAGAGGCAGAAAAATAATAAAAAGTAAAATATATGCTATTGGCATGCCTGTGCCCAGCAGCACAATTTCTGATGTATTCCTGCTCTTGTCAAACACAAAATGCAAATTTAGAAGGATGTGCAAGAGGCAGAAGAGATGAGAACTTAATAAAAATATCTTCTCAGAAGCAATGAAGAGCCCATCATATCAATGTCCCCCAATCCAGTGAAATAGTCTAGACAGAGTTAAAAGGAAGCAAAGCAATTTTATATTCAGGATATGGTGGGAAAAGAAGGAATGGTGGGAAACAAATCAGTGTAAACTCCTGGTTTTGGAGTGGGAGCTCTGACAGACCTTTGGGACAAGCTGAGGAAGCAGATGCAGCATTGGAAAAAATCTGAAATGCTGGGGAGGATTTCAATGATTTTGACACTTACAAAATATAATGGAATGATTTCAGAAAAGGTGTTTGTTCCTGGGAAAAATTTCAGTACTCAAAATGTCTAAAAAGACAGAAACAGGTGGGGTTTTAAAATGCTGAAAGGAGCCAAGGCTCAGTTCCCAGACCATCTGAATGAAGGGCTGGATTATTCTTGTACCAGCCATGAAGAGTTGAGGAGCAAAAGAACGGGTGGATGGGGAGATTTCTGTGATTTGAAATGGAATATAATGGAATATCTCTTAAAGCACCTTTTCCCCCCACTCCTGGAAGATTCACATTATTGGCACTCATTTATCAGAGTTTAAAAAAAATGTTTCCCATTGTGGTTTGGCTTTTTTGTTTGTTGGGATTTTTTTTTTTTTTTTTTTTTTTGTTGTTGTTTTAATGAAATGATACAAAACCACAAGCAGAGAACAATAAGATACTTCTCATAAGGGTGTCTAAAGCCGTGGAATCACAGAATCCCAAAATTATTGAGGTTGGGAAAGCTTTCCAAGGTCATCAATTCCAAGCTGTGGCAATCCTCACCACTGAGTGCCATGTTCAGACCTTTTTTGTACACCTCCAGGGATGGGGAAATGCTCAAAGTTCAGGTTCTGGCCAGAAACTTCTGTAAAAACAAATAACCTAAAAGGGAAAACTAAAACAACCCACTAAATAATAACAAAATGTAGGTTGACAAATATATAAATTCACAAAATAAATAACTCCCTGCAGACTGGAAAGGAGCTGCCTGACCCCATTATTTAAAAAAAAATAAATAAAAATCCATCTTAGGTGCATGCTAAAAAAAGATCAAAAAAACTTTACATCATTTTAGAGAGAAAGTCACCAAAAGTTATTTGAAGATCACACAGGGAAGGAAAAAAAAAAGCAAGGGAAAGTCTACAGAATTAAATACAGTCAACAAGATTTCAGAAAAGAAAGGTCAGGCTTCAGTAGGTTTTGCAAATTCTTCAAAAGCATGAATTGCCCTGGGGGTTGCAGGGACCAAATGTTCAGGTTTTCATAAAGACATTAGGAAAGGCTTATCCTGGGAGCTTGTGCAAGTGTGAAAGCAAAGTCAGGAACATTTGGAGCAGCTGCCATTTTCCAGAGCTCAGTGGCTGCCTTCAGACCAGGGATGTGGAGAGGGAGAGAGGAATCCTCTAAAAACCAAAATACAGCCACAGACTTCTAAAAACATCAGTGAATTTCCTCTTTAATTGCATTTGACAGGCTGTCAAATGCAATTTGATTTTCCATAAATTTGGAATACCAAATTCCAAATTTATTGGAATTTTTTGGATACCAAATTCCAAATTTATTGGATTCTGATGGAATCTGCACAGTGATCAGGATTTGTCCTACACGTCCTCAGAGCTGCATGGAAAAACAGTGATTTAATTATGTTTTAATATATTGTGGCAAAACCAGATTTTAATTAAATAATGACCTGGAATAAAATTGGATCATGTCGAGCATGTGATGGTCTTTAATTTGAAATTTTCTTTACTCATCTGGTCTTCTCAAATTTCAACAGAAAAACCAATTTAAAATTCAAATTAAATTTTAAAAAATGAAACATTTTACTCAGAGTGTGAAGTGGGATGAAGTAACAAATTCAAACCCATTTTTTTTCTGGAACAGGGAGATTTTTCTCTGGTTGTTTTTTTTGTGTCCTACAGAGTGTTTTTTTGATGAATTGGCACTTCTATTTTATTTTTTTTTTAACAGTGTTGGCGAGTTCTCAATCTGTTCCATACCAAAATTCCCGAAAGCCTCACACTGTGGCTGGCAGTCAGGGATCCTTTATTAGATCCCAGCCTGCAGCAGAGATTTCCAGACATATGGGGGAAATATTTGGTGGGGAGAAGATTTTCTCAGGAATAAACACGGCACGAAGCAGGGAGGTGAACGCTGAATGGAAACGGGGAATTCAGGGAATGAAGATTTCCATAATTTCTCATGGCACTACTGGACAGCAATGGGATAAGGACTCCTAAAGGCCAGGGATTGAAGCAGCTTTGGTGGAAATGTCCCTGCCCATGACAAAAGTTGGGGGTGAGATGGGCTTTAAACATTCCAAACCTTCCTGGGATTCAAGGATTTTATGGAGCAGCACGGATGTGGCTCAGCTGGGCCACAGGGCAGGTGGGAAAGGGGAGGATAGCCAGAGGAAAATGGAATTCCAGCCATTAAATCACCACCCAG
The DNA here is from genome assembly GCA_035048045.1 of Chlorospingus semifuscus. Classification (NCBI taxonomy): domain Eukaryota; kingdom Metazoa; phylum Chordata; class Aves; order Passeriformes; family Passerellidae; genus Chlorospingus; species Chlorospingus semifuscus. The sequence continues at coordinate 2,238,394 of JAWWMS010000031.1, forward strand.
AGGAGGTCAACAGAATGCAAGGACTAGCAACGCGCCTTCTGCATGCTAAAAAGTGCCTTGAAATGCTGGAATTCACAGATGGGAACAGAGAAAACTTCAGATGATGATGTACTCCTTGAACAAGGACTAAAGAATATTTATCATAATACAGCAGACCCCTGAAAAAAGCGGAAATTTGTCTGTATCTAAAAAAAAAAAATTCTTACTTATGTTTCAAATATTTCCAGCGTTAATATTTTTTCTTGGTATAAAGAAAATATTTGGAGAATCGTTTTCAAGGCACTCACAGCTAGGGAAGCATCAGTTCAAAAGATCCTAGTGAGTGACCTCTTAGCCTGGCTTTTTCTTAAGAGAAATAAAATAAAGCCAAGCCTGCAAAATAAAACTTGCCAGAAAAGTCCTTGGGAAGCAGGAACTGGGAGGAAATGCATGTGGATAAATGAAATGGAGCATTCCAAGAATATTGCTGCCTCCTTCTTGACCTGAGCTCCTTTGTGCCTGCTCTGCCCAGCTCAGACTCTGCGCCTTTCCCTCTTTGATGGATGCACAAACACCACAAAATAAAGGGGAATTTATTTTGGGACTTAAATTGAAGTAAATGAGTGATCATGTCCCATGTACTTCCAGGGAAACTGGGAATCACTGGATGGAGAGAGGCAGATTTTTCTGCTGGATGCTCCGCTCCTTGGTTTCACCCATGGCATGGACACGTGGCCAGCATGGGATGCAACCTCGGGAATGGGAGGAGGAGGAATGAGCCCTTGGTCTGAGCTACTGAACAACCTGCATGGCAAAACAGCTCTGGCAGCTTATGCCAGGCTCATCCCAGGGCACAGCCAGGGCAGGATTTCATGGTGAGCTTATCCCAGACTGATCCAAGCTCATCCCAGAGCACAGCCAGTGCAGGATTTCATGGTGAGTTTATCCCAGACTGATCCAAGCTCATCCCAGAGCACAGCCAGGGCAGGATTTCATGGTGAGCTTATCCCAGACTGATCCAAGCTCATCCCAGAGCACAGCCAGGGCAGGATTTCATGGTCCAAACTGTCCCAATCTCATCCCAGAACACAGCCAGGGCAGGATTTCATGGTGAGTTTATCCCAGACTGTCCACACTCATCCCAAAGCACAGCCAGTGCAGGATTTCATGGTGAGTTTATCCCAGACTGCCCAAGCTCATCCCAGAGCACAGCCAGGGCAGGATTTCATGGTCCAAACTGTCCTAATCTCATCCCAGAACACAGCCAGGGCAGGATTTCATGGTGAGTTTATCCCAGACTGCCCAAGCTCATCCCAGAGCACAGCCAGGGCAGGATTTCATGGTGAGTTTATCCCAGACTGCCCAATCTCATCCCAAAGCACAGCCAGGGCAGGATTTCATGGAGCCATTGGCCCCAGAGCAGCTCTTCACATCCAGGCCTTTAGGACTACATCCAGATCCTTTTGTTTTCCTCTTGTTCTGGCCCTGGTCCTCGGAGCCTTTTCTTTTGTGGTTGAAAGCTGCTTTTGTGTAAAATCTGCTGGGAGTGAAGCCAAACATCTCTGGCTGGGCTGGGGGGCTCAGTGAGAGACACAGCCCTGACCCCTGCAGATCCTTCCTTGTCCAGCAGAATTACAACCACATCCCCAGGGGATTCACAAATTCTGGGGAGCTCAGTGAGTGACACAGCCCTGACCCCTGTGGATCCTTCCTTGTCCAGGAGAATTCCAACCCCATCCCTGAGGGATTCACAAATTTTGGAGGGCTCAGGGAATGCCACAACCCTGACTCCTGTGGATCCTTTCTTGCCCAGCAGAATTCCAACCCCATCCCTGAGGGATTCACAAATTCTGGGGTGCTCAGTGAGTGACACAATCCTGAACCCTGCAGATCCTTCCTTGCCCAGGAGAATTCCAACCCCGTCCCTGAGGGATTTACAAATTCTGGGGGCTCAGTGAGTGACACAGCCCTGACTCCTATGGATCCTTCCTTGCCCAGGAGAACTCCAACCCCATCCCTGAGGGCTGTGACCTTGGCAGGACAGCTGTGAGCAGCTGTTTGCCGTCTCTTGATGGCACACGCATTTCTAGAACGCCACCAAGGTATGGCTCCACCTGGGACTTCATTCCCAGCTGGACACAGCCAAACCCAATGAATTCCACACAGTTCTGCCTCCATCCTTCCTGCAGACCCTGAGTTTTGCTCTCTAGAGCAGCTCCACAAGGTTCCTTTCCCCATCCCCTCCTCTCCCGTGCCGCCAGCAGCTGGCGGCGTCACCGCGTTGTCCCGGGGATGACTGGAAGCAGATGGAGCAGGGCACGGACTCGCCCTCATTCTCCATCTGCCACCAGCTACTTTTAGCTCCTCAGCTCCTTGGCAGGGCTGGAAGTCTCCTGGTTCTTGCTTGTTGTATTTTCTGGGACCCCTGTCATTGGGAGGGATGATGAATCTGACTCCATGTCTTCCTGAGCAGAAGGCTAATTTATTATTTTATGATACTAGAATCTATTAAAGAATACTAAACTAAACTATATTAAAGAATACAGAAAGGATACTTACAGAAGGCTAAAAAGATAATAATGAAAACTTGCGGCTCTCTCCTCAGTGTCCTACACAGCTTGGCCCCAATTGGCCATTAAGTCAAAACAACTCACATGAAACCAATGAAACAATGACCAGTTGGTAACAATGTCCAACCACATTCCAAAGCAGCAAAACACAGGAGGAGCAGATCAGATGATTATTGTTTTCATTTTTCTCTGAGGCCTCTCAGATTCCCAGGAGAAGAATCCTGGGCAAGGGGATTTTTCAGAAAATGTGACGGTGAGAGTTCCCTCAGCTTCCCTGCTTGTTTTCCTGCTCACACAGAAACAGGTGATGGACTGGAGATGCTGCTCATGCTGGATTTATGTAGAACATAAAACTTACAGGAATTCTCACTAGTTTTTATAAAATATATTTAAATACACATGGTTGTGGCGTAGTAGAAGACAATAAAACCCCAAATTTTCTCAAGGGGGAATTCCTGCAGAAAGGCCCCTTTTATTTTGGCTGCCATAAATGCAGCCCTACTGTGCTGGAGCACCCTAAAGCAAAGAGTTCAGCCAATATGTAGATATGGATTTCTACTTTGATATTTACAAATATCAAGTACAAATTTAATAGAGCAAAGTGGGACAGAGATCCTGCATTTACCAAACCAGTGTTGAAATGCTGAGTTTTATTTTGCCATTGTAAAATGGCAGAAACATTTATTTGTGCTGGTGGGAGTGCATTCATTTGAGCAGATTTCAGTGACAAGAACATTGCAAACACACACAAAATTATTGTTTATTTACTTCTTTATTATTTATTTACCTATTTATAAACTTAATTGGAAAAAACCTCTAATATATTTCTTGTGGTTACTGTCAGCTAAAGGCAGACTCTTATTAAGGATAAATAATGATAAACATATATGAGGTTATTTTTTCAAATGGAAATAAAGACCATGAGAACAGAGAATGTAACAGAAAATAAAATGGAGAATAAAACATGAATGGAAGTGGCATTGCTTCAGGAGCAATCCCAGTGATGCCTAATTTTAAAATTATCTACAATTCAGGGCCTTGGAACTGGGGGAAATGCAGTCTGGTAGGCACTAAACATATAAAACCCAATACACTTTTACCATCTAGAAAGGAGAATATTTATGAATCCTGGATCCAAAGTTTGATTTGAGCTTAAGCATCCTCCTCAAACCCCAATTTTCTTAGAAATTTTCAGTTCAGGATCGATTTCCAGGTGGACCTGCTAATATTTGTTTGTCTATTTATTTATTTATTTATTTGGTTGTTTGATTGTTTATTTGTTTGTGGTATTTCCATCTCCAAATATCAAAATAATTTCAAGCCTGGATGTCATCTCACTGATTTAATAGTCTTTATGACTGAGCGTGGCTTAGATTGTGTTGACTGTTATCACAGTTCTCATTAAAAAATGAATAAAAGAGAAGAATAAAAAATGTATAAAAGGGGAAAAAAAGCCAATTTCTCGTGATCCCTCCTGCCATGAACGTGGACATTTGCAGCCTTTCAGTGCAGCACATTTCCAATGATTTAATAAAGAGAATTTCTCCTTCCCTGTCCCTGATCCACGCAGAACTGAATGTGGGGAGCTGAATGTCCTCGAGCTGGGAATAACCTGGGCACAGCTCCATGAACTCTGCTCCTCTCCTCCTCCCAGGGTGACCCTGGGCAGTTTGTCACCTCCACAATATCAGGAATTTCCCAGAAAACCTCAGACATTCTCCAGCTCACGGTCACCTTTTGTGAGCTCTCAATAAAGCTCTTTTCCCCCAGCTTGTGTTTAATTTAGAAACAATGTGTTGGGCTGAAAGCAGAAGAAGAAATAAAAAGAAAAGCAGGTTTTGACTTAGACAAGTTCAATGTGTGAAATTGGGCTCTGGGCTACAATAGGATATAACATTTAAAATTTTCAAAAAGATGCATTTTAGTCATGTTCATCCAAACAGAGCCACCAGAGGCTCGGACAGGAAATATTGCTCCTGGCAGGATGAAACAAAAAGATAACAGCTGTTTTTCAGAAGGGCTCTTTTTCTCCATTAAAATATTATTTCATTTTTAGTGCCATGAATTCCAAAATGCTGTTTCTTTAGCCTAATGAACATATGACTGCTAAAATTACAGAGCTCAGTTACACTTCAAGAGCAATTCAGATTTTTAATCTAATGTATTTCCTTAGTCTGAGTTCAAGAGAGCAATGAAAATTTGTAAAAAACAACAGACTGAGTATTTAAAACTGATGATGCTGGATCTTGTTAACCACACATCTGTTTATGATACCTCTCCAAAACATTTTGGTTAAATGAAAAGTTTCATTTGAAAATAACTGTTCATTCTTGGGGTTTAAATCTGAGAATTCAGAAATGCTTTCAATTTGGTTTCTTATCTTAAAAACTCCTTTCTGCAGATTAAATATTTCAGATTTCTCACAGTATGTGGGAAAGAAAATATAACATTTTCCTGCTTATAATTATGAGCTACTTGGTTAAAAGGCTATTTTTCCTACATTATTTCATAAAACTGTGGACATAAAACCCATCATGAAATATTACAGAAGAATTTGCAACTACTCTTTTGAGTTTGGGAAGGTTTGCACCCATTTTCCTTTCTCTTCTGTTCAAGCTATGTGAGAAACACAACAAGGATGCAAAGTCTCCTCAAGACTTTTCTCAGATACTCCACAGAGCTGTTGGAGAATGATGGTTACCAGTTGAATTAATTTCATTTTGTAACAGTCTGATTCCTTATTCCACTTGTAGAGTTTTTTAATGGGAACAATACACCTCTCTAACAGATTTAAGCCTGCAGGTTTCACAACAGAAAATTCAGGAGAGCTGGGATTGTCCAGCCTGGGGAGGAGAAGCTTTGGGGTGACCTCACTGTGGCCTGAAGGAGAGGACAGGAAAAATGGAGAGACAGTTGACAAGGGATGGAGGGACAGGACAAGGGCAGGGTTAGATGGGAAATTGGGAATTAGGAATTCTTCCCTGGCAGGGTGGGCAGCCCTGGCACAGGTGCCCAGAGCAGCTGGGGCTGCCCCTGGATCCCTGGCAGTGCCCA
>JAWWMS010000031.1:2253915-2277893 GCA_035048045.1 Chlorospingus semifuscus
GCCGCTCGCCCTCCGCCATTCGCGCGGCCGCAGCGCGCACCGCGGAGCCGGGGGGCAGCGCCCCTCGCCCCGCCATGGCCGACCCGGCCGTCAGCGCCCACCTGGAGGGCATCATCTCCGACTTCGAAGGTGGGTGGGGCGCGGGGGTTGCAAGGGGGACCCACGGAGGGAGCAGCCGCTTTTTGGGGTTCAGCCGGGAGGAGCCGCCGTCCTGGTTTTATTTTCAGTCTATGGAGCACTTACTAGTTGCTGCGTTTGCAGAGGGAGAGGCTGGGGAAAGCTCCGTGTGTCTGAAGCCAAAAACGGGGAGGGCTGAGCTGGGCTCGGCTTCCCCCGGGCTCCGCTTCCCCCGGGCTCGGCTGCCGCAGCCTCCCCGCACCGCTGGAGCCCCCGGTGGGGTCCTGGGCCAGGCTGGGGTGGCACCCCGAGGGCAGGGAGGGCTGGAAGGAGCGGGATGCCCCAGGGAGGCATCCCCAGGGCTGTCGGTGCCTTTTGTCCGGAGCGGCTGCGGCCGGTGGTGTATCTGCCAAGGCAGGGTCTTACGGGATGTTTCTCCTTTCCTGCCCTTCCCGTGTTCATTTATGTCGGTTTTTCGGCTGAAAACACCAGACCAGAGTGAAAGTCTGAAAAGAAAGCCCCTTCTGTTGAGTCCCATTTTTGGGGTGCAAACCCAGCCCTGGGATGTGGATAACGATCCCACTTTCCCGAATCCCCGCAGCGGGAGCTCTGCAGTTGTTGTCCCGTGGCAGAGCTCCAGCGCCCTTGGAGGATCTGCCCGTGCGGACCGGGACGGCTTCTCCCCCGCTCCTCTCGCCTGGTATTCTGCTTTTTCCAAGCCAGATAAGCCAGCGGGGAGCGTGCTGCTGCCAGATGGGTCTGGGAGTGAGAGACAGGCAGAGGAGGGCTGGGGGGCCGTGCCTGGAGCAGGCGTTGAGAGATCGGCTCGAAGGGAGCTCATCTTCCTCCCGAGCAGAGTTTTGGAAGAGCGGCTCCATCCATCCCTGCGCGCTCGGCGCGTCCTGGCAGCGACCCAAGCGGAGCTTTGTGCAGCGGTTTCTGGAAAAAAAAAAAAAAAAGAAAAGAAAAAAAAAAGAATCCGAAATAGCGGAGATGTTGGGGCCGCGCGGTGAAAGCTTATCCAGGGGCTGCGTGTGCAGCGCTATAGGCTGAGGCTCCTCCGCCTCCTGGAGAAGCCGGGCTGACCTTGGGCAAGCAGAGCTCTGCTGGTTTTCCTGCTGGGGAGCCGAGGGGACTCCGAGAGCCGGGGTTCCTCTTCCAGGTCAGGCAGGAAACGGGTGGCAAAGCTGGGGTGCCTGCGGTCCCTGCTGTAGGGTTTAGCCACGGTCACCTCCCCTGGCATTCCCTGCCCCGGGGTTTAGCCACGGTCACCTCCCCTGTTTCCATCCCCTGGGCTCTCTCCAGTGCAGGAGGCTGAGGGAAGTCACGTCCCTCGGGCAGAATGGGACTAACAAGTGCTGGGACACAGAGTGACCCGAATCCGCCGCCCCTTTGGGTTCAAGGGCGCCTTTGTGACTGTCCTTGAGCTTCCCCACGTAGGGCTGCGAGCTGATGTAATTACCGCTTCCCTCTGCTGCCCCAATTGCATTTAAATCTCTGAAGAATGAGTAATTCCCCCCTCGGATACGGTAAAGGCTCTGCTGTGGGCCCTGTTTGGGCTGTGTGTGTTTCTCCGTGGCACCCAGCAGCTCCGTCCTGCCTTTATTTTCAGTCTATGGAGCACTTAACAGTTCCTGCCAGTGCAGAGGGAGAGGCTGGGGAAAGCTCCGTGTGTCTGAAGCCAAAAGGTCTGGCCTTGCCCTTGAGCAGGGATCCGGGCTACTGTTTCACAATTTAATTAGCTCTTAGCCTGGCACCGCAGCTTCCCAAAAAGCAGCAATTAAACTGCAGCCCGGAGGGCAGGAGATGCAGTGTTCCCGGCTGCTGGGTGGGTACCTCAGCCTCACGCAGCCCCTGGCCAAGCAGGAAAGATCTGCCAAAAAAACACCACGGAGCTGCAAGAGCAGAGCATCCCCAGCTCTCTTTGTTCCCTGCAGTCACACTCTGCCTGCCCTCCCCAGCCACCCTGGCTGTTCCTGCCTGTTTTCCTCGCAGCATCCGTGCCAGTTTTCCTCCCAGCATCCCTGCCTGGCTCCTTGTCCGTGCTGTGTTGCAGCAGGCAGGGAGCTGCAGCCTTGGCTGGGGAGCTGCCAGCCTGGGGAGGCTGCAGGGGCCCCCGGGGAGGGGGAAGCAGCACCAGGTACTTGATTCCAGTTCAATTTCCAGATTAAAGCAACGTTTGGGAACAAAACAGAGTGCAGCAGAGTGTGTTTTCCTTGTGCCCAGTGCTGTGATGGGGATGCTCACAGTGCCCATCTTGCACTGACCAGCAGGTCCTGCAGGAGGAGGGCACTAGAAAAGTCCAGGAACTGTTCCCAGAGGAGCTGTGGCTCTCCCATCCCTGGAAGTGTTCAAGGCCAGGCTGGATGGGACTATGATCAGCCTTGTTTAGTGGAAGGTGTTCTCTGCCCGTGGCAGAGGGGTTGGGAATAGATGATTTGTAAGGTCTGTCCCAACCAAAGCCATTCTGATTCTGATCCCCCTTATTTGGCTGACAAAAGCTTCCCTGTCTCTAATGGGACAGAGCATCATTAGGTCTGTGGTTTGCCAGCATTTACAGACAATAACATCTCTGCCCCTGGGTTTATAGATCCTGGCAGGTTTTCAGGAGTGTGGCTGGTTCAGCTGTGGTTCCAGCAGTGCTTCCCAGGCTCACCTCTGCTCTGAGGGGGCTCTGGGTCCCTCAGCTCCCCGGGGTCTCAGCACAGACCCTGAGCTGCAGGGAGGGGAGGCTGCAGTGCTGAACCCCCCTGGTGAGGTGCCAACCCCTGCAGCCCAGAGCTCCCTGACCCAGCCAGGCTGGGGGATGTGGGAGTGCTGGTGTCCATAAATGGTGCCCCACTGTGCAGGGGTGATGCTCCTGCTCACAGCTTTGGTTGGTTGTGATGCTGCACAAAGATAATCCCACAGTGTGGAGCTCATCATCCTGCCAGAGCTTTGTGCACTCAGTTTGTGCTGCCTGGTAGTGAGACAGGGGAGATCTGCTCCAGTCCCTCATGCCAGGGTGACTGAGGTGTGTTTTTGCTGGCAGTTTCTGGTGCAGAGCACCAATGCCAAGCACTCCTTGCCTTTGCCAGTGCTGTCAGTCAGCACCAGATTAGTTTCCCTGTAATGTTGAAACACAAATTGTCACAGTGGCTGTAAACTGTGCCTGCTGGAAATGCTGAGTGGGGTTGTGAGTGTGTGGAGAGGCAGGAGGGTTCCCAGGGGTTCTGTGTAGAGGCAGCTTTGCTCTGGCAGAAACCATGAGACAGCACTTGTGGATGGCTCCTAATCCCTGATTTTCCCATTGCTCAGAGCCCAGCTCCCTTGGGAAGTGTGTGCTGGCTGTGGGTGAGCCTTGGCAGTGCTGTGGAACTGGGTGGGGAGCCTCCAGCCCTGCCAGGACATGACACTGCTGATCAGAGGATTTCTCTGGCCATTTTATTTATTTACTCTTCCTTATTATTACACACTTTTCAGACACTTCTCTCACCACCCACTGCAGGGTATTTTTAGCATCTCACCAGCAGACTTTGTCCCAATGAGCTACAAACTCATGCTAAGTTATGTCCCAGTGCCACCAAAAAATCATCACCCCGCTCATTTTCAGGAGGACTCTGCATTATAAATAGACTTTTCTACGTGCACAAAACTCACAGACTCATCCTTAAAACCTCCTTGAGCAGATGCCTGGGATGTCTGTGGGACACGTGGCCGTGCTGCATCCCTGGGCTGTGCAGGGCCCCGTTCCTGCTGCCCCTGGAGCAGCTGCAGCTGCGTGCTGCACATGCTGGGACTCACCCCGGGCTAATATTAGCAGGAACATGCCAATGTGGGTGATGTGCCTTGAATCCAGCAGGCTGGAAAGGCTTGGAGATGGGATGTGCTTTGTTTTCATGTGTCTCTCTCAGGTCCAAAGTGTGTCCCCCAAGCCCAGCCCAAGGGTTTGCAGGATGAGCTGCAGGCAGGGAGCTGAGTGTGTGACTAACAGTCCCTGGTGTGCCAGGGCTCAATGCCTGGAAAAGGAAACGCAAAAAGATCTTTCCTATTTCCATCTTGGATCATCCCAGCCCTGGGAGTGAAGCAAAGCTCCTCAATTGTTGGATTTCCTGGGCTGTCCACAAAAAGTCAAACAGTGACTGGTTTCTCCTGGAGCTCTTTGTGGCCAGCTTGGTGTGGGCACAGCCAGAGCTGCTCCTGCAAGACAGCAAATCACCTCTGATACCCTCAAAGCTGGGCTGTACAGCCACTTCAGTGTTCTCTCTCTCATTCCACATCTGTGTTTCTCTACCTGAGACAAAAGGACGGGCTGGATGGGCGTTTTCTGCCAAATCCTCCTGTGGTGGGAGAGGAAGGAGCCAGAGGAAGGTGCCTGTGGGAAGGGAAGTTTTGTGTCTTCCCCAGCAGAAGTTGTGTCTTCCCCTGCAGAACTGCTCTTCGAGCCACAGAGTCAAAAACCTGCATCTGCCTGGTCACAGCCCTGGGTACCTGCTGCTGTGGGCTGGATTTTTCCCTGTGTAAATCTAATTCTTTGGGAATAAAAAGGTTGTGAGGGAGCGGAAAGGGAAGAGCTATTGATCTCTCTGTCCATGTGAACTGGGCTATGGAACGGCCTCTGGCCCTGGTTTGGCTGTAGGATCATCCAGAGGTTGTTGTTTACAGTCCTGTTGTGCAGGGTGGGCTGGGCTGTGTGTCCCACCCTGGCACTGGGCAGTGTCCCTGGGGCTGGGCTGTGTGTCCCACCCTGGCACTGAGCAGTGTCCCTGGGGTGTCAGAGCAGGGCAGGCTCCAGGGCTGGCACAGGTGAGCTCCAGCCCTGGGCAGAGTGAGCACAGTCTGTGCTGAGGCGCTGCAGAGGAGCCTGGGTGGGAAGGGACAGGGAGGGATGGATCTCTGCACCAGCCAGGGCAGCTGCTTTGGTTTTGCAAGCACAGTGCCTGGAGGTGAGGCAGGGGCTGGAGCTCTGTGCTGGCTCTCCCCAGTGCCCGAGGTCCTGGCAGCTCCTTTCCCTCAGTAAGGGACCCACCTAAAGTGCTGCACTCTTTGCTCATTGCCCCTTGGTGGGCTGGGGCAGGGCAGTGAGTGGGAAGCACCTCTGGGATGTGTTGGGTCAGCTCTGAGAGCTCTGAGTGACCGTGGCCAGTACAAGCCAGCAAACCTGGGGCTAAATTACTGCCAGGCATTAACCTGGCACCTCTGGGTGCCCCATGGCCTCACTGGGTGCTGGGTTAATTTCTGCTTTGCTGCCCTTCCTTGCAGGGAGCTGCTCAGCCCTTTTTCCAGGAGCCAGGACTGAGACAGCAGCCACAAAAACCTGGATGGTGACATGTCATAAATCCAAAAATAATAATGGAGACTTCAGAGCCCATAACCACTCCAGATATTCACATTTCTGACTTTGATATTTAAGGCAGCATCTTTCTGCAAGAATATCATGTGGGCTCTTTCCCTCTCCAACCTCCCTGTCCCCTCCTGCTGCAGTGGACTCTGGCACCCCTTTGGTCTTCAGCAACAAGCCAAGTGACCCTAAATCCAGGCTAAGCCTGTTTGGAGCCTCTAAAATGAGTCAGTGGGTCTGGTTCAGTTCCTGGGGGGCTGTGCCTGGTTGGTGGGGGTCAGGCTCCATCAGGGGAGCTCTCTGTGGGCTGTCATGCCCTTCACAGGGATGGGGATGTGTCCTGGCCACCTCTCATTTCACACCTGCAGGGTTTGGTCCTGGCACCCCTCTGGTGGCACCAGCAGTCTGTCCCCAGCTGCTGTGCTGGTGCCAGGTGGGCAGAGCCCTCCTGGGTGCAGGAGCCCCCTCCTCACTTCCCTCCCTGGCACACACAGCAAGAACGGGTTTGTTGCTGGTGACAAACAAAAGAGTGGCAAGGAGGGTTTTTCTTCTTGGGCAGGAAGGGGTTTGTTGCTGTTCCACCTCATTCTGAGCAGCTCTCATCTCATCTCCTGATGGCTGTGACTCAGGCTTTTATCCTGATTGTTTTGTGAGGCTGCTGGGTGCAGCTCAGCCCTTGGCTCTCCTGGGGACACCTCCAGGGCGGTGGCACAGGGACAGTGGCCACCCAAGCTGGCCCTTGGCTGGTTTGTGTGCCCAAAGGGGACATGCCATGGGTGCTGTGTGACCCTGCAGCCTCCCAGGGCTGCTGGCACCAGGCCAGGGCACTTTGGGCTGGGTAGGCACAGTCAGTGTCAGCCAGCTGTGCTGTTGTGAGGCCTTCAGGATGGGGGAAGAGATGAGAATTTGACTTCATGTTTTCAGAAGGCTGATTTATTATGATATGATATACGATATGATTGATATGATATGATATGATATGATATGATATGATATGATATGATATGATATGATATGATATGATATGATATGATATGATATTGTATTACAGCCTTCTGAGAACATGGACACGTGAACAAATTCTCATCTCTCACCTCGTCCTGGTGAGGGACCTCACAACACCACAAACTGTACCTTGCTGTGCTCACAAAGGCTTGCAGAGATGGACAAAAGATTGCAAGACTCTGATAAGAGTTTTCCACATCTACCCTTACAATAAACCACATTGGTTTATTCAAACTCTGATGTCTTTCGAGCAGGGAAACCAAAACCATTGGTTTATTCAAGTTCTCACATTTTTTGTGCTCCCTGAGCAGACAAAAATCCCCAGAGGGGAGCACAGAGGGAGCCAGGATCCCCTGCCATCCCCCAGAGAGCCCCCAAACCCCTGTGAATAGATGAATCCCCTCCTCCACACAGCCCTACAAATCCCTGCAGGGAATTCTCCACCACTGAGGCACAGGCTGATATTAATAAAACCTTTTTTGCACATTTACAACACGTTTGTTCATGGGTGTGATTTAGAGCTCAAGGCATCACCAGGGCTGCATTCCAACAACCCACAGAAAACGGGGAGTTTCTGCACTCTGGGGTAATGTTGATTTAGGGGCTGGTGCAATAACACACATGGGCTATTTTATTTCGTTTCTTGGCATTCCTATTCAAAAATTGCCCTATAAAGAAGGGAGAAGGTGTTAAATAAAGTTTAAATGCTCGTAAATCACAAAGAAACATTGTGCTCGGAGTGAATGGAAACATTTGGAGAGGCTCAAAATTGCTTTTTTCATGGAGAAATATTTTGTTGATGTGTTAAATTCAAAATGAAAATCCCTGACTGTGAGTCTCTTTCATGTTTTGGTACTTTGCTTAGGTTATCAAAAGAAAATAGGTATTATTTTTCCAGCTGTCTGAAAACTTTGGCTGGTCTGTGATTTTCTCTAAAATCTGCTAAGTCTGGGCCCAAAATTCCCTTTACTGGGCACCTTTAAATGGGGATTTTAATTCAGGTTCTTGGCTGTTAAAAATCAGGAGCACTGCAGAGTTTTTCTGTTGTTTTCTTTTCAACTTCTGGTTTTAAGGGATTTTTGCTGTTCCTATTTCCAAAGTTTTTTCCTGCAACTCTAAGTGACAAAATTCTTTTTGACCCTTTCTCTTTTCTTTTTAATGAAACCTGCCAGCCATGTGAGCTCTTTCCATTTCAGCATCAGCTGCTTTAATAACACTTGCACATAAAAAGAGCTGGACTTTCAGTGCTTTGGGCAGCTCAGGCTCAATTTGTCCTGGTGAAACACCAACAAAAGGAGTGGGGAGCTGCAGAGGAGAAAATGAACCTGCACAAGTTCTGCAGTGATTTAGGGAGGGTGGGAGGAGCTGGATTGAAAGTTTTTTCTCCTTAAAACTGCTGAGTTCTGCTCCTGAGGCAGAATATTCACCCTGAAAGCTCCAGCTCCAAGGGAATTGAGCAAGGGAACGTTCACTCATATTCCTGGGATTCTGCAGTTGTCCCTTTTCAAAAAGGGCTGCTCCCATGGGAGTGACAAAATGGAGAAATGCTGAGGCTAAAGAGTCTGATTTGGATCTTCTACAGCCAGAAAAGAACATCATTGGTGCACAAAAGGGAGAAGAAATCTGAAGAAGTGTTTCATTGTTTACTTCCACTGCAAGGAAAAATGTTTTTACTTCATTAAGGTATTATCAGGATTTTCTGTAGTACACTCATTTCTTTCTAAACCATTCTCCTCTTTTGAAAGCTGTGTTAAACCTCTTCCTAATAACTCCTGTGATTAGGAACTTTGTAGAAATCCCAGAGGACAGACTTCTAAAAGTGACATTTTATTTCCACAGCCTCCCTGTAATTAAGCATCGCTCTGGCATTCTATTGAGCTGTAACTGCTCTGCAGAACATCTCTTTTCACTTGAAGAAAAGGATGTTTTGGGTAAAGTTAGCAGAGAATTACATTTATGTTATGAAGTGTAAGAATTTCAGATTCAGTTTAATGAAGGGAAATAAAAGGTACCTGTTGATTAATGGGCACAGAAGGTCTGGGAGTGAGCAGAGGTCCTGCTGGACACCTGCTGGGAAGGAATGATGCAAAAAGCTCTCTCAAAACCAAATAGGACTGACCTCTAGAAGATATTTTATTGAATGCAGTCTGGGGTTATTAAATATCACCAGCTGGAAGAGAACTTCAATGTCCCTTTCAACCCAAACCATTCCATGATCCTGTGAAGAGTTATTTGCTTGGACATCAATCTCTACCATGTGGTTCTGCAATAATTTTATCATTTTTGAGTTTATTTTCTGCCAGTCCAGCCTGTGGGATTCTCTGAGGAATCAGAGAATCAGAGAAAAGTTTGGCTTGGCAGGAGGTACCAAAGTTTTGGAGCTTCCTCTATGAATTCCCATTGCCATGCCCATGGATAACCAACATATTTTAATGTGTTCTTTGAAGGATTTCCATGTTCAGCTGAACTTCTTTTACTCATCCACGTGCTGACACATCCTCACCCCCATTCCAACAGTACCCTTTTGAAAAATATTTGGGGTATTTGGTTATCTTGTAGTTATAAATGTTTACAAAGATGACACAACACGGATCTGACAGTGGGGAAAAGAAAACAAACTTCAGAGCAAAGTGAGAAGGAAGAAAAGATTTCCCAGTAATGATATCAGGCAAAGAACACCTTTTATCAGATGTAGTTGAAGCTGGCAGGAGCGTGGCTTCAAGTGTTGAGCTGCATCTCCTGAGTTGAAAGCCAAGCTCTGGTGTTTAATTTGTCATTCTGGGGACTCAGGAGATTGAAGGGCTTAATTAGCTGCTTTTATTTATATTTCAAGATGATGAAAATCAATGTTCTTCTCATTTACCTTCACACTCAACTCAAAGATGAATCTACACTTTCAAGCCACAGCAAAGAATAACAAAATCAGGAGAGAGCATCTGATCCTGCTTAATGACAGCTAGACTTCAGTTCTCCCTCAGAAAATATTCAGTGTCTCTGGAAGTTCTGCTGATCAGAACAGTCTGTGCATGGAAAAGTCCTTTCAAATGGATTTGAGAATATGTGAAGGGTCTGATGGTATAAAAGGAGCTGCTATTTCAGCTCGGCTTCAAGGCCTGCTGATGCCACTGAAAGTTTTTCTGTGGAATTCACTGGGCTTTGGGTTGGTCCATAGGAAACTAATTTTATTTATAAGTTTTATTATAAATTCCCCTTTTCTGCAGAAAATAGCACAGGGTACTTCAAATAATGTGTTTTATGACACCTCCTCTAATACAGACAAGTGCAAAATGTAAACAAATAGCTTTTATTTAATTGAAAGTGGGTTTTTTTAACAGAACATGAGATAAATAATATCCACATCACAAGAGTTTTAAATCCCTGCTCCCCTGCGTGGCATCAGCTTGCACAGGTTGACATTCCATTAAAATGCTGTTCCAATAACAACTACTTGGAGAAAATTTGAGACCACCCACGTGTCAATCCCAAATTAGGTTTGGCATCACTCCGTTTAATTAATGCATGTTGATTTACCCCTTCATTTCCAAGCCTATTTTTAAAAATTCATGGAATTTTGATGCCTAATATTTTCTTAATGACAGACCAATTCCTCCTCCCTCCCCCTCCCCAGTGCTGATTTTTCTCAGGAATGTTGGTTATGGTGAAGAATTAAGATAAAATCTACACTTTTATTTTTAGAAGTCCATGGCAGAGCATTGCTGGAACCAGCTAGGAAAAGGGTTTAGAAGAACAGAACCCAACAGCAGGATCCCAGATGCCAATGTAGGGCTTATCCTTTGGGATAACTTCATTGCTCCAGAGCTTAAACCTGTAAAAATATAAACAGACAGAGGTAAATCTGTGTCAGAAATTAGTTTTTCTTTGCATTTTAGCTTAACAGCAATCTCTGTTCTCTTTTCAAGATGAAACATTATCCACGAATGTAATTTCTATTTATTTGTTGATTAAGATTTAGTGGCCATTTAGTGGAGCAGGGTTTTGGATCAACATCTCACCTTTCCCATGGGTGTCTTATTCAAGAGGGTTTTGACTATTTTTTTGCAAAACAAAGTATGAATATAAATATAAAAATGCTCTCTTTTCTATGAATAATAGGTTATTTATGAGAGCACAGCTGCACCCTGGCCCACCCCAGCACAGCCATGGGACAGGGCTGAAATCTCTGTCCAGGGCAGATTTAGAGCCGCATTATGTGTGAGAACTTGGACTTTCCCAAGAAATCTTATTCCTGTGTCCTTCCCTGAGCTCTGCATGCCAGGGCAGCGGAGACCTGCAGTTAAAATAAGGTGTGGAGCAAAACACTCTCTCCTCTAATGAATGTCAGAATATCAGAGACAAATTTATAGGAGCCAGCACCAAAAAGCACCAGGAGGGAGGACACCTATGGCAAGGGACAATCTGGGAATCTGTTGTGCTTAGAGGCACAGATTTCTTCTTATGCAACAGCATTCAGAGGAGGAAAAAAAATTCTCTCACTTACTGGATATTTTTGGAATCCTAATTTCCTCACTGCTGCTGCCATCGCCACCATCGCTGACGGTTCTTATCTCGATGAGATAATCTTCTTCAAACGGGACCAGAAGTTCAGCTGAAGTGTTGTTTGTCTCCAGGATATGGGCTTTGCTCTGCCTGTTCTGTCTGTACAGGATCTAAGCAGAAAAGGGATTGGAAAACAA
This sequence comes from Chlorospingus semifuscus, assembly GCA_035048045.1. Lineage (NCBI taxonomy): Eukaryota > Metazoa > Chordata > Aves > Passeriformes > Passerellidae > Chlorospingus > Chlorospingus semifuscus. The sequence continues at coordinate 2,265,052 of JAWWMS010000031.1, forward strand.
GAGTTATTTCATTTTGGTTTAAGTTTTAATGGGTTTTTTGGGGGGGACTGAATGATTCTTCTGTAATGTCCCAAAGTTTTCCGAGCACTTTCAGCATCCTGCAGGGTTTTAAAAGCAATTTAAATAGGGGAATAAATGCTTCAGGATTTTGGGGTGGGTACCACAGCAGGTGGTTTCCTAGAACCTGAGGATAATCAAAGAATTCTGCACTGAAGCCAAACTTTAAAATAAATTTGTATTTCCTTTAAAAGTAGATTTATGGGAAGGCTTTTTGGTTCATACATAGATCTTTGTGTGAGTATCTTTCAGTCTGTTTTTTAAAGGTACATTTATGAACTGCCAGAGAGTGAGAATGTTTAAATGTAGTTTATGACTGCCTTTAATGCTTCAAAGACTGTTCTCTATTCCTTACACATTTGTGCAACTCCTTTCCTGGAGATATGAAAGCAAGAAACTTTAGATAAGTAAGATCACAAGGGGACAAGAGAAATACAGGACTGGGGACAGAAAATCGCTCTGTTGGGATAAAGTCCTACTCTGAGTGAATATTTGTGTAAACATCAGCCAACCATCCCAATAAATCCAGAAAAATCAGTGTTCCAGGTAATGAGCACTCACTTTCCACCAAACCCCTGTACCTGTATTGTAACAAAAATATCTGATTGATGAGATAAAGAAATCACTTACTTTGTAGCCCAACACCTCAGACTCATTCTCCATTGTTTTCACATGCTCCCAGTTGAGGCAGATTTTGGAATTTGTCAGCTTCCAAGCTATGTTCGCTGGAGGTTGACTTGGTGCTTTAAAAAAAGAAATAACAAGGATTATGATAATAATGAGATAAACTGAGTATTAATTTTCATAGTGTAGCTGAATGAGCTGCTGATATGGGAGTAGCAAATGCTTGGGTGATTCCAACCTAAAAGAGCAAAAAACCATTTTCCAGTCCATCATTGCTCTGGTATTAGTCAGAATAAAGATCTATTCATAGCACAGAACCTCTTACTGTGAGGCTTCATTTGCAAAATTAGGCACAGCCTGACAGGGTCTGACAGTTCAAGTTACATTTAGAGATTTTGTGGAAGGAAAATGTTGTTCCACTCTGTATTTCCATGTCCTAGAGGATGTTTTGCTGTCTGGATCTCCGAAAAAGCTAAAACTGAGAGCACACTACAGAAGCCAAGACTTCCATCAGCCAGGACAGGTTACAAAGAGCTGCACATGAAAGTCTCCATGTGATCCACCATGAAACATTGTAGGATTTTAGAAATTCTCAGCACAATAGGCTGAGAGCAGCTTTTTCAAAGGCTTTTTATGCCTAAGTGCGAGGACTTTGAAAATTTGCCTACAAGTGACTGGAATTGAATCCCGTGTGAACATGTGAGGGTGGAGCTGAGCCTTTGAACTGAGCTCGGATTTAGGCCAACACGTTCTCTCCTGCTCCATGGCACATCCTCTCAGGCCCTGCTGGCTGGTGGCACAGGAAAGGAGGATTGAAACAGAGGGGAAAATGAGGAGAGAGCTGGAGAAACACATTCCAGCCCTGATTCTAAATTGTTTAACTCTGGGATCCTTCTCTTCCCCGCTGCGTGTTGGTGAGTGATGGGAGGAACAGTTGATTTGGTGATAATTTCTATCATTTCCCACAGAGATAAAACAAATGGATGGGTGCTGCTGTTTCACATCCATCTGCCTTGTGACTTTGGAGAAGTTTGATCCATCCCTCTGGTAGGGAATGAGGTGTTGGGGGAGCTCCCAGGTGAATATCCAGGGATGTCCTTCCATCAGCCACACTGTCAGTGCTGGGAAAGATTCATTTCTTTCTGAAGACATTTATCTACTCTCACATACATCAAACTGCAAATTTATTTAAATATGGCTTGAAAGCTCTTTGCTGCTTTCAGGAAATATTTTATATATGGAATTGGATAACAAAATAGTCACAAGAGGCAAAGCATGTCAAATACTTCATTGGCTGGGCACTCTGAAGAGGTTTGAAATCACTCAAAAATGGGTGAATTACAGCCTTGACCAAAGATTTTTGACATAGAAACTTAAAGCTATCTTAATTCATGATCTTGAGGCTGAAAAGCACCACAGCAGGATTTGCAAAATAAAGTTATCTGGGTTTTTTTTCCAGCCAGTAACCAGAATAAGTGGTAAGAGCACTTTCCCAAATCCATAGGAATATCTGCCAGCAAAACCAAGCAGTTCCAGGTCTAAGATTGGCAGATTATTTCCTCAATTAATTTCTTATAATCAGTGCTGTCAAGAACAACAGAAATCCCAAATATCTTATTAAGTTTATTGAGGTGCTGATGTTATTGTCATGGTTTAGGTAACACTTGGCTTTGTTGCTGTACTGAGCTGAGGTTTATCCATGCAAGTATTTCCAATGTCTATATGTAATATTGATATATTTTGGGTGTATATGTATCTATTTGTAAGGGAAAAGAAGAGGAAGATGAAAAAATAAAGGGAAGAGGAGAAGAGAAGGAGAAGGAGAAGGAGAAGGAGAAGGAGAAGGAGAAGGAGAAGGAGAAGGAGAAGGAGAAGGAGAAGGAGAAGGAAGAGGAAATGGAAGTTGAATAGAAAAGGAAGAGGAAAGGAAAAGGAAGGGGAAGAGGAAAGAGGAAGAGGAATTTCTGCAATCCATACCAAATAATTAAAGAACCAGAAGAGAACAGCTCTTTATGGAGCCATGTCCATGGTTTGAGGACATCAATTCCACCTCCCTAAGTACTTTTAACTGAACTCAGGATGTCACCTTAGACCTTACATCGATCTTAGAGAAGAACACTTCAATCAGAATTGCACCTCTTTGGCAGAAGGATCATTTCAGCTCTGCTGAGTCCCTGCAATAATGGGATGAGCAGAATGCAGGAGTGCTGGATGCTGAGCAGGAAGACAGAGCTATTACTTTGGAGCTCCATCTCCTGCTCCAGATGCACATTGTTTATATTCTCTTGACATATTATCTCTTCTCTTATTGCAAGCACTTGCATCTTCCACAGACAGAGCTTGAAATTTTAATCTATATATTTAAATATTAAAAAGGTTATTTTGACTTTAATTTTTAAATGAACCATTAGCACAATCCTGAATTTGACAGAAGATAAAGTAGATGTAAAACAAAAGCAAATTTATTCCTTCTGTGTTTTGTCATTTGACTGCCATGTCTTTAACTTGTCTTTCATTCAGATGCACATAGGAATAGAGGGAAGAATTCCCAGAGATGAATCTATTTTCTGTTGAAAAATGGACTGTGATGAAAGTAATAGAATCACAGAATGGTTTGGTTAGAATAGCACTTAAATTTCATTTCATTCAACCCCCTGCCATGGTCACAGATACCTTCCACCATCCCAGGTTTTTCCAAGCCTCATCCAACCTGGTCTTGGACAATTCCAGGGCCAGGTCCTGCTTGAGCCCTTCAGAAATATCTTCTCTGGCTTTATTTTTGATTGTTTTATTTACAATAAATATTGGTTTTGTGGCAATTAAAAAATCAATTAACTCATTCTACAAGTTGTTCCTATCTTGCACTTGGAGCAATGGCATGGAACAGCATATAGAAAAGAGGTAAATTGGTGAAACTCAGGAGAAATATTTCCCTTTTATGCTAAAGGAAGGGCTGATCAATAATTTACTGGGAAAATAGATTCCAAGGAAAACAAAACAGCAGAGGGCTTTACTTTTAGCATTAAATTTTAAAAAATTACTAAATTGTGTTTATATCAATGTATCCCTTATGCTGAGCTCTGCAGTGCAAAGTTCAGAGGTGTGAAAACCCCTCTGTATTTTGTGTTTTCAACAGCTTCCTTTAAAACCCCCAAACCAACACAGCCTCACCCCCCAGAATCTCTTGTCTGACCTGTGGGACATCCCTCCTTTATTGGCTCTGCACCTCTGGAATCCCCTGAAAGCAAGGGGGCTGCTCCTCCAAAGCAAACAGAAATCCTCCCTCGTGGGCACTGATTTAGGACCAGAGGAAGTTTCTCAGTCACTGATTTTGTTGTCTGACTCATGAAGAAGTCTGGGATTTAGTTTTCCTAGCTGTTGAAGACTTTGGCAGGGATGGGTCATGGGGAGCTGGGATGTGCCTGTCCCAGCTGGGAGTTTGGGACCCTTGTGGGGATGCCATGGGACAGAGAGAAACAGCAAACGTCTCTCACAGTGGCTTGTGAGAACTTTCAAGGAGTTGTAAAGGTGTGATAACTTGTTAAGTATACACAATCTACAGGTGGTGTTTTTCTGCTTTGTCTTTCTGTTCTTCTCAATTCATACAATTCCCTGGAATTGTATGAAAAAGGTGGTTTTGTTAACTAACCAATCAAATAGAATCTATCATTTCACTCTATATAAACCACGCGGTTCTCTTGAATAAAATCTTCTTTTGCTCTTTCTACAATCCAGCCTCTCATCTGTTCCTATGTCATTCTCAGCACAAAAATGACACCCTTGTTGTGCCAAATCCAATACTCACGGGATTTTTTGGTGGTGACATTCACGGGGGTGCTGGAGGGCCCCGTCCCCGCAGTGTTGTAGGCTCGGACTGCTGCAAAATACACCGTGTTAGCTCTCAGGCCCGTGATGTTTTTGGCTGTCACATTCCCACTGACTCTGACCTTCCCAGCTGTGCTTTCCTTGGGATCATCTATCCAATATAAAACCTAAAAAGCGAGAACAAAGAACAGGCAATTCATTGTGTTCCAGCAATTAGAGGCTTGGCTGGGAAGCAGACATGCTGACAAGGACGATTTCGAGGAATACAGGATTTTTTTGTACTCCAATCTAGCAGGATGTAAACCCAGGCATGAATATTTATAGAGAAGCAATAACATTTCAGAAACTGAATCCCAATTAAGGAACTAAATGAAATCCTTAAATTTACAGATGTCCAGAAGGAAACCTTTGATAAGGTAAGGAATGATAAAAGCTTTGTTGGTTTTATGGTTGAACACAATGAAAAAAACCTTAAGAAATACAAAAGAGCATTTATCTCAGTCATCTAAAAGGTTTTTAATTATTTTGTATCCTGGCTCTAGTTTTGATTCAGTGACACCTACTTAGACTTGCTATTTTTTTCATTGGGTAATTGATTTAGGAAGGTTTTTGGACTGTACGTGACTCTTACTACCTTCATTTATACCTTGCAGTGGTAGCATAGAATTTAAAGTGTTTTTGACTTGTTTTCCTCTTATCTTCAAATTAAAAAAAAAAAAAAAATAAAAAAAAGAAAAAAAAAAGAAATTGCTTCACTATGCAAGTAAAATAAATGACCAGGCATGATATCTGACAGTACTTAATCCTAAAATCATGGAATCATTTAGGCTGGAAAATATCTTTAAGTCCAACCATTAAGTCAGCCAGCACTAAACCACATCCCCAAGTGCCACATCCACAGGGCTTTTAAATTCCTACAGGGATAGGGACTCCTCCACTGCCCTCTTCAAATGTTTGAGTTAATGGTTGGACCTGATGGTCTTAAAGGTCTTTTCCAGCCTAAATGATTTTATTAAGAGGAAGGAGAAGTTAAAAGCCTTTCAATGCATCACAGCACAAGCTCTGGGTAGTGCTGGAGGACATTTAACTTGCCCTGCTCTGTCAGCAGTGCCACGTGTGCCTGTCCCCAGATCTGAGCACAGAAGATCTGTGACAGAGCTGCAGTTCGGGGCTGTAAACCCTCCTGATTATCTCAGGTGGCTTACTGCTCATGAGAGCCAGGGGAAGAGCTCCACACTCTTGGAAGCAGCAGTTTGTTAAATGGGAGGAGGAACTAGAAGGCCAAAAGGATTCTGGAGAGAAAAGGGACAACTTCAAGCTGTCAGAGCCCGTCACCCTGTGGCTCAACCCCTCACCTCGTAGCCCAGCACCCTGCCCATAGCTCAGCCCCTCACCTCGTAGCCCAGCTCCTCACCTCATAGCCCACCACCTCACCTCATGGCCCAGTCCCTCACCTTGTAGCCCAGCCCCTCATTTCATAGCTCAGCACCCTGCCCATAGCCCAGCCCCTCACCTCGTGGCCCAGCCGCTCACCTCGTAGCCCAGCCTCTCACCTCATGGCCCAGTCCCTCACCTCATAGCCCAGCACCCTGCCCATGGCCCAGCTGCTCACCTCGTGGCCCAGCTCCTCACCTCGTAGCCCACCACCTCACCTCATGGCCCAGCTCCTCACCTCATGGTCCAGCCCCTCACCTCATGGTCCAGCCCCTCACCTCGTAGCCCAGCACCCTGCCCATGGCCCAGCCCCTCACCTCGTAGCCCAGCACCCTGCCCATGGCCCAGCCCCTCACCTCGTAGCCCAGCACCCTGCCCGTGTGCCGGTTCCAGGGGATGGGCAGCCAGGACACCTCCACCGCCGCCGCCGACACGCTCAGCGCCGAGGTACCCGCCGGGGCCATCTGTGGCTCTGGGACAGGGAGAACACAGCTGCTGGCACATGCTGTGACCACAGGGACAGTGCAAGGGGAGGGGAAACAGCAGAGGAGACCCTGGTGTAACCACGAGGTTTGTTCTCCACTTATGGTGGGATGTCAGCAAAACCTGTCTCAGAATTGTCTGTTCCACATCTGATGGAGCAGATTTTCAGAGATCTGCCAAACTGAGTGGTCTGAGGAACCAAACCCTCTGAGAGCAACTCCTTTGAGTGTCTCCCAGTTTTCCCAACACACTCAACAGGAGCACCTTGGGGACTAATTAGTCAAAACAAGCCCTCTAAATGAAAACCATTCTGAAAATTTGCCCCTTACTATTTTTACTTCAGATTCCCATCTCTTGCCTCATGTCTATTGTAAATATCCAATGAGCAGGTTTGAGCAGCGTCCTTAAAAACCCTGTGAGATCTGGCTGACCATATCTGTCACTATCGCTTTACACACCCATTCCCACTAAGAGTAACTTGTGTTACCATCCTCTCCTGAGTAGATGATGGAAATGGAGCTCAGGGTCCCTTCTCCCTCGTTGTTGTAGACACCAACTTTGACCTCGAAAGGAGACAGGGGTGTGATGCTCTCGTTCCTATAAACGTATTTGCTGGATTCCACTGAGGCCACCACAGCTTTGGTCCAGGTTGTGGAGCCAAGGGGACGGAACATGACGACGTAGCCAAAACCTTCCCCGTTCTGGAGCTCTTCTGACACTGGCTGTGGTGACAAGGCAGTCAATAAAGGTTTGCATGTATCCACAGTTTTAATTGAATCTTCAGTCCCTGGCTGTATTTTAGTGGTATTGATTTAGTTGGCTGTGCCTTGGAGGAGATAATAATGTTTGCCCCATCCGTCAATGTAATATTGAAATAAAAATCAAAATAATAAATCTATTGGGGCAATCAATTTAGAAACAAAAGATCTGATCAGCTCCATTAAAGTTGTCTCTTTCAGGCATGAAGTTTGCAAAATTAAAAGCATTTCACTCAGTACAAGTTGTAGCTTGTAGATTTTTTCCTTTCCCCAAAGGGGCATAGGAATGCTAATTTTAAATAAATGATTTTAAAGGAAAAAAAGAGCTGGGAAGGAACAAATGTATACAAAGAAATGTGTGTCAGTTGTATAATTGCCTGCCTCTGAGTACAGTACTGATGTATTTTTTTCAGCAAGGAAAAAGCCTCAAGTGCATGAACATATTCTTATTTAAGTTCTCAGAACAGAAATGTTCCTGCAAGTCAACATGGCAAAATTAATGTTTCTATTAATAAAATCTCATGTCAAGATACGTATGAAAGACTCAAACTGAAAAGGCAATTACAGCAACACCGTGTCCAGCATGAAGTTTGGTTTTTCATGGATAAAAATACTTCCACATTCTCCAAGCAAGAGGACGTTTATGAAATAAGATCAGCATTAAATGGAGAAAGGAAGTGTTTCTCAGTAAAAGTGCATTTATTTCAGAGGCTTGCATGAAAGGAAGGGGCATGGAAAAGCAGGCATGGAAAATGGTGCAAAAAGACAGAAAAAGGGTCAGGACCTGAGTCCTGGCCCCAACATCTTCTGCAAACTCTTGGGAGCACAAACAGTGTGAGATGATGGGGGAAAATCTGGAAGCACTTCAGAGCACTTCAGGGCAATTATGTTATTTTTATCATAAACTCCTTCTAATTCTAATAATAAAAATACTGATAATAAGCCTGCCCTGCATTTATAACATGTGTCTTTCCTTCAGTGTTTTACAAACACCCACTATTCCCCTTTCCATCTCTTTTCCAGTCCTGAGAGAGTTAAATATGAGGGATGATGCCTCACTGGGGCATTTATATGAGTTCAAGCTACTTTCTAGAGCATTTAATTTGTTTTTGAGGCTTCTGTGACCTCAAATTTAATCAAGACATTTAGTGAGTTCATCACAGAAAGCTGCAGAGTCGTGTTCAGTGTTGTTTGTTGGCCATAATTAGGATTTCTTCTGATTGTTTTTCGGGACATACTACGGAGTCCAACAGAATAATTTGATTGAGACCTCTCAAGTTGTTTTCTATTTTCATGTTCTTCTGCTCCCAAAGAGGAGAAAATGAAACAAAAGAGTGAAAGGTGCAGATGAAGAAAAACTTAGTTCAGGGAAAGTGGAATTTCACTCTGTTTGCAGCACAGGGAGGGGAAAACATCAGCAGTGTTATTTATCTAGTGGGAGTTTTTTAAAATTTCTTTTGATCTGATTTTCCACTTTTTTGACCAAGCAGCTACCCCATCACTTCCCAGACTTTGCCAGAGGCTGCCTGCCTTCATCCCAGTGCCTGTGGGAAGCTGCTGGGAGGCTGGAAAAGGAGGCTCCTTCCCACAGCACTCACTTTCTACTCTCTGAAATGACCTGCACTCACCCTTTGCAACTTGTCTGGCATTAACTGCTCTGGAAATGTGTATTCTCTGCTCTCGCTGGAGTGCTGCAGAATTAAAGGGCTCATCTCCTTTAACGCATAATAGGATATGTCTTGTCAGCACAGTGTTCCAGAATGGAAAACATGTAAACAAAAGTAGGAAAAATGTAAATGCAGAAAATGGCCAAGCAGATTAGTGTGTTAAGCACCTCCTGTACAATGGAGATAAGAGGGTTATGCAGACTTCTAAACATCTTTACAACATGCCTCTTAAACTGTTTATTTTCACAAATTGTTCCCTATAACACAGAAAACTTGCTGTATATCTTACAGGCTGTTTGCTCTCCACATCCAGGGTGAAATCCAGGCTCGACCAAAGCCGGTGACCAAAAGCCTTTGGATTTCAGCAGGGCTGTGGTTTCACCCACAGATTTATCCCTGTTGGACACCTGAGGTTCACTGAGCTCAGAATTACCTCCCATGTGATGACCAGCTCGGAGCGGCTCCCTCCTCCTCCGCCGATGTTCGTGGGTGCCACCACAGGAACTGGAAGAGAAAAGAGGTTGGCAGCTTCCCCAAGGATCAGCCCTGGGGCCAGCCCTGTTTAGTGTCTTTGTGGCTGATTTGGTCCTCAGGAAGTTCACAGCTGGCACTAGTTTGGGTGGGAGTGTGGATATGGGCAGGGTGGATCCAGTGGTGTGAGGCTCAACAAGGCGAAGTGCAGGGTCCTGTTCTTGGGTCATAAACCATAAACCACATAAACCATTGACAACCGCCCCATGGAGCACTCCAAGATGAGGGAAGAGTGGCTGAAAAGGGACCCAGCAAAAAAAGGACCTGGGGGTGCTGCTGACAGCAGCTGAAGATGAGGCCGGGTGTGCCCAGGTGGGGAGGAAGGCCAAGGTCACCCAGCCTGGATCAGCAATGGTGTGGCCACAGGAGCAGGGCAGTGATTGTCCCTCTGCTGAGGCCACAACTCCAGTGCTGTGTCCAGCTCTGGTCAGCCAAATGTTGGACTCAGAGATCCTGGAGGTCTTTCCAAGGGGGTGATCCAAGCATTTCCTACCTCACCTGCAGCCTCTCAACAATGGAACAGGGATTACATTGCACAGTAGCCCATTTGAAATGAACTGAAATGATGTTTACACGTTTTCTGAGGCTGAAGCCATAGATGAATTTGATACATGAGTACCCTGGTTCAAAAAATTAATTAAAGAACTGGGAGCATCAAGTATCTGACATTATTATGCCTCATCAACTAATTGGCAAAATGATGTTCCATTCAGACTGTAGCTGCAACACTACTGATTTACTAATTATGCATTTGTTCAGTAAACATGTTGTTGGAGCAATATATTAATTTTTTTAATTGGTTGTATGCTTATCTTAGTGAATTCAAAACTCACAAATTGCTTTTCTCCTTCTCCCAAGACTGTAAGTATCCAAAAGTTGGTTGATGAGAGTTGGATTTCCCCTGCCTTCCACAGGTGTGTGAGAGGTAGAGGACTGAGATCAGGGAACTTTGTTGAGGTTGAAGGGGTTCATGGTGGAGACCCAAAGAAAATATCAGCATTTCCTGCCTCTTGCTTTATATTTCTTCTTTAAGGTCCCTTACAACCCAACCCATTCTATGGTTCCATGTTATCATGTTCTTTTTCAGCTGCTGGAGAAGTGTAAGAGGACATCCCTGGAATGGGCAGAGACAGGAACCCTCTACAGGACATTTGGTGGTTCCATCTCCAAACCCTATTTTCAGAAATTTCAAGATTGTTTTGTCATTGTCTTCATTCAGCTCTCACTGTCTGAATAGATGATGTGTAGGGTGAAGAATAGGAGGGATGTTTGCATCTCAAAAGCCTTTTTTTCCCAGAGATTTTGGGCAGATTTTGCCATATCTGCTTCCTCTTGCAAATGCATTAACCCAGCTCCAAGGGTGGCAATAAAAGGAACAGTGCTTAAAGTTCACAGAAACTGATGCCAGCCCACAATATAATTTATATTATATATAATTAAATATATGAATTATATATAATTTCTAGATTCTAGTCCATGTATAAATAAATATCCTCTAGAAATGGGAGGAACTTCAGAATAATTTTGCTGTGCAGCCATAAGAGTGAGTCTGAGAGCAAACAGCCTGGGCTCTCCTGGAGGGTTTCACAGGGCTGTTCATTTTTGTCACTCACAATCAATGTCTTTGGGCACATCAGAGGCAAACAATCTCAGACTGACAAGAACTGCATGGAAACAGCAAAACAAACTTCCAAGCCTGATGTTTCACTGTTTCATGAACCAAGTGATGCTCAATTAGCTCATGTGTTAAATGTGTTTGGTACTTGTACACTTGCAAGGGGAGAATTTTGTGCTGCAGCTCAGCAGAGCCTCAACTGGGTCAGAGTTGAGAAACAGATGAAAATTTACAGCTGAGTGCATCAACAGAGGCTCAATTAATTCTCAGCTCCATTTTAATGAAATGAACAGTGGCTCATTTGCATTCACAAATCTACTAATGCTCAGATTTTAGCTGCCAAAATAGTTATTACAACAGCTCAAATTCACCCTTTCCTGGCCAGATATTTGCTGTCCACACTGCCCTGCTGATTTCAGGTTCCTATTCTGACTAAAAAATTAATAAAAGCTCATATTGTCCCACTGCACTGCAACATTTTGAGACAGGGGTTTTCAGCAGTGAAGTAGTTAAGCAGCTAAAACCTGAAGTGAGTCTTTCTGTCTCTTTTGTTAAACTTCAGACAGTGCTACAGTGCACAGAAATAATCTTCCTTGTGTTATTGCCATGATAAATAACAATAATTTTATTGTTTCTTTCTCCTCGTTGCCCCAGTCTTGTGAATCCCTCTAAGAAATAAATAAAAGCTTTAAAAGATGAAAGCTTTCACTGCCTGTCTAGTTTTGAATATCCCACTTTACAAAGCCCCACGGTGGTAACAGCCACAAAAACATTCTCAAAATTAATTTGGTCTTTGTGATCAATCATGTAATGGAGAATATTCATTTGAGATACTCTGCTGGGAAATTTAAAAAATCTGACCTCCTCTGGAAGGTGCTGGGGTTGGATCTAGATGGTCTTTAAGGTCCCTACCAATCCAAACCATTCTGGGATTCTATTCCCAGAAACAAATGGATTCTACATTCTAAAATAAATGTGTTTTCTTCTGTATAATGTACAATACTGTATTTTGAGTTCTGTCCTGAAATGCAGCTTGCCAAACTTCAGAGCTTGGCAAATGAGATAAACAGAGAAGAGAAAGTGGATTGTAAAAGCTGCTTCCATTTTACTGCTTTCCATCCCATAAACACTGATTTTATAGGTGGGAGACAGTTGATAAGCAGGGAGCTGGGAGGAACATAAAACAAACCAAAGGTTTGGGCTGCAAATAAATTGTACCAAACTGAGCAGGTCGAAGGACTGACAGTGTTGGCCACCCAAGAACGAGGCAGCTTCCCCTGAGGTGCCAAGTCCCAGAAGATGAATGTGTAAAGGTCAGACGGACAGACAGAAAGGATTCCACTCTGGAGTCAGTAGAAGCTGTTGGTTTCACTGGGCTTTGGATGCTGTCATTTATTTCATCCAATATCCAGAGTTAAAATTATCCTGCTCCTCCTGATGCTCAGGTATCAAACCTCTGCAGCCAAGGGACACTCAGAGAGTGGAGTTATCACTTCACGTGCAAGTCCCTGAGCAGGGTAAAAACCTGGATTTAATTGGGAGAACAAAAATCGCAAAAATTGCTTGAGTGAAAGGTCGTTTGGGAGACATCAAAGGAAGGAACATAGGCTAACTCCAGCTTTTATCATGGAATGCCAGAATGGTTTGGGTTGGAAGGGACCTTAAAGCCCATGCAGTCCCACCCCTGCCATGGGCAGGGACACTGTCCACTGTCCTGATGACCTGTGCAGGTTGCCCTAGAGCAGAAGCTGGATGGAGTTACAGAATAAAGGGGATTTATTAAAAGGATCTCCTCCATGGATCCACCTTGGGCAGCACAAGAGCCCAGCCAGGGCTGCACCCAAGATG